>JABFEA020000067.1:16634587-16652612 GCA_019775915.2 Cyphomyrus plagiostoma | reverse complement strand
CATGTAAAGCGCCCTGGGACAACTCTGTTGTGAAGGGCGCTATATAAAAATAAACTGAATTGAATTGAATTGAATCAATTGGCATTTACCAATTAACTCAGCATAAGTACCTCAAAGGATAATTAACAACAAAAAATGGTAGAGGCTAATGTCTTTGGTTTTCCATCCTCAATTGCGGTGGGTTTCTAAATATTAAGCACAGCTTTCCAAAAATTAAGCCTAACAAAAAATCTAAATATTAATTGAGCAAAATGATTTGATTTGTTCTTCTATCCCAAGTTCTGGTCTGAAAGCAATGAGACTGCCATCCATTATATCTGCTCTAGGGAAATGCTCTCCTATAGCCACTAGGGGAGCTCTCACTTTCTCTCAGCCCTGCTAAATTATGTCAATGCAGTCCAGCAAACTCTATAATCTGTGTCACTGAGCACTGCTTTGCTGGGAATGCTTTGCCTAGAAATAAAATTTAATTGTATTATATATTACTGAGCTTATTTAAGAAAATCCTCATATATTTTTGCACAAGCATTTTCCAAGTTTAACTCAGTGTGATGTAACTAACAGCTGTCAATAAAAAAACATCACATTTGTTACATTTTTAAGTAATTAAAAGTGCACTATTGTTGTGCATGTATCTAGTATCCCCCAGCTCTAACCCTAACTCTTGTCCGTTGAACAAGACACATAAATGGAGTACAACAAAATGTCATCTTACTAGGCTAAATGAATAGTCCCATCCCATTCCTGTTCAGTACACATTTGATCAGTACCTTATAGCAGTAATCAGAGACATAGGAGACTTTGATTCCTATTGGCAGCTGATTGTGAACTGTAAGAAGAGCCTCATCAATGCTCAGGGCAAGACCTGAACGTTCAACGGAGTGGTCATCGTCTACAACACAAAGCCAAGATCAGAACGTTTAATAGCTTGGTCATGGTCTACAACACAAATCCAAGATCTGAACATTCAATAGCGTGGACACAGTCTACAATATAAATTACTGTGATATGTAGCACTAGTGTTTTTGGTCTCAATCTTCAATTCAGTTAATTTAATAATACTCAAAAGACCCAATGATCTAGTAGATGTAACAGTAACAGTACAAAGAAATTGATTCTCAAGCCCCATAAAGGTCTTACATCAGCTACCAGCCTGGCCTGTATTAATGTCAGTAAGACCTCTGTTAGGTTTCATCCAGCAGAAGATGCTCCTGCAGATGTCCTACCTGTGTTTGATGGTCCTCCTTCAGTCCCATATGTAAGAACAAGGAGCACAAGCAGAGCAAGGAATTTTGCAACTTCAGGCTCCATTTGCAACTGAAATGGTGTTGAGGGGATATTTCCTACTTAATAGCTACACTAATGATCAAAGTTCAAAGGGCACCATTCTTCATCTCAGTTCATTAGTGTCACTTCACTAATATTTAACACACAGGATGGAATTTTACTCATTAGAGAGAATATTAATGACTGCGTATGATGTAAAACATTAGACAGTTATGGACAGGTGGAATTTACCATCATTTAAGTCCCTGTTATCTCAGAACTAATGACAGGATATAACTTGTTATTTTCAGAGACCTTTGTCATTATATGCAGAGCATGCTTTTATCTGGGTAATAAAATGAAGTTAGGCAGGAACAAAGATGACAGTAGCAGAATATTATCACATACAGCAATGGCTTAGTGATTGATCAAAGGAAACCCTGCCTTTTTCTACCGATTCATTGCTTCATTGTGCAATTAGTCTGATGTCTGAGAACAACTAGAGAACTCTCCTGTCATGTCGCCTCACTCTCCTCCCAAGTGTGTGACTCTGACAGGTTGCCCCCTCTATTTACAGCTTATCAGATTATCTGCCTCTTCTTTCTCACACAGTATGCAGTATTAATTCATCATTACTGTCCCTTTTATTCATTAGTTCATCCTGTTTTTCCATTTCATTAATTAGTAATTTGCTTGTGCCTGTACTGACTTATAACACTGTAACAAAGTACAGGGAATGACCAGATAAAATTTTTCATGGCTTTTTGATTTGAACACTTGGCCAAGTAACATGAGGTATTATTTAATAAAAATTCAGACTGTGTTTACGGTTCACAGAACACAAGAATGAATCACCATATGTTCTTAGTAAATGTCCTCACTGAAAAAACTGATGACATTTTATAATTAAATTTTGGTATTTAAATTGAAGGATTGTCACAGATTTTTTTCAGCCCTCAGAATCATAAGGTCTGAAATGCAGCTTTGGGCTCCTGCAACTGCCCTGAAGATTGCCTGTTCAACAAATTTTTGTCACATGCATTTTTGCTCAGGCTTCTGCAGAGGCAGCCATGTGGGGCCTCATGATCAAATCCAGCTGCTGAACAGGCTGTCGGTGCTTTTGTGACTCAGGCAGGGGCAGAGGGCTGAAGGCTGAGCTGAGAACACACATAAACACAGATGTGCGATTCCAGGATGGTAAGTGTGTCTGCCTGTTCCCTTTTTCTTGTGAAATTTATGGTGAAATGTTCTCTGTCAACAGAGAGCTTTACGGACAGTGCCTGAGGCACTTGTTGAAGAGGTGGGGTGTTTCACTGCTCTTTTACCCTTAAGAATAAAATTTGGTTGTCAGTTCACAGTAATTCTCTGGTTGCTTCACCTTCCGGTGTTACAAATTGTTTTACTGTGCTATAATGGCAGTTATGAACATTTGACATGGTTATGGTTGTGGTCCTAATCATCAACATTGTAAGTAAATATGTTTATATGCATGACTGCATAATTTGAACCTGTGGTCATTCTGCTTTGCTACAGCAGCATCAGCCTCACGTGTTCAAGCTGAAAAGGCACTCAGCCTGGTTGCTATGGCTCCATACATTACACGTTCATGGGCTTAATGGTGAATCAGACCATCTGGCCGTGCTGTGATGCGTGTTTGCTCTGTTCAGAACACTTTCTGCAGCTGTACAGTGGGCAAGTCTATAATCATTATTGTAAATGTGCATCCTTATTCCTGCATATAGTATTTATTAAGATTGAATCTGGAACCTTCAATATGGATTATTTTTTAACCTGCAATAATGACAGGGGAGAGGTAGAGCTGGGGACTCCTTTAGGTTCATCACATTGTACGAACAATAGCTGAAGGATGCATCTCCAATAAAATCGGGAGTACAGCATGTTCTGTAATTGGTAACAGACACAGTCTACTACAACCAATCAGAGCCCTTGCTTCAGAGACCTCCCCTGTAGATTGGATATAGAGTCCTGCTCACCAGAACACCCCAGGCTTAGTAAACAAAGAAGAGCTCAAATGCTGTTAAACTGGAGATGTAGCTGCTGAACAGAGAAAGTGACAGGCAGATAGACGTGGCATCCACAGAGTCAGCTTGCTGATAATTTTATGAAGCTTTTCCACGAACAGCCCCCAGGAATCCTTGCTGTCGATTGGTATGATAATGTGACAATGACAGTGGCCATCATGCTGACCTTTGTTGTTTGTCGTCCTTGCGAAATCTACCTGTGGCATTTTACCAATAAGCAATCGCCAATTTGTGCAAGCCGATTGGTCTGGACGGTGAGGCTACAGACCCATATTCCCCTGATGTCACCACCGGACCACAGGTGACCTTATGGATGGTAGTGGAGAAATTTAATTTAATGGGATGTCTCAGCACGCAGCAGTTAGGATGTTTGGTATGAGGTGAATTGTGGTTCCCACCCTTAACTCCGAGCTCCATCCACTAGGCAAACCAAGAAAGCAAGCCAGGTTTATTTATATAGCACAATTCAGACACAAGGCAAAGTGCTCTACAAAGGCAAAAGAGCACATTCCAATAAAACACATAAAAATCATGCTTAAAACGACAAATTGTATTATTAATCATATTATTATCAATAGTAATAACATTACATTTACCAAACCTAAAAGCCAAATGGTTAACTGAAAAGAAGTTATATTGTATGATTTAACTGATTTAATTTATTGAAAAAAGTACAGCAAATGTTTTAAACCCTGATTTAAATGTTTTAGCAGACCTCAGGTCTTCTTGTTCCACAAACGGGGAGCATAGTAACTGAATGCTGCTTCACTTTGTTTTATCTTGGTTCTGGGGACACTTTCTCAGGTGATCTCAGGGGTCTGCATGCCTCATAATGTTCAAGTAAATCAGAAATGTATTTGGGCCCAAGACCGTTTAGTGCTTTGTACACAAGTAACAATATCTTTAAATCAATCCTATAATGCACAGGAAGCCCGTGGAGTGATTTAAGGATGGTGTGATATGCTCCACTTTCTTGGTGTTAATGAGGACCCTGACGGCGGCATTCTGGATGAGCTGCAGGTGTCTGATTTTTTGCCAAGACCTGTGAAGACAATATTCTAGCCTCCTAAAAATAAATGCACGAACAAACTTTTCTGTATCTTGTTTAGACAGAAATCCTTTATGTTTTGCTATGTTTTTAAGGTGGTAATAGACTGATTTTGTAATTGTCTTTATGTAGCTGTTGAAATTAAGGTCCAAGTCCAGGACTACATCAAGACTTCGGGTTTGATTTGTAGGTTTTAGTGTTTTAGTGGACTTGGACCTTAATTTCAACAGCCATATAAAAATCAGCCTACTGCCACCTTAGAACAGCAAGAATTAAAGGATTTCTGTCTTAAGACAGAAAACTATGAATACGATGTAAGTAGGGAGACTCCTGGCTGCCTTGGTGAGGTGTTGGCTCACTGGGGATGCAGCAGCTCAGGAGTGTGTCGGCTCTGTCCCAGGCCGGAAAGATCCAGACGCTGACAGAGGAGGAGAGGGGCCATCTTCTCCCATTGCTGAGGAACGCGCAGTGGGTGGAGGTGGGGGGGAGAGATGCCATTTACAAAGAGTTCATCTTCAAAGACTTCAACCAGGTACGAAGAGCTAGTAGTAGCCAGAGCAGTACACATTTAATATTACACACATAAGGTCAGTCATCGCACCTGTTGCTTTCCAAGTTATTTTGTTGTCTCTGTGGACCTGTAATTAAACACTGTCTGTTCACAGATGGTCACAGGTTTATCTCCTAGGAGCTGCATATAAGCTAATTGATAAAGTCATTAAATAACTAGCTTCTCCCCCAATTGAATGGCACATCATTGAGACTCAGGCTTCAGGTCCATCTCCCTCCCTCCCTTCCCCAGGCCTTTGGCTTCATGTCCAGGGTGGCCTTGCAGGCAGAGAAGATGGACCACCACCCTGAGTGGTTTAACGTCTATAACAAGGTAATATGGTGGGCGTCAGGTTGGCCAAAATATTTTGAAAAGAGCCCAGGAACTTGCTCTCATCTGAAAATCAGCAAATTGGGGTTTCCTTGGTTTAAAGAAGCACTGTGTTTGTACTACAGTCTGAATAAGACAAACATGATGAGATAGTGTTTCCTCTGTTTAAAGTAGCACCTGATTGTACTGCAGTCTGAATATGACCCATCCATCCATTTTCTGAAACTGCTTGTCATATTCAGGGTCGTGGGGGGTCTGGAGCCTATCCTAGATGCTACAAGCACATGGCAGGGAATGTCTGAATAAGACAGACATTATAAATTACTTATTCAAAAATATTCAAGTTTTTGGACTTCTACCATTTAAGCAAAAATTTGATTTAGAGAACAGCCCAACTGGACCTTCTGGCAATATAAACAGATACCTTATAGGACCTCTTTTAGAAACCTGCCTCTTAACCCCATCCCAAGGGGGCCAAGCGTCTGCACCTGTGATCAGAAGGTTGCCGGTTTGAGTCCAGCCGCACCACATGTGCAGGTTCTTGAGCAAGGCCCTTAATCCTCAGCTCCCTGGATGCCACAGCAGGTGGCTGCCCTGCACAACCAGCACACTCTCACCTACAGCGAGCAAGTTGGGGGAGGTGTAAAGAGAATTTCCCCACAGGAATCAAAGTATTACAGTAGCAGACCATGCTGGCTGGTCTCCTATTCAAATACACTCCCTGTTTTTGATACCATGTATCTGTTCCCTCAGGTTCAGATCACTTTGAGCACACATGAATGTGGTGGCCTCTCGCAGAGGGACATCACGCTGGCCACCTTCATCGACCAGGCGTCTGTCGTCTGAGCCATCTGCCGGTCCCATTAATGAATTGTCTAATATTGTGGGCAATCCCAACTAGCAAGAAAATCCTCAAAAGCTCAAATCCCACTGGTTCCTACCCTTTCATGTGTAGGCTAAAAGATGCTGTCTGGTTCATTTCCTGGACTACGATAATCTATGTCAGGGGTCTCCAACTCTGGTCCTGGAGAGCGACCATCCAGTCGGTTTTCTATCATACCCGGCTTCTGATGAGCTACACCTGTTCTCAGGTAAATATCAGGGCCATGTGTGGCTCATCAGAAGCCAAGTAGGATAGAAAACCGACTGGATAGTAGCTCTCCAGGACCGGAGTTGGAGACCCCTGATCTAAGTCAAATGGTACCAACCATATGGGAAGAAGGTACCTTTTAGGGTCAAAGGTTAAAGTTATTTTCATAAAACTAGCAAATGTTACTGCACTTTTCATAAACAGTCAACGGGGGGAGGGCTTAGGCCGTGGCATGTAGGATGTTCTCTGCCTGCTCTGGAGGCCCCGTACTGGTGTCCACTGTGCTGCTTCACGCAAATGCCTCTTAAACTGTTATCTTAAATGCATTCCTGATAATGTGTGCAGTGCTTGTGCAAAATAAAGCCAGACTCACCTTCATTCCTCATTCGAGGTTCACTTGGGACCCCAAGCTAAGCTTCATTCTTTCTCTTTAGCCAATGGTCATGTGGAATTTTAACATCACACCCCAAGCTGTACCATAGATAATAGATCGAGGGCCTATTCCTAGAAGTCTGATAGACAGAGCAGTGTGAAAATACTGGAAGGTTTTCTGCTCTTCATATGCCGCCAGCTGTCTTTGACCAAAGCAGCATCGGTTTTCTTTCAGTATATTCATGTTTTGTTACTCTAATTAAAACAGCAGGCTATAGCAACCGCAGCAGGTGCACTGTTAGAATAAGCCACACTGACTTGAAGGACATGCTTGTAATTACATTTTTATTCTTCCCCACCAGAGACAATTTGTACAAAACTTGCTAGTTTATGTAAGCCACGCCTATTTACAGGACCTGGCCATTCAGGATTTGCTGCCAGACTCCTTGAGGCAAAACTATCTTGTTTGCTAAATGACTAAACACTGAAGGCATTCGGGTGAATGCTACTTGGTCACTAAGAGACCACAGGAAGTACCTGATGTTTAATGTGTAGAGGTGACTGGAGAGTCTCAGTGTCAGTCACTCTGAGCTCACAACGCCATTGGACGAGCTTGCCACCATCATGAAGGGAATTTAAAGTTGAGTTTCAAGTTAATTCAGTTAAGCTGTTTCAGGATTTTGAAAACATTTCTATTTCCATATGATTCCAAATATGTGGAAAAAATCTTGTTGCGTTTTAACTGTTTAAAGTTTTAAAACCGCAAAAAGTGGCATTAATGCCTCCATTTCCTGGCCCCCTAATTTCAGTAATAATTTTAAAAAATAGTCAAAGAAAAACAGTTCTTTGTGATACATTTTCAAAACAAAAACTACATATTGAAATAGTAGACATTATGTGTGTTATTCATCCTTGACACAGTGGTTACACACAGGTTTCACATTCAGGAATTACAGAGTTGCACAAAAAAAGAACAACACAAGCAATAATGCGATGGGGGTGGGGGGCGCTATTCACCATTATATGAGCCAGAATTAACACAGTATAGAGAATTATCTAGCAATTTATGTAATCCAGACCTGATAAAAAAAATAAAAAAATCCACCTAAAATTTTAAAAAGAATGATATTCAACCTGTGTGTTATTGTCTTAAATATTTATCAGCCAATTAGAAGCCAGAGAAAATTTGCTATGAGTCGTCCGGTAGGGCATTGACAGATTTAATGACACCGTGGTGTGTACATAGAGGTTAACAGAAATGCACTGCAAGAGTTACTTTTGCCGAAATAGACATCGCTTGTCATATGCCTAATTACAGACAATCTTTCAACATAAATGCTTCGCTGTTATTGCTTTTACATATAGGGAAGCAAGTTTTCACTTTAACAATGGAAAAAAATGTATGTAATTATAGTTTTGGAAATCCCAGTCTAATTAGCTTGTGAAAGTCATTCTTATATGATGTATTTTAATATTATATTTAATGCTGTTAATGAAGTTATTACTTAAAGGCCCTGCAAGACGTTCAGGTTTCAGGCTCATTAAAGCCCTTCAGCTGCACCCCACATACACCCCCAGACTACAAATGCCTCTCCTAAGACAGGGACTGTTTTCCTGGTAGTGACTGTCCTCTTCATTCCTGAGTACTGATCAGACCTAAAGCCATTTCGAAAGGCACTTCTGCAAAGACAGGATTCTAAAATGCAGCATTTTAAAATCAAATGTACCCTGACATTTAGAATGACGTACTGCATAAAAATTACCATTTTCACAAAGCCTCACCATCTGCTTCAAGATTCTTTTTCTGCTGAGCTCCTCTATCCTTGTGTAAGTTATTTTGCTCCAGTAAACAATATTGAAAATATTTTAAATTAATATCTATATATTACATTCAATTGGAATTGAAACTGTCAAGTAATTCACCCATTCATCTCTCAGAAAACTGGAACATTAAAGTACTCACAAAAAAAATCTCTCCCAACCTCCTAAATCTTTAAAATAGATAGATAGATATTGGATTTACTTCATAATAGCACATTTCATGGGCAATTTCGAAAATGATTTTGGAAAACCCAGTTCTTGAAACAAGCGCGTGGGCATGATGCCACGCTGAACATTTAAGGCGCTGATCAGTTTCTGCAGTGAACATGCCCACAGACCCTTGGCTCGCTTAGCTTTGTAGTCTCATGTCTCATGAAACTTCAGAAACCTAGAATTATCCAAACTAAAAGAAAACAAGCAGAGCATTGAATAAGGCATTCAGCACAGTGATATTATCCATCTCTAAACAGGCAGAAATCTCCAGAGCCCTTGTTTCTTGTTGGGAGCTCAGAGGTTGGGAGCCTAAGACAAACTGGCTACTTGCTCTCAGCACACAGAGCTCGCTGACACTGTTCAGGTTGCACACTCCTGATTAAGTTACGGGCAAATAACTACAGAACCGGTATTTAAAGAATATTGTCTGTCTAGTCTGTTTTACATGAAAAATGTGCTCAAAGATCAGTGTGGACAATAGTCTAGCCATCCCCCCCGCCCCATGTTAAAAGCCATAGTAAAGCAGGCCAACCCCCCCTGATTGCTGGAGGGGAGGGCAGCCAAAAGAGAAGCCTCACGGCTCTCCTCTTCAAGGCAGGCAGGTGTCTGTGACACAGTACTGGAGTTTGTGCTTCCACACATTACAGGACAAGGTGAATCTAAGGTAGCATAAGGCATCGATCGGATGAGGATTTGGAAGCGAGAGGTTGGCCTGGTGCCACACAGAACTGCTCATTGGTCCTTGGAGATGCCATTCAGATGTCTCTGCCCTGATGAATGGACGTTTGTGCTGTACAGACAGTCGAGGAAGCCGTGGGAGACCTCAGTCACCATGGACCGGTCAGGTATGGACTGGGCCATGCCATAGATGGCACCCTGGAAGAAACACCTGGAGGTTAATCATCCCATACACGGTTCCCATGACAACATTGGCACACATAGTTTAAATAATCAATTTTTACAGATATCATGACGACCAAGCAACAGCAAATGGGGCTTCAGCTCAGATCACTTGTTCATGTGTGTGCACATTGCACTGCAGGGTAGGGATTGGCTAGACTCCTTGATGCTGTACCAATGACGACCTGGGAGCTTCCTACATTGAGATCAGCCCCAACTCTCCGGAACATGAGTAAAATTTGCCATATGTCACAATATCAATGGTGACATTTAGGACCTTCCAAGACATTAATCTATAAGTTTTATTCTGTTTTTATCAGATTAAATGAATGCAACACCCCCCTACCCCAACTCCCACCCCACCCCACCCCCTATCTCTGAAGCATCCTCAAGAGTCCTCCCCTCTGCTCACCATGCCTGTGGTCTTTTCCTTGGGGTTCTTCATGATGATTGCCACTTGTTCTTTGACATCCCTGATAAATTGTGTGGCCACCCCTGGTTTAGTGTGCAGTAATGTCACACAGATGTGGATACTGTAAACAAAAGTGTGGCATGGACAGAACTTCAGTGTATTAGTAAATGGTTTGACTAGTTCAATCTATATCGAATACTGATTATTTCACCATTAACTCAATAACTAATTAACACATTTATATCCAACCGGAGTTAAAGTATGGCAAAAAAGTCCTGGATGTTACCTGGATGGAAACTGCAGGGTGTTAAGGTTCCACCCTTTGGAGGTGAGAGCATTGGACAACCGAAATATGTCAAAGACCTTTGAACCAAGAGCCACGACAGAGACCTCTGGCTTCCCAAAGACAAATACACCATCCACTTTCCGGATCCTATGGAAGATAAATAAACAGAGTGGAAGATGGGCCGCACTGTCCCTCCACACACACTGGGGTAAGAGTTAATGATATAGAGTACATGGATTTCAGCCTTCCTTGGATAAGTCCATTCACCCCTACAGGACACTTACTCGGCCTCAATGAAGCGTGCTATTTCAATGACCTTCCTGGTGGCTTCCACATATCCGTCCTCCCCCATATACATCATAGTGGCCCAACAGGCAGCAATAATGCCCCCTGGACGAGAGCCGGCCACTGAAGGTGAGGCATAAATGCCCCCCTGCCAGTCGGGGGCCACAAAGTACTGGTAATGACGGTACTTCTGCTCCCTGTAGAGGATGACAGATGAGCCTTTGGGGGCATAGCCATACTGAAAGGGAAGCAGAGAGAGTAGTCCATTAGTCACTGACAAAGCAGTCACATTAATACATAAAACAATACATGTATGAATACACCATATTTGCTCATTTGCTCATACACCAATGAGCTTATATATTAGGTACTTTCACACCGCAGAAACGTTTTCCTGGAATCAGATTCTTTTTTCAGAACCAGAAACTGTTGTTGTGTTCACACCGCAGGAACTGAGCCCAATTGCAGTTCCTTTGAGGCAGTTCTCAAACCCATTATTAGTACCTACTCTAGTCTAGGGACCTTTTGTTCAAATACAAACTACTGGGCAGGCACTTACAGTGACAGCTTGATGATTGGTTGACCAAAAGCACTGCCACTAATTTGGAAGTTATACAGAAGTGCGAGGAAAAGACATTGCAGTGGAGCAAAAATTTAGCAGAGGGAATTACTTTTGTACTTGAGTTAAATTAAAAAAATTACTTTTTAGTTGCATTTTTTAATTGCATCTCCAAATTTGTGCACTAGACAATTCCATCAATAATATGCGTTTGTCTAATATCGCCTGTGTCATAAAACTTGTTTATTAGTGGAATGTTACACTGTCTTATTTTGTGAAAGAGATTTATTATTAAATCTGGTCAGCAAATCAAGCATGTTGCGGGTCACATGAATAAAATATAAATACATATCTGTGCCCCATTTTGGGGTGGCAGTGCAGTTTCGATTTATGTTTGAAGTTTAACCTACAACCTTTTTGAGTCTCCCATGCATATTTAGCATAAAGGTCCCAGTTTTTTGTGCAGTGTGACAGTGACACATGAGTAGAGCATCAGGAGCATCAAAAGTCCCCAGTCAAGACAGACCAGGAACTTGTAACCATGGACCAGGTTCCAGAACTTCACTGCGATAGCACCCATTATGACCACCCCCATGTGAAGCAAATAATGTTGACCATCTTGTAAAGATTGTGTGTGCCAAGGTCTGCAGTCAGAGAGCCACTAATTACCCCTGTTCATCAAAAGCACCTACAATTGCCATGACAGCACTGGAACTGGACCTCGTTATAACCTTGTTGTAATAAAAGAAAGGCCCCTGATCCAGTGAATACCCTTATCTGTTGCATCATGTGGATGGGTACATGTCAAGCATGTGTGGGATGCATTGAACCAGCAAGAATATGGAGCAGAGTTTGATACACAGCATAGCTCCACATTGCCCATGATCATCATTAAAATTCTCTAATTTGTGCCAGTTAGTTTGTACAGCACAGGATAACCTCCATTCACATCCTGCATTGACAATGATTGGGCACCTGGCACCCTGTCAGCATATCATGGTTTTTTCCTTCCCTGGGCCACTCTCAGTAGCTACTTACCACATATGACCATGAGTACCACACAAGCCTTGCCATTTCAGAGATGCTGTGACAAGGTCATCTGGCAAAAATTATATGGCCCTTGTGTCACTTGGGTCTTCCTTGCTCATTTCCCCTGCATTCAACATGTTGATTACGAATACCAAATATTAGGATAATGTCTAATACATCCCAGACTTTATTATGTGAAATTTTTACAAGATAGTCACGTTATTCATGTCACATAGGGGTGGTCATAATATTTTGGCTCATCGGTCTATAGGTTTATTATATCATTATATGAAGGATATCACCACTCAGTTTCACCTTGTGTGTGTCTGCTGAGATGCTTGTGACCCCTTTGACCTGGAAGTCAAAGGGAGCCAGAGGGAATTTTGCCTTGGCCATGAAGGCGATGAGGAAGCCACCCAGGCATGCGTCCACGTGAAATGGTACACGGTACCTCAAAGCCAGCTGGAATAGAAGTATGGTTTTTAATTAAGGTTCCCAATATGGGTCCATTAAAAGCACCCACAAGGTGTGACCCAGCCACCCTTACCTGCGCCACTTCTTCCACAGGGTCCATAATTCCATGAGGAAATTGAGGAGCTGAACATACCAGCATGGCTGTGTTCCTGGAGATGAATCTTCTCATAGCCTGTTTGGCAATGAAATCAACCTGAATAACCACAGCATGCCACATGGGGTGGGGTGGGGGGGGGGTCCACCAGAACTCTGCAAGACTGAGGAGATGAATCCAAGTGCACCGTCTCCCTGAACATTCCCTGAAGTCTTAACACCATTAGCTACAGGGACAGTAAATGAGGCCCAGTATTGCATAAGTCATTAAATGAAGAGGGCTGTGCGAGGGCATTGCCTCCAAACCAGAAAAACCATCCAAGCAGGAATGACAGCTGTCTCACCAAGTATAACCAACCCATGGCCTTCTGTTATTATATATAAACAAAAGAGAGACAGACACAAACACAGACCACCACCCTCCACCACAATTATTGGCATCCCTTGTAAAGATTTGTTATTTGTAAAAAAGGGTGGTACAATTATTAATAAAAAAAAGATGTGCTACAATTATTGGCACCCCTGGAAATTATGAACAAAATGTAACTGAAGCATTTCTCTCATGTAAATTGTAAATCTTTCAGTTGATTGGCGTGAATAGGAACCTTCAAGCTGAAATCCATGATTACCGAATTCCCTTCCATCATCTTTCTCATGTTAAGACAACACACAAAACAAATGAGGGAGAAGTCTGTCATACAGTAAGTCAGTGAAAGGGGATTTAAAAATAGCCCCATATCAAATGGAACTGCCAGGATCCAAGTTTATTTAGCTTCCACGTACCCTGAAGAGGATCAAATTAAAAAGTAAAATCTTGGTGGTTTTGGAAATGTGGCAACCACATCTGAGGCCACCTTCATGCTAACATATTATTTGGAATGTATGCCTGAAAAAAAGCCTTTTCTGTCAATTAACCGAAACAGTAAGCACCTGGATTTGGTGAACCACTACTATAACTTTGTTTTGAACCGTGTTCTATGGTTTGATGAAACAGAGCTTTTAGGCAATAAACATTCATGGTCAGTTTGGTGCAAGAAGAACAATGTATATAATGAATAGAACTCTATTCCAACTGTAAAATATTTTTCCTCAAAAAAGGTCCTGGAACCCTTGTTAAGGTACATGGAATTATGGACTCCATGAAATACCAGGGCATTTTAAAATAAAAATTTGGCTCTCTCTGCCAGGAAACTAAAACTGGGCCATCATCAGATCTTCCAGCAGGACAGTGATCCTAAGCTCATGTCCAAATCAACACAAAAATAGTTAGCTGACAGCAGAATCAAGCTTCTGCCATGGCCATCTCAGTCCCATGACCTGAACCCCATTGAAAACCTATGAGCTGAGCTGAAGAGGAGAGTGCACAGGGGATGGCCTAGGACCCTGGATATCTAGTAAAGAGAGATGGTCTCAAATGCCCTGCTTGGTATTCTCCAATCCTAGAAAATGTTACAAGAGAAGACGCAGTGCAGTTATACTGGCAAAGGGAGGTTATACAAAGTTTTAAATGCTGGGGTGCCAACAATTGTGGCACGCGTTTTTGTTGAAAATAATTATTTCTTGATGACGGATTTGTTTTTCTTTGATTAAATTCATTTCAATGAAAGGTTGGGTTTTTCTCATTTTTTCAGTGCAAGATGAAGCTACTTCACTAAAAAGTGTATATTTTTCTAACCCTTTTAAACAAGTCTCTTGCAAGATATAGATACAATTGTGAATTCTGCATTTTTATAACTTATTTGCATTTGCATCTTTTTGAGATCACATAGGGGTGTAGCAATATCATTTACACATGGTTCAGTATATATCACAGTTTTGGGGCCATGGTAATAAGGTTTCTGTATCCTTCTATTTAAGGAAAAAAACATCACCCTTTAATTAAACAATGAATTCATGGGCAGCAACATGTTTACTTGCCCAGTAGGGGTTGTCAAGGTACATATTACCGTGGTACAATGGTATATTATCAAACTGTTCGGTAAGATACTGCGGTATTATGATATGCCTGTCATTTTCCTATACATACTGGTGCAAAAACAGTGCTGTTTCTTAAAAAAAAATCATCTAAAAACCTGGGGTCGTCTTATTTTCGGGGGAAGAATATAAATGTCATTATACAAGAGTGGATGGCATACTGAACAGTTTGACAAATGCAGCTCAGGAATAAAATTACCACTCCATATATACATTTTTATCCTGGTTCTGCTGGCCGAAGGCTACATGACAGGTTGCTTCCAAGCTCAAAATTTCTAAGAGAGCAGTATACAAAAACAAGGTGATACTGGGGATAACCAAAAACCAACCAGGTAGAGGGAGGAAGTGACTTTCTAATGGCACAGATGCCCATCAACTTATCTGCCAGTTTCTAATGAATCAGAGGATGACATCAAGTAAACTTCAAAAGGAATGGGAAACATTAAGTGCAGGCATGAAGTGCACTGCTAGGACAGTTTGTATCAAGCTCCTAGAAGCAGAACTGAACTTCCACAAAGCAAGGAAGAAGCCCTTTATTAATGAGACACAGACACACACACACACACACACACACACACAAGCCTGCTTTTTGTCTGTGTCTCATTAATAAAGAGCTTCTTCCATGCCTTAAATATGTTATTCACAGAATAAAACCCATAGGTTAAGAAATGAGTGAAACAAAATCTGTTGTGGTCTCAATTTTTTCCAGAGCTGTATACTGAACCTGCGATACTAACTGAATCATGGGCAAACAGTATCATTACGCCCCTAGGATGACAGTCTTGTATGGTTGTGAGTAAAAATCATTGTAAAACCATTTATTTTAGATTCACACTCTCGGCATGTACCACTGCTACTTTCTTGGTGCAGAGGAGAGTCCCAGAGTAGAAGGGCCTAAACTGTGACCTCAGATTTTTGTGTGGATGCACAAAAAAGAAGGTGGAGTTCTAAACACAGAGAAGCTCACCTTCACATTCACCGTCATGGTCTTGGGGTCCAGCGGCACATGGATGAGTTTCATCCCAAAGTAATGAGCTGCTTTGTCAAAGGCGGCGTGGACGCTCATGGGGGCGACTCTGGGATGTGGGACAACCATATCAAGTCACACAGATTCACTCCTCAGTCCCTACTTTACTTCTTCAGCTGCTCATCCTTTGCTCCTTGTGACAGACGTACTGTGACACAAACTCATATAACCCCTATCACCTCACATCATGACTTTGTAATAGAAGTGCTTTGATGCACACAACTGTCTAAATGAGTTAACTGGTTAATCAGTGAGTCCTCTATCAGGACTGGCTTTGAAGGCTGCTGTCCTGAGCCAGTATGTTTGGCCCTTTCCATCTTTCATCCAGTCTGTAAAACAGCCAGTCTTCCAGAGGGACACCCACCTGCATTTCTTCTGTTCATGTGGTATGCAGCCAATTTAACTGTATTCCAACACAATCTGACTTTTTCCTCCTCATCACTCAAGCAGGATTGCTGTGACCAGCACAAGGTGGGACTTACATCTCAGGGTTTTTTATCCCTCGCTCATGCGCCATGTCTCTGTAGGCTTTGCAAGCCATGAGGATACTTTCAGTTCCTCCTGAAGTCACCTGACGAATGTGAGAAACACAGCACACATTCAGAGCAAGAATAGAGGAACACTCCATGCCAAGCCCCCAGCCAGCTCAGAGCTTGATTGAGTTCTGCATGTGTACGCCAAGATAATGAATCCTAACCTCAATCAAGCTCCGGGACACTATGCAGCCACTGTAACAGTCTGGAGAAATGAAATGTTTTCCAGTTTCAACTGGACACATTCCACAAGGAGGGTCTGCTGAAATCTGTCACTGTGGACCCTCATGTCCCCATATGCAAATAAATCAAAGTTGAGACAAGGTACTGACTGTGCCGCAGGATTCAGGGCCACCGTGGAAGAGAGTACAGGCAATTCTGACTACCTCAGCCTCCATCTTCCGAACCCCAGGGAAGATTTCTGGGTGAAGGGGGTTACTCCATGCAAAATCACCATATACCTGCAACAAAGCTTCACTGAGACTTATTCTAAAGGAAAAACAAAAACCTTTTCTCCCTTTTAAAAATTCACGATCACACAGAACTACAACTGATATCGGACATTGAGGAAGCTTGTGTTTAATTTTAGAGGAGATGCTAGACAGCCAGGTCAGTTTTGATTCTGTCTGATTACTTTTCATTCAGGGTGGTGCAAACATACCTTCACCAGAAGATCTGTGAGTTTTTTATCTCCACTGTACACCGTGCCTGAAACCATGCCCTTCTGCCATTGAACCTCACCTGGAAAACAAAAACATTTGGTCTCCAAGTAGTATCAAGGCCAACGATTTTAATCATCTACCTGCTATGTGTTTCACTTATAAGTCAACATTGCATCAGTGTCATCCAGCTAGCGGAGACTTGTGTGGATCAAAGATGTTCAAGACCAAGCTACTTGTATCAGCTGCAGGTAAAAGACCAAATTCTGAAATTTGAATGACAGTACAGCTGCAGCAGTGACCTTATCCACATGGGTATCAACACTTTGCCTCAGGGTTTAAACTAAATCACAGGATCCCGTTTCACCAGAGAACGCCTCCTCATGAATGTGGTTAATAATTTAGTCCTATAGTCCCATTGAGTCTTTTAAAAATCCCTGACGAGGACCAGGAGCATTAATATCCTCACTCACTCAGCAAGTCGTACTCCTTGATCTTCTCCAGGACATCTTCCTGAGACAGGCCATGCTTCGGCAATGCCTGCGTGTAGCTCATGCCGTTCTTCAGTGAGCAAATGCTGACAGACATGTCATCCAAAGCCTTATTCAGCTGAGCCTGGATCTGCCAAAGTACAGAGCTACTGAACAGGGTGCCACAGGAACAGGAAAGGAACATCTCAACAAGAAAGTTGATATTATGCCCTTCAGTGACAAAGTTACAACTGTTAGTCACAGACAGCTAGAGCCCCAGGGCTGGTCTACAATTACATTAAAAACCTGTTCTTACACCCATTCTTGAGTAGTGTATGTAAATATTTTCCACAACAAGAAACTTCGGTGCAGTGGGGTAGGGGGATGGGGCATGAACACAAGTGGACCTCAGTTTAAAGATGCAGGATAACCCTGAGCCTGTACCTCTCGTATCTGGTCTCCATAACCATTAAAAACCAGTGTGACTCATGCTTCTCACATGACTTACAAAAGCAACATGACTCATAACACCAGAATATAGAACAGCCCAAACTTACCGATGCTCCTATAAATGGGATCTTCCTTATAATTT
>JABFEA020000067.1:16623974-16634487 GCA_019775915.2 Cyphomyrus plagiostoma | reverse complement strand
ACATGACTCATAACACCAGAATATAGAACAGCCCAAACTTACCGATGCTCCTATAAATGGGATCTTCCTTATAATTTTAAAGAACCGTTTCTGTATTCTTGAGACCAGACCTGCCAGAGAGGTAAAAGGGAAAAGTTTAAACTGTTTAAAATGTTTAAACAAAACCGGCAAATACAGGCCAGACCAGTTTTGGATAACATTAAGCTACATGTGGATTGTGCTCAGGGAAAACACCAACAGGAGGCAGTGAGCTGTTCACAAGCAGCTTTTGGCCGAGGATTAATCAGGGTTCATTCAAAACATTAATGAATATTATTAATTAGATTGCATATCATTGTTATCATGCTACTCAGCTCCAAATTGCTTACGGTAATCTTTTTCATACATTTTACAAACTATATATAACTATATTTCTATGGTTAATAATCATCCACGGCCTGGCCTGCACAATGTGCAGTGACGAAGCCCACAGGATTCTCACTCTCTCTCTGGAAAAGAATCCCCGAGATCCAGACGACAGAGAGGGTGGTCAGCACCGTCACAGCAATTATCTGCCAGGGCTCCAAAATCTGACACCTCGAGTTTATGAACTGCCGGCCCTCATCCACATAGAGCAGCAGCATCTCCTTGTAGATATCCAGAGCACTCTGTGGGAGACAAACATAGCAGGAGACCATCTAAATAGTGACAAAGCTCAAGAATCCCAACTTGAACCCAAAGCCTTCCTCATGACCTGCGCCTGTCGGTGCCCCATTTTCAAAACACATCAGCTGTCTCAGCATCAGCTACAGATAAAAACCCAAAGGTTGACTTTTGAATGACAGTACAGCTGCAGCAGTGATCTTATCCAAACAGGTATCAACCCTAAACCTCAGTGTATTAACTAAATTACAGGATCCTGCCAACACTTTTCCGCATAAGTAAAGCAGAGGCTGGAGCAGGTGCAAACCAGGCCAAAATGAAATAAATGAACAGAAACTGGAGACCGTGTACAACAGGTAAAAGCCAAATACACGGACAGAGGCTGGAGCCAGTGATCTCCAGGCCAAAGCCAAACACAGTGCTGTCAGCTACACCTTTAAAATGACTTAGGGCAGATATTCAGTCCAACTCCAGCTATGATTCTGCTATATCTCAGGGAGTTACAGAACGATGTCCATGTGGGTTGGGCAATGTCGACCTCATTGGCATTTGACGATGTCCACAGTGAAACATTGTGCTGGACAACGACATGGCGGGGGGGTGGGCTGCAGTGAGTCCCAAATTCCAAATTATGTGCTTCAGTATGCACTTATGCCAAGTACTGAAGCACACAATTTGAGATGCATGGCTATATTTGTCTTGCTTGTTGTTAAATCTAGTGTTAAGATAATTGCATAATTCAATTTGCTTTTTTTTTTTTTTTTTACACACAGTAAAATCTTGACTGTTTAAATTGTTTCAACTAAACTCTTTTGAATGCAAAATAGAAATCTTGAATTTTAGCCTATAAAGTGTCCTGTTTTTTCTAGATAAAAGTGTGACGGGAAACAATTGTTTTGTTGTTTCAATTCATAGTAACATTTTATTTGCCTTTTATGGCCATCATTGATTAATCAGAAAAAAAATATTTTAAAGGTCACGACAGTCCGGCCAGATAGTTTGCCTAAACTAGGGCTGCTCAAATTAAAAGTGGAAAATCAGCAAGGAATATCAGCCAGGATGTAACAATAAATCAGCAAGAGGTTCCTCTAGTCATTACAGTATTAATAAGTCATGATACTGGCTCAAAATCGTGATGTCTGGGGCATGCATACATAGAAAGTTTTGTGTGCTTTTTAACAAGCACTCACACAAGACCATTGCATCACCACATATTACAACACTCAGAAAGAAAAAATCTATTAAAAATTTAAAATTATAGTGACAGTCATCGAAAGATATGGGCCAGACCAGTACATCCCAAAATGCAAATATCAGTTCCGCAAAAGAACTTCACCACATAGGGAAGTGAATGAATAACTTATGACCAAGTCACAATGCGACAGATAGCTGACAAGGCCAGTCGGCCGGCTGACCGACCGGGCAGACAGATGGATGGACGGACGGACAGACAGACAGACACTCTCTTACTCACATCTCCGAAGCAGAAATAAAACCAAAACAGCTTTCCAAGTTAAATAAAAATAAGGACTGGAATTTGGACCTACACAGCCTCATGCTGTATCTCGCCATCTGTACTCACATGTCGCCCAAACCCACCCCTGCAACCCCTATGTAACCTTCCATGTACCGAGAATTTGGAGTCTTGTGTGGCCTGGCATGGTTACAGAACTGCCAAAATGTCAAATAACCAGTTTTTAAATAATCTCTTCAGTTTGCTGAGAAGATATGGAAAACATGGATGCAGGTACTGGCCAGCTGCCCTTTTAGTCAAGGATAGCATTACAGGACAGAGGTGTGATGTTGCTCCTGACACCTCTAACAGCATGACGGCACGGTTGAGTCGGAGCCCCAAACTGAGACGCAGAAGCCAAATAGCGGCCTGTGCCATGGACACAGTTCATGTCTGCTCAAGCAATTATTTATCACCTTCACTGCAGCTGTAAACTCACATGCATACTGATAACACTCCAATTGTTACACATTAATCTGATCAAAGGACAGAGTGTATGGAGAGGAAGAGCGACGTCATCGTAGTTGACTGTGGACCCGATGGGACCAGTACAGAGCAGCTGAACAATAGCCCTGCCATCTCCTTAATAAAGTCTATTTTAGTCAGTTCTAAATGAGGTGGTCAGCTGACGACTATATCCAGAAAAGCAGGGGCTGGGAAAGCCCAGGTCCCTGGCACACCAATCCATGTTCCTACATCAGGGCACAATCACAAACCCTAATTTGAACATAGGCGAAGCTCAACTGCAGACACCAGAGACTGAAGGTGGACATGTTGTAACAGAGACACATCCTCCACCCTGCACTTTAACTGCTGGCGGAGAGATCGGTGCTAAATACATTTGCGGTTTCAGCTCAGGTTCCCCTCAGCTCTGCTGTGGGTGTGTGAAGTGTGAGAGGTCACTTTTGCCTGCTGTAAGCCAAGGTCATAAAAAGCATACTTTCTTCTCTCAATTGTTATCAGGACGTCTTTTCTCTGTGCAAGGAGACTCACTGTCCCTTAAAGGAGGGGATTTCTCATGGAAATTCAGGGAGGGGGGACCAGCTGAGAGCCACAAACAATGGCTTTGAAAACCTGCTGAGTTCAGATACCCCCTGTGTATTTTTATAAAACACCAGCAAATCACATCACAGGCTCATTGTTGTACCAAAACTCCACCAATATCATCTGTCAACTTAACTTATGGCTAAATATAGCAAGCTGAGCATGTTGATGCAGTAACTTCATCACAGCCTACGAGCAGAAAGGTTCAACTTCCTACATTCAACAAATAAAGAGAGCCAGAAAGCAACACCGCCTATGCCAAACCAATTAGCAAATCACCAAATAAAGGCTCATTAAAACAATTAATTCAGCAATTAAGAGCGTGAATGTTTTTAAAGTAACCCTAAGTCAGCCACTTTTTATATTTCTGTGTCAAACAACATAGATATCTGACTGCAAGCAGTTAATTTCCAAAATTGCTCTTCTTTTCAGGGTCACAGGGGATCTGGAGCCAATGGGTGTAAGATGGGGAACAACCCAGGATGAGGCGCCAAACCATTGTTCGGCACACTCACATACTATATTCAACTACAGACAATTTGGCAACTCCAGTTAACCTGCAGGTTTTTGGACCGTGGAGAGAAACTGGACCACCTCGAGGAAACCCCAGGACGACCTGGTGAAAACATGCGAACTCTACAGACATGTAAACCTGGTGGAGACTTGAACCCAGGTCCTAGAGGTATGAGGAGGCAGTGCTAACTACAGCACCATCATGCCAAAGCAACAAAAACATTTTAAAGAATAATAATTCCGGGAAATTACATTAGAGAAAATGATAAAGCCTACTTTTTGTCATATAAATTCGTCCTTTATTAAAATATTCACATGTCTTGTAATGACCTGATTTTGGGTTGACTTGTCACCTGATATAACTCGTACATAACCCCTTAAACACCATGAAGTAAAAGCGAAGACACTTCGCTCAGCTGTTTAGTCTTTAACGACCATCCATAAGAGTTATTTTCACATGGACTTTTATTCATTATTAGGCTGATATTATAGGGCGGTTCCGGTTGATATTCCGCGCACAATGTTATTTCCTTAGACTGTTATTTTTCTGTAACTCCGCAGCCAGAGACATCTAAGAAAGCGCGTGACTTCACGCCTGGAAAAGCGTGTCTATTTCACGGTCTTTAATGCAAAGGTGGATCCATGTGCTTTTCATCTGTTGGAGGGCATGGCAAGGTTTAATGTGAACGTTTTAAATCACGATCCTCACAAATGTGATTAACGGTTTGCATGCAGGCCACCAATTTCCATTTATGAAATGAGAAACTTTAATAAATCATGTTACAGACACAGACATACTCTGAATGACAGTAATGATAGAAAATTATCTAGAAATATGATAAAGTATGCAAATGCGTCCCTGTGATTTACTCATGCAGCTTTCAAGTGATTGTTTCTTAGTGGTTGGCAGCTCCGTATCGGAACCCTCGCTGCTGAAGTAGTTGACGGGGCAGCCTCTTTACCGGAGACGTACCCGGACGGTTTATACTTTTGTATGGTAACAGGGAGATACCCTACAGAGACCTGGAGCAGCTCGAGCCGGTGACACACTGGCGGCGAACAGCTCTTACAACATTATGAGGCAACCACTGACGCCTTTGTCCAGCAAGTTGCTAATGTTGCTAACAGTTTAGCCCTATCCAAGGGGTTTCACAGCACACAAATGAAGTTACATGCAATAAACTTACCCCATAGTCCATTTTCTCCCTTAAGCAGCCGATCCCACCGTCACGTCTGACCACAGCAGTAGTAATAAATACGGGTAGCGGAGATTATCGCAGAGCCGCTGTGTGACTGTGGACCTTCACCCAGCTCTATCATCAGGAAGTGAGAGCTAGAACAGCAGATCTGCCTTTTCTCCAACCCCTCTGAAGGCCTGGAGCTTCACCACGTGATGAGATCGGCCGTCACAATGAATCAGTGGCCATGTTGAGTGAGGGCATCTCACACCTCATGACTACAGCAACTTCACCACGTGATGTGATCAACTGTCTCTCTCTATTGGCGGCCATGTTGAGTAAGGGTAATTCACGCTTCGTGTTGACTCTGATTGGATACAATGTTTATATGAGCAGCTTCTTCCTGAAAAAAGCAAGATACGTAATACATGTGATAGCGCATGATTTAAAAGTAATATATAATGATTTCAGGCAGCACTGCTGCATCACACCAAGAACGTCCTGCACTCAGGTTTCCTCCCACAGTCCAAAAGCGTGCAGGGTAGGCTAATTGGTGTCTAAATTGGCCCTGTAGTTGTGTGCACCCTACAGTGTGTTGACACACGACCTGGGTTGGTGTCCCCCTGCGACCCCAGTGGGGTTTAAGCGGTTACGATGATGGATGGATGGATGGATGGATGGATATAACGATTTCAGATCATTTTTTATTTTTAAAAACTATTTGTTTGCCTAATAAATTAGCTGGTGAAGATGCCCAGTAAAAAAAGCTCAAATTCTGGCAAATCTTTGGTCAATTAACATAAAGTTTACTGTGAGTGCATATAACCAACCCCTTGACAAAATGACAAGTTATTTTAATGGCAACTATGCCTTGGTATTCTGCATGGCCCCATTATCGCTGCTTGCAGCTTTATAATTATTATCAGCCATAAGCACCTTAGGTGCATAGGTATCTTTTGTAATTGCTAGTATTTTTATGGACCAAGCACCTTAGATATGTGGGCACCTATTGTTTTTGTTAGTATTTTTCACTGATATTAGGGGACAAGTGCTGTAGGTGCATAGGCACCTATTGCTTTTGTTAGTATATTTCACTAATATTAGGGGCCAAGCACCTATAGTTTTTGTTATCATTTTTCACTATTATTATTATTATTATTATCATCATTATTATTATCATTATTATTATTAGGGGGCAAGCACCGTAGCTGCATAGGCACCTATTGGAATAGTTTGTATTTGTCACTATTATTAGTGTAGCCCCTGCAGGAGTCAACATTTCCCAGCATGCTCAGTGTAAATAGCCCCTGTCTGTAATTGTAAATAACCCGTGTTATACTGTTGTTGTTGCACATGTGTTTGCCTGTGTCTTGTGTGTACCCTGTCTGGTCCTTGCAAGTTCTTAGCTTGTATCAATCTCCCACCATGTGTACACCTTACAGTTTGGCGTCTGATCACCTTGTGTTTCTGCTGTGTGTATTTGGGTTTGGTGCTGGTTGGATGCATGTTACAGTTATTTTCAGGTCTGTAATAAAGAGTGTGTTCTGTCCTGGCAAGCAAGTCTCCTTGTCTTTCACTGCTTTCGTGATGCCTTTGTCTGACCAGTGCCACACTGGTGCAAGAAGTTAGCCGGCAAGCAAAAAAGTGAGCTGACAGGCGATCAGGCACCGGCTGACAAGGAGGCAGGTATAGGTGAGCAGGTGGAGAAGTAGGCAGAGACTGACTATGTAACATTTTGCAGGTTAAACTCCAAATAAGGGATTTTATTCAGGAAGACAACCCAAGAAACAATGATCAACAATGATTAATAGAAGGTGAGCCATTGTTTAACAAAGAAATGATTTACAACAGGACAAAACAGAAGCATATGTGTAGTGAGAAAACAACTAGGGACCTGTCAAATTTTTCCTTAAAGTGCAATATACTATTAAAATGGAAGATCAGTCATAACAAATATATGTTACAGTAGAAGCAAACAAATTCCAAATAACCATGTGACTCCAATAAGTGAAGAGAATGTGAACCTAAGGTAGACGTGTAGTCACTAGCCTATATATCAGATCTAAAAGCATAGTGTAGTGACGCTTCTGGGTGTAGGCGGGTCTCCCATAGTGCACTGGGGAGCATAATGTGTATTTAGTGCTAAGTTTAAGTGTTTATTATGTGTGTTTACCCTTGTTAAGTTTATTCTAAGGTTATTACATGTTGTACTGTATTGTTTGCGGAATATTGGGAGTGTTTCGGTTGTGTTTTGTGGATCCACCGTTACCGAGACGTTGTTTCACTCGGCTCACATCCGGCCGTTCGGCTATGTCTAAGGTTTGAGTTGTGTGAGCGTGCTGCCTAGTTATGTGCATGTGTGTTCTTGTCAGAACTACGCTGTTCCTGTAACTGGTGCACTAAATAAAAGAGCTTTGCAGCTGTTGCTTTTGAAGTTGTTTGGCAGTTATTCCTGGTGTCTTTCGGCGAAAGGCAAAAGGCGCTACACTGGTGTCAGAAGTGGGATGGAGACGACAAAGCTGGAGGAGATAAAGGACCTCCCCGGTGCACAAACTTTGGGGAGGTGAGTCTGGCTGGGTGAGGCCAGCCCCTGCCTCCACTTTTCTTTCCCACCCGGGCCTGCGAGGCCAGTGCTAAGTAGGGAATTCGCGAGGCCATGGATGACCTGTTTATGCGCAGCTGCGAGGGACTAGACAGAGATCAGTGACAGAGACTCCGTGCACTCCTGGATGAGTTTGTTGACATTTTCGCAGCCAAAGAACGAGACTGTACCCATACTGACTCGGTTCAGCACCATATCGACATGGGAAATGCACTGCCGATCTGTTTGCGCCCCCAGCAGTTGCCTTTAGCTAAGCGAGCAGCAGCCGAGGACAAGCTCCAGGAGATGCTGGCAGCAGGGGTGATCGAGCTATCTGACGGCTCATGGTCATCGCTGGTGGTGCTGGTAATAAAAAAAGAGGTTTTGTGTGGATTACCAGCAGCTGAATAATGTCACGCGCAAGGACTCCTACCCGCTTCCCTGCATTGACAAAGCCCTGGACTATATCATGGGCTCTCGGTGGTTCAGCTCCCTTGATCTCCGTAATGGGTACTGGCAAGTGGAACTAATGCTGGAAGCCTGGCCCAAGACGGCCTTTTCAATCAGCCAGGGACTGTGGCAGTTCCGGTATATGCCATTCGGGCTGTGCAACGCTCCTGCCACATTCGAGAGACTGATGGAGAGGGTTCTGGGGGATATTCCAAGGACAAGGTGTGTAATTTACTTGGACAATCTAACTCTGAACCCGCGTTTACACAGCTAAGGGCTTTGCTAGCCACGGCCCCTGTGTTGGATTACCCAGACCCAAAGTGCGCTTTCATACTAGACATGGATGCGAGTGATGTGGGACTGGGGGCAGTATTATCCCAGAGCGGGGGCAAAGTGAGTGGGTGGTAGCATATTTCAGCCGCACGCTCTCACTGGCCAAGCGGAACTATTGCGTCACACGCTGCGAACTGTTGGCCGTCGTGGCGGCTCTCCAGCATTTCCGTCCCTATGTATACGGCCGACCGTTTTTTGATTCGGACTAATCATGCCTCGTTGACCTGGCTGTTGAACTTTAAGGAACCCGAGAGACAGCTAGCGCGGTGGTTAGAACAGATCCAGGACTACAAGTTCACCATCCAGCACAGAGCAGGGCGGCTACATGGTAGCCGTGCATCGGGAACCACTGCCGATATTGCCAGCGAGCTGAGGGGCGAGCGCCGGCGGCAGAGGAATGTCGACACGTGACCACACCCGCCCCAAGAATGCTACCACAGCAGAGCGAGGAGCAACTGCAAGCAGAGCAGGAGGGCGACCCAATCCTGTCCCAGGTGCGGGGGTGGGTGCAGGCTGGCCAATGGCCAGACTACCGAGCCATTTCTGACTGCAGCCCCGAGTTAAAGTCGCTGCACTCGCAGTGGTCCAGCCTCACTCTCCAGGGGAGCCTGCTGTACCGCCGCTGGAAATGCCCGAGTGGATGGGGGGACATCCTACAGCTCCTAGTACCCAGAAACTTACGTGAGCGGGTGTTGTGGTTGGTACATGGACATGTGGGGTGTGGACATTTTGGCATCAATAAGACGTTGCACCGGCTGCGGGAACGATTTTATTGGCCGAATTGTCACACTGACAGCGAACTGTTCGTCCATCGCTGTGACATATGCACGGCGAGAAAGGGGCCCTCACAGCGTTCACATGCGCCCATGCAGGACTATCGGGTGGGGGTGCCCATGGAACGTGTGGGAGTGGACATTTTAGGCCCATTCCCTCTCTCCTCTCCTCTAAGGGCAACCGGTACGTCATGGTCGTGATGGATTACTTCACGAAGTGGCCAGAGGTGTACGCAGTGCCTGATCAGCGTGCCATGACGACAGCAAGGGTGCTCGTGGACGAGATGTTCTGCCGGTTTGGGGCTCCGGAGGAGCTCCACAGTGACTAAGGGTGGAACTTTGAGGTGGAGGTGTTCGCTGCCGTTTGTGAGCATCTGGGAATTAAGAAGACTCACACCACACCACTTCACCCGCAGAGCGACGGGCTGGTGGAGCAGTTCAACCGGACCATGGCCACACAGCTCGCGGTGCTTACGAGTCAGGAACAGCTGGACTGGGACGAACACCTCCCCTTGGTCTTGTGGGCACACCGGACCACGGTGCAAGAGTCGACGCAACTCAGCCCTGCTGTACTCATGTTTGGCCATGAGCTCCACACCCCAGAGGACCTCGTCTTTGGGCCGCCACTTGAGGCCGAGCGACCGCAGAAGCCAGGCATAGAATACTACTTACACTTGAGGGAAAGACTACACCGTGCGCACGAGCTGGCTCGACAGGCTCTGATGAATGCTGGGATCAAGCAGCGGCGGGCATACGACGTGCACAGGAATTTTGGAGTGGGGGAGAACGTATGGGTATACTGCCCCATTCAGAAGAAAGGACTGTCACCGAAATGATGTCGCAGTGGGTTGGGCTGTGCACGGTCCTAGAAAAACTGTCGGACATTGTGTACAGGGTGCAGTTGACAGAATGGAACAGGGTGGTCGTGCTCCACCGGGACCGTTTGGCACCCTATCAGCCACGCGCTCAGAAAACTCAGAGCTCATGGGAAGGAGGAGAGCCCAAGGATTCTCTCACAATGCGTACCCCTCCGCGCCACTCTCACCGTCTGCGCCGCCTTCTGCTGCGCCTCAGAGACTACCAGCTTAGGTGCCTGGGGACAGTCACCACTTAAGTGGGGGCAGTGTAGCGACGCTTCTGGGTGTAGGCGGGTCTCCCATAATGCACTGGGGCGCATAGTGTGTATTTAGTGTTAAGTTTAATTGTTTATTATGTGTGTTCACCCTTGTTAAGTTTTCTGGAAGGTTATTACACGTTGTGCTGTATTGTTTGGGGAATATTGGGAGTGTTTTGGTTGTGTTTTGTGGTTCCACCGTTACTGAGATGTTGTTTCACTCGGGTCACGTCCGGCCATTCAGCCATGTGCAAGGTGTTACGATGGCGGTGGTGCGTGCAGGGCGGACAAAAGGAAATCCAGCCGGGAGAACAGGAAACAGGGTTTTACTGTCCGTACACACTGACATAAGACAACTTCAATGCCGCGTCT
>JABFEA020000067.1:16567055-16581509 GCA_019775915.2 Cyphomyrus plagiostoma | reverse complement strand
GCAACATTTGCGCTGCCAGACATACGAGCTGCAATCATGGTCGTAAAGTCGATTGGTCGTAAATTGGATAGGTCGTACGTCGATGAGGACCTGTAATGAGTGCCAATGAGTTCCAGTGCCAACATAGAAGACAAAGTTGTCCCGTTACTGTGTTTCTTGAGGACATATTGGACCCAATCTCACTTTCCAAAAGGAGCCCAGCAATTCCTTCCTGCATATTATGAGTTTAGCTCTGGATAACAGGTCACATCCTCTTCCGGATTGTTTTGAGTCTGTTTTCCAAAGCACTGTTCCAGGCACTCACTCACTCTGAGGCCAGGAATTCAGTCACATGCGTATGCTGTCGAACAATTCCTTTTATCCCTTGCATAAAAGCATTTTAGACTTCCAACTGATCCACAGCATCTCCATGAAGAGATCACTTGTTATTCCTGATTACAGGAAAATCTGCATCCATTTTTAGTACACCAGTAAGATTCAAGTTAAAGACAGCAGTTGGGTTGGAGTTGGTAAATAAACCAAAAAGACAAACTATATCACTCACGGTGCAGGAAGGTTTAATCCCAGGCAGATGCATAATAGTTTGGGTTAGGGATGGGGGAGCCGAGTGATACTGCTTACAGTTTATCGTGCTCCACAGCCCCATTGCCACCGCCACTGCCATTCTTGACCCCATCCACAGCACTGTTGAAGCTCTTGATGATGTCGGTGGAGTAAAGCTTGGCTGGGTTGTTGTACTGACTGGTTACCACCTTAGAACCAGAACCAGGGGTTGAGAATGGTGAAGCACTGCGATTGTGGGCAGACCCAATGTGACGAACTTCCTAGGGGGATGGGGGGGGGGGGGAGAGAAGAGAGGAGACACAGACAGACCGCATAAGACCTCATTATTACAGATCAGAATGGCAGCATCACCTGCAGCTTCTCCAAGTAAATCTGTATACTTTCACATGGAAAAGCAGTTCATGGACTGGGGCCCCCAAGTGCCGTATCAACAGACAGGGGGTGAGCACTGACACTGTAAACCATTTGGAATTTGAACGGGGTGACATGGGGTTATCCCATCCAAGCATCTATAGCACACAGACACGAGAGCCCCTGTAGCCCTTTTCAAGATTAATGGCCTTACTCAAGGACCCAACAGTGATATGAGCACTCTTGCGTTCACAGGATTTCAACTGATGACCTTTTGATTACAGGCACAGAGCCTTAAGATTCAGTCCCCATGTGGATGCCTGTGATAAATTAAATGGAGCTTTCCACATTCCAAGCATACCATTCCTAACAGGAGACTCAGCCTCCAAAGGAGAGCAGACCTTTAACACTTCACACACTTTTAAGTATGACGACAGAGCATAGTTTCCAATATGAGGTCATCGTTTGCCAACTGAATCAAAAACCTAAAACCCTGTAATCAGAACCGCAAGTCTGCTTATTCATTTTTGTCAAATGTTTAGCTTAATCAGACTTAAACTTCACACAATGTCCCATCATGCACTGCTCTCACACTTGAGGCGATAAAACGCTGTTGCCCTGGATACACACTGTTTTGGTGTAAACAGCAGTCACAAGCCAACACTATTTGCACGGTGGTCAGGTGACTGCATTTATGATGAATTACATAGCCTTTCCCATATGACCTCATCACACAAGAAATATTGAGCAGAGTTTGGAAAAACTTTTAGGTTCCACCCGCTACCTGTGGTTCCGACGCCAGGTTCATCTTGTATGGGTTGCTCTTTCCCTCCTCAGATGCAAGTGGAGACCACATTTTAGATTCTGACCTAGTTAATGAAGGAAAAGCACTGTTAATCTATTACCTGCTCTAGCATACTTATGCAAGCAATCACTACTTTTAATGCTCAGATACTAGAAAAACAGGAGGAGACATGCAAGCTGGCAGTATCGAGAGAACGATAATTAATACTGACATCTTTGGTGTGCAGATCCCCCACCGACAGAAACACACAAAAGGATTATTCACATAGTTAGAGGTCAGCACAGTGGCAGTTAAACAGAACACTTTGATAACTGTACAAAGTAAAGGTGGGAGGAACAGTCTTTGTGACACTGTCAGTAGCATCACTGTGCAAAACACATGTGACTGTAAGGGACACCAGCCAGGTGGCAGTGCACTGCACTGCACTCTTCAGGCTCTCTGAGGCAAATAGTCATGACTGGGGAGGGTCATGAGACTGAATGGAATGCCAGTCCATCTCAGGGCACATACATGCACACATTTCAGCAAACACTAGAACTCAATTCCAAGAACAAGGAAGAATGTAAAAAAACCTAGCTATGAGCTATGGAAATTCAAGACCATAAAAGGGAAAATACGAAGAAATAGCATAATCCAAATTACACAGTAAGGATATTGGCTACATATGACTGGGACACACTGACCAGGGCCACTTTCCATTGCTCCCAGAGCTGCTCTTGCCCCAAAAATTCTTGTAAGGCACCAGAGCAGATGACCTCTCAATTTGTGCCTAGCAGAGGTGTTTGCAACCATGTTTAAACTCAATCACAAAGGCTACCATCTCTATGTGCTTCCCATCAGCATCATCATCCCAGAAAATACAGAATGACTATTGTACCGTAGGACTCCCTGCCTGACACACCCTACCCTCTCCACACACCACCCTGCCTGACACACCCAACCTTCTGCACACTGGACCCTGCCCAACACACCCAACCCTCTCTGCCCTCCACCCTACCCGACCTTCTCCGGCTCACATAAATACATCAGATGGACAGAAGAAAGTCTCACCATAAATGTCAGCAAAACTAAGGAAATTATTGTTGGGGGATGCAGGTAGAAAAGGGGCTAGGGGATGGGCACAGACCACAGGAAATGCTCACACACACCCACACACACTCAGACATAGTATCACACAGTCACACACACCATGTGCACAATATCACATAAAAACATAAGCAATTTACAAACGAGAGGAGACCATTTCGTCCATTAAGCTCATTTGGGGAGAACTCAAACTGTTAAAATCTTATATAGCTGTTAAAATCTTATGTAGCTCACATGCCATGCGCACACTCACTTACATACACTCACACATGGACAAATAAATCCACGATCACCTGATTAAGTAAACGAGTGGAACAGTAACAACATTCTACTAACTCCCTATTACGGCTGGTTCATACTTCTCCACATGCGTATTAGCGGACGTGTCCACTCAAACATTTATGATGTGTTTGACTTCATTGTGCGCCTCCACGGACGAACACCTGCTGCAGCTCTGGACACAAAGCAGACGATCCATTTGCTACCATCCACTTTAAACACCAACATGGATGCTTTTGATGAGCGTTGGGCTAGTTCGCGAAACCCCAAAATTTACAATAATGTTTAAAAGCTAATAAAACTCTTACAGACATGTAAATGCGTGTGCATGAACGTGCAAACTTGTCTAGATTGAAAACCTCACTCCAGCCAGCTGACCAAAGTTGGCAACCCTATGAGCTGGCTATGTGAATTTGTAAAACAGAGAAATAGACACAAACCTCACTGTTGTGGTACATGTGCAGGGAATATCAGAATAATATATCATTAAGAAAAATATAAATACAACACTTTGTGTGCATGTGTAAAGTACGCGGCTTGACTGGAGAAATATGAACGTTTCCATGTATGCAAATGCAGAGTGGCTATGTGAGTGTTGCACTTGTGCAGAGAAATATTAGGTCATTTCATCACCTGCAATAAAGATGATTATTTTGTCCATTTAAGTTACAACGATGAAAGAAAGGAAGACTGACAGTCCTAGGGCTGTAATTACTTTACTGATTTAATTAGTAAGCTGTTATGCAGCTACTATGGCAATGTGTGGCTACAGAACGCAGCAACACCCATAAGAGTGGTTGACACCAGCATCACTGGAAGGTGGTGCTAGAAACTGCTGTAATGTGTTGTTTGAAAATAAAATTGCCATTTACTATTCTAATGAACATGACATCAGTGACTCTCTCACTGTGAACAGAGGCCATTTTGTTCTCTGAGTGATGGCCGTGTTCAAGGCCAGCGAGGTGGAGGTGCTGTAGTCACCTGAAGGCCGCCCCTGTCCCAAATCTTTATGGGCACGATGCTGAGATGGGTCAGGTGACGTGACAGACATGGGTCAGTACTGGGAAGGCAGTAGCCTACCTGTCGATTGCCAGGACCATCTCCTCCATGCAGCCCTTGATTTTGTTTTGAGCCTCCAGGTGGGTCATGCCCTCGGTTGGCTCCCCGTCGATTGCCAGGATCATGTCACCTATGCACAAGTTGGCCTGGGCGGCCTTGCTGCCAGGGGTCACCTGGCAATCAAACAAAAGCGTCTTACCACAGTGAAATGCCGGTTGTATCGTGGTCAAATGCCAGTGTGCGCACAGATAATTAGCAGACAGTAATTGTGCTGGTGGTGGTTTGGGAAGAGGGAGATAAGGCCACTTCCTGTTGTACACATGGTACCACTGCTGCCCCATGGCTCTGTACATGCCCTGATACTGCTGGGCCCCTGAGCAACGCCCTTCAATGACCTCACATGTCACTCTGGACGCAATCATCTGCTAAATAATTGTCACAGGGATGTGGCCATGATTCTCCTGCTCCTTTCCAAGGCAGACTGTTCCTGCTGCCTGAAGGTGCTGCTCCTGTGGACTGCTCTCGCATTCCTGCTCTGCTTTAGCATGACATGCTACTGGGCGGAGTGCCCCCTGCTGCCATACGCTGCTGATTACATGTTTTCCTTCAGAGACTGTGCTCAAAAAACTTTTTTTTCCCGTAAAACTTTTTTTTCATCATTCCTTCACAACATAACATGACTCACAGGCATTTATGCTAAAAGTTAACCCTCAGCAGGTAATAACGAGGACATTTACAGAGGAGGCTAGCTAGGATAAGGCTCAGCTTTTAAAAAACACGGGGGAGGTTGAACTAAGCAAAAAAAATAAAATTCCCATTTTTGCGGGGTGATTTATGAATGTTTATTTTGTCCCCAGTATCCTATTACAAAAAAGAGAATGGATCCAAGTTGAGGTTAAAATTAAGGTCAGTGAGAACTTGTTGAGACATCTATCACAGGACCTGTTAGTGCAAGTTTACTTAAACGCTGGAGAGAGATAGTCCTCCTGAAGACTGAAAAAGAGAACGATTGTATGAGAACAGATTTGATTGTTTTACTTGTCCAAATCTGTCGTGTGTAAAACATCGCGCAGCACGTTACTTTAGTTTAGTATCACAGGACTCATTAGCACACAGTCACTCAGCAAAGGTTAAAACACACACGCAAAGTGAGCATCAAGCACCACCATGAACTAATAAACCGCCGCGAATGACCGCTCCCGATACAGCGCGATAAGGGACGCAAAAGGGAATTAAACCTAAATTACTTCATAACGGAAAAATGTTCAAATATCATGTTCACTGAGATCGAAGCTAAGGTGCCCTGCAGGGGTTTACTGCTGCGCCGGTCCGACGCCCTGTGCAGATTTCGAAAGTTTGCTAACTCCCCCAAACGCCTAGCTGCAGTTTTTCGACAATTTAACACTTTTAACTTAAGTTAAATGCGGAGCAGGCAGGAAGCACCTGTACTCACCCTGGATATAGTAAGTGGCTGCTCGAAGTCCTTTCCCCCGACCAGACGGAACCCCCACGGCCCTGGCCCCTTCATGGCGACTCGCAGCGGCATTTTTTCGGATGTTTCGGCACGAAACGAATAATGTGCGCGAGGCTGGGTAGAGAAAGTAACTGAGCATAGAGGTAGAGAGAGAGAGAGAGTGTGTGTGTGTGGAGGGGGTTTCCACGCAAAAGCCGGGGGCGGATCCACATCTGCCATTCCCACCGCCTTCCCGGCCAGATAGGAGCTGTTTCCCTGTTTGCTCTGGGATGTCCCATGGCGTCCTTACCCTGCCTTCAAGTCATGTCGGAAAAATACGAGATGAGAGCACATGAGCGCCACTACAAAGTCATATTTCCCAGTGGGAAACTAAGGATTTTCTTTAAACCCCGAGTTGCTGAGTCGGGGGCGTGTCATTACAACAATCATGGCGGAGGCCACGCATTGCTGTGGAAAGGCAAATTATTTGAAAGCAGTAAATTTTATGTAGCATGTCATTTCAAAACTGAATTGTTTTGAATGTTGAGGAGATTGTTAAATGGTGTACCGTGGAAAAATTGATAGGTGTTTGTCTCAGGATTTCAAATTTAGCAGATCAACTACGTATTGTTTAAGCAACGGATTACAAAAAGTTCAATTAACACTACAAATGCGTTTTGGCGTTGGAGGAAAGAAAATTACAGCAAAACAAGAAGTAGCATTCCTATCACTTCGATTTTGCTCTGACTTAACCCGTTGAACACAAGTCACGTCGTAATTACGATTTCCCAGTAGGACTTGAAAGCAGCATAAACTCACGGATTCTTCCTTTTAAGGCAGATCGACTTTCCTGGCTGCGGAAGATGCCGCTCCCAGTGCCGGGGATCCTGGCAGTTTTCCAAGGGTGGAGGCCAGACATCGGGTGGCGTGTTACGTTTGTCCCCGTATATGACTGAATGTCACAATGTAACAATACAATAAAATAACCTAGGAACAATATACTGATAAAACAAAGTGACAGCGGGAAAATGAACTAATGCAACAGTAAAGTAACCGCGGAACAATTTACTAATGCAACAGTAAAGTAACAACGGAACAGATGTATTTATTATTCCATCGCAGAAAAAAACAATATCTAGATGGCATCAGCGAAATCAATGACATTATTCAACGTTTAACTAAAGTAATTTAACAATTACAATAACTATAAACTCTGCATTTCTTCAATCATTCACTGATTCCTGCTTTTAGGCACTTCTAATCAGCTGCTGGCCCTGTCTTGCTCTTAGACCTGGCCCTTTAATAGGCAGTAATTTCTCATTAAAACAAAAATATATCTGAGCATTCCTCTTAAATAGAATCAAAAAGTGTCACACAAATGCATAAACCATCCATCTAACAACCAGATTACCAGGATGTCAGTCCACCAGAGGACATGGTAAAGAGCACCCTAGAGAGGATGCCAGTCCATCACAAGATGCAAGGAAGGGAACACCCTGTATAGAATGCTAGTCCATCATAAGAGGGGGACACCCTGGATATGGTGCCAGTACATTCAGGGCAGAGGGAGGGGACATCCTGGACTAGATACCAATCCATGTGCAATTTAGAGACAGAAGTTAGCCTAACAACATGTTTTCCCATTACAGAAGGAATCCACACCACCTTACAACTATGAAATATAAAGAATAGACTATCTATGAGTTCATATACTGTAGTAAAATGTGAATACGCTTAATTTAGCCATTCAGATGTTACTGATGTACTTGACTACAGTTGATTGCTCATCTTGGTAGATTGGAGACTATACAAGCTTTTCATTTTCCTTGAATGAAATAACACATCATTAAGTGTCTGAAAAAGGCTAGAAAATGTACGTGTATACCAGCTTCGTACTCACATTGGTACCCCATGCTTAAAATTGTCTCACGTTTGGTAACTGAAATGAAAATGAATCAGTAATGCCCTCTAGTGTCTCAATTTTGTAAGGGGAGCACCTGTGAGATGTACTTTCTCTTCAACACTAAATCATATACGTATTGAACATACAGGCTGCTGTAATAACATGAATTATTCCATTATTTTCAAAAAAAAAAATTCTCAGTAGCATAGTAAAGACAGGACAGAAAATAGTTCAGTTATATGCTTTAATATGGTTTATTAAATATTGCATAATACTGAAATCACAGCAACTTCTTATTTTAATTTAGTATTGTAACTGTAACAACACTGCAGATAGTAGCAAACACGTTAGCCCCCTTTTCCAGGATGAGTATTACATCAATTACAAGATCATAACCCTCATAACATATTAGAGGCTTTATGTTATAATGTAATCCCCATACTGGTAATTATCATTCTCCTGTCACATACTTTAAAACAAAAGGAGTGACACCTTCTAATATGATGCAGGTACAAACTTAAAAATAAGTAAGCAAAATGAACCAGGCTGACAATTGAATAAATGATGAAAAGGCATTTTTATAATCCCACAATGAAAGATAATGCAGATTGAATGTAATCCCATGGTGAAAGCTGGTGAAGATCACATGTAATTTTACAATGAAAAATGATGCAGAATGCATGTAATCCCACAAAAACATGATGTAGATTGCCTGTAATCCAAAAATGAAACATAATGCAGACTGCATGTAATCCCATAATGAAAGGTGATGTAGATTGTATGTAATCCCACACTGAAAAATGCAGCGTAAATATATAATTTGTGAGAAACGATGAGCCTCACATGTAATGCCAGGATAAATTATCATAAGGCATACATGGAATCCATAATGCAAAGCATGCATGCAATCCGCCAATAAAAATAAGACATATGTGTTATCCCATGTGACAGCATGAAACTTTCTTATACATGAAAATTTCTCATTATCGTCAACATGGTCAGTGACCCCTCCTGCTGTTACTTGCTCTTGTCACATACACACAAAATACACACACATGGGCTGGGGTGAAAAAAAATCTATATTTCTAATAGCAATTTCCAATAATGCGGAAAAGTTGTCACAGGACCTCTTTTCCACACCATTGAAAATTTTGATTTTTTTTCACCCCACCCTAATATATATATATCTGTGTGTGTGTGTGTGTAAACTCATGCACCACCATGCATGAGTAAATGTACATATGCTTTTACATCCCAGTGAACAAGGAGGCTGCCAGCCAGTCATGTGACTCATGCCACCCTCTGATATACTGGATAAAGGGAAAACCAGATGTCACACATTCCACACAGGAACTGACCCCTGTTTGTGTTTTAGGGTGGTACAAACACCATAGGATGTAGTCCCATCAATGAGCTGTCAGGACAAAACAGTCCAAATCACATTTGAAAGCTGACCCAGACGAAGGTATCTTAGGCTACATATATGACCCAGTTCATAGGTGCTTGGGGGCAAATAGACAGTTTCCCTTTGGCAAATAGCAGGCGGCAGGACTGAACAGGTCAAGCCCCAGATCGCTAATGACATGCCTTTAGTATGTATTAGAGGCAGGATCTTGGTGTTCTCATTCAGTTAAGCCAAGAAGCTGCAGCCGAAGTGCAGCCCATTGAGAAAACCTCAAATGCAGTCACTGGAAGCTAAAAATTATTAGATTATTTAAATTAATGTCATTAAAATTTTCAAATGTATCAGGAGATATACTATGTCTATTTTCATCTATTATGTCCTACTTGCATTTTTTTAATTTTAACTGTGTTCCCCATGATAAATGATAAGATACTGTAAGTACAAGCAAATCACCCCCCATCAAATTTACATAGGAGAGCCATTTAAATGAGTGTAAATTATGAGGCACACAAACAATAGGAATACAAACTCAAAAGGGCCAAAGTTTAAGCAGGAGCATCACTTGCATTTGCAGTTTAATCCCCAAACTGCAAATGCATCTCACTGAGGATTCAACACAGAAACACAGCAAACTGACTGTGGCCTGGTTCCTGAATGGAGAAGTTTGAAACAGGCAGAACTCAGGACATTTTAAGGCTTCTCATGCTTTCAGGTGAATCCTACAGAAATGCATGCCTTTGACTAATATGTGTTAAAAAGTACCAAAAGCCAACCATCCACCCCAGGTTGAATTCAGTTCCTGGGAATCCTTTAAATACCTATAAAAATAAACACTAGAATAGTGCTCACTGTTTCCTTTCACTCTGAATGTAACACAAAGTGAGGTAATGATATGTGAAGTCACAGAAGGGTGGCACCTTATACATCTTTTTAAAAGTTGAGCTTGATAGGATCCTGAGACCCAAGAGGGAAGTTAGACACTTGTATGCTTTCAACTGTAATTTCATGACATATCACTCAAAGTAATATGTAGAGCACATGGCTTCTTTCACCATAACAGCAAAATTTAAATTTTTACTATAAACAAAAATATGATGGGAAAAACAAAGTTTTAAACACCCCACCAGAAAATCTGGTAACACTGTCTCCATATGAATTATACTTTTGATATAATTTCTGTATAAACTTCTTATTAAAATATAATCATACATACTTTACTGAAAGTACTTTTTGTAAAAATATGTGTCTCTTTTCATTATACGGAGGAAACATATATGTACAGCTCTGCACACAAATAAAGTCAATCCCAGTTATAACATTTTCAACCAGGACAAATACTGTAAAATAAATAACAATTTACTCAATAAATACAAATAAGGAGACAGTGTTGGATCATATTGTATTGATGATAATACTAAGACAACTGTAACTACAAATACAGTGATGACTGATGCTAAACAGCATTCATCGTTAACATATCATCACATTAAGAAACCATAGTGCTTATTCATTGTTTTTCAGGATATGTTATGAAATTACAGACCCTAAAACTGCAGCCTAAAACAATATTACAGTTACTGTCATATAAAATTAAACAGGCTAAAAAAATAAATAACTCACAGCAGAGGTTACCTTATCGCTAGCAAATGAATATGAATACATAAACTGAAGTCAGGAATGTGCAGTAACTGCACCAAGCTACAAGCTGACATCAGAGCAGGCAGACTCACACTTGTGTGCACACACACACATACACGCTCACTCGGGTGTGGCCAGATTGCATATCCGGTCATACTGAAGGCATTCGTTACATTATCAGGTCAATGGCATTCTAGCTTATTTTCACAAAGCACATGAGAAATGTTAACGTGCAAAATTACTCTGTTCAGCTTAGTGCTCAGTTAGCTGCCAAGCCAATGATATTGAAGCAAATATTTACAGAGGAGCCAATCAGGGGGTGCTGAGGTAAACTGTACTGTGTGAAGGTGAGAGCAGACTGAAGTGACGTTAGTGCTTTACATGAGTCACCGTGGTAACTTCTAAAATGCTGGACTTATTCAAACCAAAGTGCCACACTGAGAGGTCCATCTTATATAAAACTCCTGGTGGAATACACTGGGATTTCTGGTGTACTGACACCCCACACTGTGCGTGTAACTCTTACTTTATAGTATTTATATAGTGTTTTCTATGAGCAGTGTTAGGCTGATCTAGCAATTAAAATAACAATACCAGACTGTGAAGTATTTACAAGTTAAAACAGGACTTCAGCATTTCTGTTGTGGAACTGAAGTGCTTTTTTTGGAAAGTGTGATTTTGACTGCAGCTGGTAGGCAGCTAAAACATTCCCTTAGCGTTGTGAGAAAGTCAAATCTCTCAGCTGGGTAGTGACTGAACCAGGACAGCTCTGCGGTGAATCTGTGGACCTCTCTTCCTCTCTGTTTCCCTCAGGCTTTCATGTGAACCACACTACAGCTCCTTCCACATGGAGCCCACTGATCACATCCCCAAAACTTGCTTTGACCTGGCCAAGAACCCACCTGCCAAAAAGCTCAGGCATAACAGAAAGTCATTGCTTTACAAACTCAACATACAGCCAAGTGACACTGTGGAACATGGTGTAGCGATTTACAGCGTTTATAGGCTGGTAGGTTTAACGTAATTCCCCGGGAAAGTGCCAAACTGCTTTGTTCGTCTGGATGTGCCTGTAAACAAAGAGGTAAACAGTAGAGTGAGTACAGGACCCAGAATCACCAATACACAGCACAGGAAGTTGTGGGTGGCCTGTGCCATGAGTGCTGGGACGTACCGACAAACCAGCCATCGTCACACTTCTCCATCACGTGGACCAGGTCTCCCTCTCTCAGCTCCAGTTCATCCTCATTTTGTGGTACATAGCTGTAGAGGGCCTGGAAACTGTGGGGGGACACAACTCTTTGTACTGTGCTCACTGCATGTATTCACGAACAAATACTCACATTCCCTGTAGTCATAAACTAATACTCACACTACATGTGTTCATGAAAAAGTACTCACACGCCATATACTTATAAACAAATACTGACACTCCATGTACTCATGAATTCATACTCATACTCTACATACTTGTGAGGATATACTCGTACTTGGTATGCTAACACTGCATGTAATCATTAATACATACTCACACTCTGAGTATACTCATGAGCATAAACTCTAGGACATACTCACATGCCATAGCTCATATTGCTGAGGTCAGGACTGTTATTCTGCCGCTGGGGTTGCTGAGAAATGATGAAAGATTGTTTACTGGTGTGGGCCACTGGTCTGTGCACAGACTCAAAGGGGCGGGACAGGTTGCTGCAGTAACGCACAGACCTCTCCGCAATGTCCATGATCTCGTTGCAGACTGCCTCCTAGTGGCAAACCCGTAAGACACAGGTGCCAACAGCCCCTCCCCAGCCCCGCCCAACCCGTCAGGATAGCCAGTCAGATGGCAGAGGTGGGTTAGCAGACAGGGTGAAGGTCAGAGGCGGTCAGAGTCCATTCCAGTGAGTAGGGAGTTGGAAAGGAATCCGTTAAATGCAGGAAAACCAGGAAAGATGGAAGGAGGTGGGATCCGGAGGAAAGCATGGAAAAGTAAGACACGACCATAAGTGTGCCTGTGTGCACTTTAATATCACACTGGTGAAGAAAGAACAGACTTAACTGATGTTTTCACAGCTGTTAATGTTTAAGGGTTAAATTCAGACAGCACCACTGAGTCAGTGTGATATGTGTCTTTAAGAAACCTTAAGTAGACAAGATACTGTTCAATCACCGGGAGACCAGGAGACAGAATCATTTACATCATCAGGTCAAAACAAGATATGCTACATTCAGCCGGTTACTAAACTGGTTATTTAATTGTAAAGCACCTCTTTCATTGCCTAGCTGTCCTGGTTCTGTTACTACCCAATTCCATTTCTTGGGTTGCTTGGCATAGGACATGCATGATGTCACTTTTATAAAACACTAAACTTCTTACATGGTGTGATGCTTTTATCCTGCTACAGAGATCACAATTCAAAAAACAAATGCTCCTTCTTACCGCAAACGAGTTGGCATTTATAACATTTTCCTGGCTGTCAACTGGCAGCACTGGGCTTCTGGACAATCTCCCTTGGTAATCAGCTTCACTTTTCACCAGCTGGGGACAAGAGAACAGCTTTACTTCAAATAGCACAGGGAGGATTTGGGGTGTCGAGCAGTGAATGTGCTGGATAAAATATTGGAAACACTGGCAGGAACTCAGATACTGGAATTGCAGCCCCCATCTAGACAGGGCATGGAAATAACCTGTAGTAAGCAAGACCATGGGCTTGCACAGAGGCTTGGCTATATCACCAGGCCTCTTTGGATTGGAACACAACTGTATGTGTGGATTCACAAACATGTAGAACCATAGATATGAGTATAAAACTTGTGACCATATACCCAGGTATTTCCAAATTTTACTCCATACACCACTACTATTTGCTGATGAAGTGTGGAAAGATGTTAGTAGAAGACAGTGTTAGGTAAAATAACTGGAAAAATGTGAGTGATATTTCTAAGTCATAACAGTGGTGTCATGAGTTCTTACAGAAGTTCTTCCTCTCTTCCTTTCTTATGTTCTTATTACGGAATAGCCTTCCTGTTAGTGTAGTGGAAGCTAAAACCTTGGGGTTTCCTTTACATCAGAGCAGGAAAAGATTTTAACAACTCTGAGCTATTAGCTGAATTCTTCTCAAACAAGCTTAATGGATCAAATGGCCTCCTCTTGTTTGTAAATTTCATATGTTCTACACTCTTTAGTGTCAAAATGAACAATGGCAGTATCAGACATGATTAAATTGGTGAAAACTAGACCAAAACAGCCAAAGCAGTGTGGCATACAGATGACCATTCAAGACCTTGCACAAAAACACAATAGATAATCGCTCAAAAGCAAGTAAAAAAAACCCAGAAGATAACCCATTAAAACCTGGTACAAGTTAAGCTCATGTTTCAGTGAGATGTTTTCTTGGATCATCCCAAACAGCACTGCACACCATGCAGGTGGTTCTTCTCCACACAAAGAGGAAGAATTCAGTTAAAGCTGTGCATGCTGCTGTTTCACTCAGGCCACACTGCACTGTACACCATGCAGACGGTACCTCTGGACTAGTCTGCCAGTCACCCAGAACGTTCCCTTTGTCTAGCCATGCCCCCTCCCCCTGCTGAAGATACGTCTCTTGGTTCCCCCTACTCAGCCGGCTCTCCAGCCCCATCTCTCCTCGGTAAAGCCCCACCCCTTCTCCTTGAAGCTCCGCCTCCAGGGTCCTTAGGGGGCTGCTCCCGCTCAGCCAGCTCTCCAGACCCGCACCCCCACAGGGGCTAAGGCTGCGTGAGAGGCGGGGAGAAGGTGGGCAGAGCAGGAAGTCCTCCCCTTGGGGTGGGGTGAAGGTGAGGAAGGGCGTGGCAGAGCCGGGCCGGGGAGCAAGTATGACCCTGGGGGAAATATTTCCATGGGGCTCATAATAATAGGCATAGTAGCTGAACGTCCAAGT
>JABFEA020000067.1:16546311-16566955 GCA_019775915.2 Cyphomyrus plagiostoma | reverse complement strand
ATAAATGTCATCACTGCTATCGATATGTCATTGGTTGAATGAAGTTCTGCATTAAGTTCTGTGTTAATTCAGGGGCTGAGGCCGCGCGCCGGCCGGGGGGGGGGGGGGTGGTGGGGGGAGTGGCGAAGCAGATGGAGAGGCGGAAGGTGAGGCGCAGTAGGGACTGCCCCCGACAGGTGGAACGGGGCTGGCAGACAGGGAGGGGGGCAAGTACTCGCCCCAGCGGTATGACACACTGGGAGGGGGGGGTAGGGGGGGTGTGGCAGCTGCAGGAGGGCTGCAGCCCACTCCCATCGTCAAGGCGATCCACTCAGAGGAGACAGCGTGCACCTCAGGAGAGACTGACCGGCGGTCGGAACATGGGAGGGTGAGAGGGGCAGTGGCCAAACGATTACGGGGGGGCTTTGAGATAGCAGAATTGACAGACAGACGAAGAAACAAGATACATGGGAGAAAAGAAGAGGGATGTCAACATGAGTGGAAATGTACAGGATATCTGCGACGATTTGCTATAAACAGAGACACTCATCCTCCGTCAGGATAGGCTTGCCATAACCAGGCATCTCATTGGCTGAAGCAGCCACTGCCCATCCCTGCCTTACCTGTGGAGAAGCGTTGCTGCTGCGACTAGGTGACTGACTCAGGGGGGGGTCTGGGTAATCCACACCATTTTTAACACGAGGGCGCTTGTGCACTTCCACATAGGTCACAGGGAAGATTCCCTGCCGGTTGGTGCCGGAGATCTTGCCCTCATACCAGTTCTCGTCCACTCTGCGGATGAGAGTGATTCGCTCCCCCTGTAGAAGGAACATCGAAAGAAAGAGGAGGGGGGGTGACAGAGATGCCTGTTGGTTCTGTGAGCACTGTGGGCCTAGCAAAACCAGCCCACCACTGGCCTGTGGTCCATTTTTCATATTTCATCCTTCAAAAGCTTAAATGAACCCCACTGTCGTTTGAAGGTGCAGTTGTCATTTGGAGAGGTGCGGCTGAGTGGACATATTTTATTCTTCAGGTACTGGGTGTGATTTTTCAGTTGACCACTGACCTTTCTGAAGGACATCTCGACAGCCGTGTCCCCAGTGAAGGTGAACCTAGCCATGGCTTCTCCATACTCCAGTACCTGGACCGGAGCCTGTTTTTTGGGTTGGGCCTTCTCTGTTGGAGGGAGGAGCTGAAAAGAACCAGCATGAACCAAACACATTAAATATGGGAGCTAAAGCAGGTCATCAGCTACCTAAGTCTGCTGAAAACAAAGTAAGTAACCTTGCATGCTAAAGAGAAGTGGTACCGTTTAAACTTGGCTGCTCAATTTACCCCATGCAGGAATGGTGAGCAACAAGATCATATAAATATCTTACCTCCACGTAACTGCGGGGGAAAATACCCACGCGGCCATGATGCTCGCCTTCAACCCAGTTCTGATCGATCTGACGACAGATGTACACGATGTCTCCCTTGTGGAAGGGGAGCTCTCTGGGGGACAAGAGCAGAAGGGCCACTGCACCATCACACCAGCATCACTAAGTACTGTGATCTAACTAGATGATCTAACTAACTCATCCTCACATAATAAAAACCAATCTTCACTTGAATCATGTTTATTTTGCATAATAATGTCTACAAAACTACCCCTGAGCTATATACTTTTGTTTTCTTTTATAATATAGGCATGATATTGCATGAGCTTTCTCCAAGCTGTAATGTAAAGACTCACTTCAGTGTTTCTGCTCTGAAGTCAAACTTCGCAAGAGCTGGAGTTCTCTACAGGAAAAATAAAAATGTCAGAGCAGGTTACAGTTCCACACATCATTTCTCATAAAGATGGTAAAACAGACAACCATTCATCTGCTGTTGTTAAAAATATCATCTTTACCCATAATTCATAGCAGTCACCCATAGTACCTGTCCAATGCCATACTTTATACTTTTGTAACTTCAGTAACCATGATACTGTAATTGTAGTATACCTTAATTCTTGCAGACAAAAGCTAAGAAAATGAGATCATATTTTTTATTTCTACTAAAGAATGCCAAAAGTGATGACTTTGTTTACACTGGCATTTTTCTTCACTGGGACTGTGTTTATACTGTCAGCAACACTGCAGTCAACATACATTTTGATGTCAGACATTACTGTAGTAACATGCACCAGATAACAGCATTTATGTAAATGCACTGGCATTGTATCTTGCTCTTAGCATGTTGTTTTTTCACCTGCAGGCAGCTCTGGACTGGGTGCAGTCACCAGGAAAACCAGCCCGCTTGACTAACAATGACATCTTAACGGGACTGACTTCAGTTTCGGTATCTGTACCATATTTCCAGGTCTGTAATGACTACATCATAAGCAGAAATTTCAGGAAGGCACAGATTCTTTCTGTTTAAAAGAAAAATATTGTATTGTCAAACAATGAGATGCCAGAGGGGAAGGCAGCCAGGGCAGAGGTGTGCACAGTCATGAGGGGAGGCCTGTGATCCCTGGGTGGGCGAGGGGGTCAGACGCAGGCCAAAAACGAAATTCCTGAGAAGTGTTCTGTTAACAGCACATTGTTTGTAACACTCAAGCAAACAAAACGGACAATATTTTGAACGCAGTAGCTGACATGGTACAGACCATGGCCCCAGACTTCCTCTTCTCCATGTCGGTGATGTTAAGCAAGTCCCCAAAGCGCTCGTTTGTGATGAATTGATGGTGTGAGAGCACCAGCCCCGTATGACGGCGGGATGCTGCATCTGCCTCTTCCTGCTCTCGCTTCAGACGCCGCTGCTCCTCCAGAATTTTCTAGCAGGGAGAGAGATCTTAAAAACCTCTCACAAGGGGATTCATCACTGTTTCAACCAGGGAAACCATCAATTCATTTTCTATACCCACTTATCCTATGCTGGGTCTAGGGGGTCTGGGGCCTTTCCTAGAAGCTATGCGCACAAGGCAGGGGATTACCCAGGGTGGGGAACCAATGCATCACAGGGCTCTCTCGCTCTCTCTCTCACTCACTGGTTTGTAATTAGACTCTCCATTCATTCTTATGGAGAAAACTCTAATCATAACATGACAATCTTAACCCCTACCCAGCCCTAACCATAAGGAGACAGAGGTAAGGAGCATGAACTGATGACAGTGTGTTGCTGCACCCAGTACATGACAAACCACCTCAGGGAGGAGAACCTGAGTGCAGCCGTGCAGCAGATGATATCTCAGCACTTCACTAGTCTGGATGGAACAGTGTGAGTTTTTCCCAGTGACCAGAGTGCCAATCCTGCCGCCCCCAAGTTTCTCCCTGTAAGCTGGAGGACCTGCTTGCAGGGCTGGATGTAGATTTACGTTTTACCCAGAATGAAGCAACTCCAGGTTAAGGGCCTTGCACAAGGGCTCAATAGAGTTGGATCTCTCCTGGCATTCACAGGATTCAAGCCAGCAAACTTCTAATTGCTGGCTAGATCCCTAGCCTCAGAGCCACCACTCCATCCATCACTAACCCATCAAACTATGAGACTTATGGAATTTTTACATTTTCGATTGGATTCACAGATTTTTGTAGAGACCTCAAAAATGGTCCCCAGAATGTAATATAAACCTAATCCCACACCCATACACCTAAGTGGAATTTGACAACTCCATTTCACCTCAGAATGTTTTTGGACTGTGGAGATAAACTTTAGGATTCAGAGGAAATTCCATGACGACATGGGTAGAACACACAAACTACACACACGTGGAACTCACAGAACACACATAAACTTAAACCCTGGTCCCAAAGCTATAAAGCAACAGTACTAACTAATGTGCCACCATGATGCCCCTGCAGGAAACCGAGGACTGGGATCGTGCAAACATCTCACACTGGGTCACACATTTATCTCAGGTTCATAAGGTTTCCCAAATATCTTGCCCTGAGATCAGATCAGAAATTAGTTCATTTTTCTTATTTATTAAAAAATAAATTTTAAACGAAGAACTTGTAACATCGCTATCTGAAATTGTTTGAAAGGTACTCTTCTGCTGCCTCTTTTCTATCAGATCAATTTGGCGAAAAATTTGAGAGTGAAACAAAATATTACTTCTTTGTCACTGTAGCGTCTTCGAACAAGATCCTCAGAGGTGTCCAGGGCCTCCCCAGGGGCGAAATGTCGTGGAGAATCAGAATCTACTTGAGAAACAGTCAGAATTGAGATTCAGTCAATCATGACAAATGTGCATTCAGATCTTCCAGAGTACAGGGTTATTTCATGTTCATGTTCAGAAATGCAGACACCAGCAAATCTGCAGAACAGATGCAGAAGGTTTGGGATACAGGAATGTCATTGCATAGAGGCTGTGAATGTAGAGAAGGAGACTGATATGCTTATAAGGAAGTGGAGTGAAGAAATGGAAAGATGGAGAAAAGTTGTATTATGGTGGGGTTATTAATGCATATGAGAGGGGGATTATGAGAATGCATATGAGAGTAGGGCAATGAAAGCTGACTGTAATGGGATGAGCGTGTAGACAGACACACATGACACACTTGAGTACAGAGAAACACAGAAACCTATGCATATACAAGCAAAAGTTCTTTGTATGTAAAAGGAACACACAGAGATTGCTACACACCACAAGATATGTATGATTTAACTTTATAGCTACAGTATATATTTATATACATATATTCAAAGACACAGAAAAGAAAACTATTGAGAATGGATGACATCAGTCACGCACACACAAAAAACAAGAAACATTACATGTGTGAATTATCCACATTTCAGAATGTCACAGGGTGTTGACCATATCGCTGGACAGACTTGATCAAGCATGCTATAGTCATTCTGTCCTGTTTTCTCATTTTTACTACATTTAATGGCTTTCAGATGTGCAATCCAGCAGCCAGTGATGTAATAGGAATCTTGCCCATCCAAGGCATGAATGCTCTGTTTGAAGGAGGCAAGTAACATCAGAAGGTCTTCAAATTGCTGCCTAGTGCTCAGCATATCCTAGTAACCCGCCCAAGTACATTTTCAAAGCGTGATACTAATTCAAAAAGAATCATGACTAAATACAAATAAGAACAGCGGAAAATGCTCTGAATATAAACTTATATATTTTTTAATAACCACTTATGGTTAGTGTAAATAATTTGTTTAGGATAGCCACTGTGTGTAATATTTATAGGCAGACCTGCATAATACGTTAGGTGTTGCAACAAAAATTACACATTTGAATAATAATGTGAACAGTATTTCCACAACTGGTTGATTCATGTAACTTTCCATTTTCAATCTGCATTTGTAATGTAGCATAAAAAAAGCAATGAGGAGTAAAAAAAATGGCAGAGGGAAGGAAGAAGGAGAGCAAACCAACAACTGAAAGAGTCAGAGAGTAAGAGTCAGAGAAGCGGAGTCAGGGAGTCAGAGTGCCGTCATGTGCAAGAATAATCTGACACAGCAGAATGAAGGAGCGTCTGACATGGAGACATCCAAAAGCTCCAGTGATGTTACCTAGTACTTTGAAATGTGTGTGCAATAGTAATGCTTAACAATTTAGCACTTCCCATTAAACACTGTTATCGGTTTTACATTGACATTCAGAATATTGTATGGAATAACTAAAATTTCTGATATCAAATACCTATGATGCATGAACTGCTCCAAGCGATGTCTGCTGAAAGTTACTGGTAACAGACCTTCGGGTAATGTAGTGGGGGCGAGGGAAGCAACGCAAATCAGCTTCGGGTCACTGACAGACTCTCTACATAAAAGCCAATTAATGTAGCAAGAGATAGAAGGGGAAACAGATATGACATAAAGGCGAGCCCAGAATAAACCACTTCAAACAGGACTGGATGATGCCTTTATCAGAATTTTTGATCTCCAAACATGCATGTCTATGTGTTAAGCAGTGTTAAATTGCTGTTGCTACAAGAACCAAAACAATTCTTTTGACTTCAAATAAAATATTCAACATTAAAACAATATTGGCAATATACAAGCTGAGTGACTGAGAGTACCGTGTCACTGTCACAGAGCCGTCAGGGTCATATAATGAGGCTGGACATGGTGACAGGAGTGGGAAGCCCGATCTCTATGCTGGCCCTCACCATGCCTGGCTGCACCTCTTCATTCATCATTGAGCTGCTGGTTGACAGGTGTCCAGAGGACCAGGTCCGGACAAAGCAAGCTAACAAACAGACTGACTGTCACCTGTGTTTCTATAAAACTACGTCCAGCGATGGTGACAAGTGACCCATCACACAGACTGAAATGAGGACCCCGGACTCGCTCGGGGCAGACGAACAGGGAGAGGATACGGGGAGGGATGAGTGGCCAGAGAGATGATGAGAAAACGTGGCACAATGATGAAAATAGCCACCTCTGGGGGGCGCTGCCCTCAGCTTCAGTGAGTTTCTGTTGGAGTCCAAGTTCTCCTGACTCAGCTCAACATGGCTGCCATTAAGAAGGCTGTCGCAGTTGCCCGCTGGTGTTGGGGAGGTGCCCTCAACATTACTCAGCCTCTCCAATACCTCCAGGGAGGACATTCGCAGCGGAATGACGGGCCTGACATCAGGCATGGGAACTTCTTGGAGGTCCAAAGTTAGGGAGCCAGCTGTGGCCTTAGTGCCCAAGAAGACGGTGGTCTTTTTGGCTTGGGAACCAGGTGGCACCCTCCGGAGGCGGAAAGGGGCTGGGCTCATAAAGTGCAGGTTGCCCGGATAGGCAGCCCTCAGCTCTTGGGGGCCTGGCAGGTCTGGCCCTGTGGCCACCTGCTGCTTCTCATGCCGCCTGATGGTAGTGAAGCGGGTATAGGAGGCGGGACAGGTCCCCTTGCACTTATTAGACTTTATTGTGGGAGGGAACCGTGGCAAGTCATTGGGTGTAGCCTCTGAGCTGGTGCCTGCATCACTCTTATGTGTATAGCAGAGGTCCACTTTGGTCTTTTCTTCAGAATTGTGGTCCACGTCAGTCTTGTGTCCAGAGCAGCAGTCCACTTCAGCCTTTTCTCTGGAACTGTGGTTCACTTCAGCCTTTAGCCTGGAGCAGTGTTCCATGGTGGTCTCTTGTTCAAAGAAGTGATGCTCCTCAACTTTGTGTCCAGAGTAGTGGTTAATTATGATCTGTTGTCCAGAACTGTGGTGAACTTCAGTCTGTTGCCCCAAACAGTGGACCACTTTGGTATGGTCACCAGAGGAGTTCTTGAAAGACATCTCAGCCTCTCCGGCGTCTCTCATCTTTGAGGATGCTGTCAGCTCTGGCTGAAGCAGCCAGTCCTTCTTGTGGTAGTCGCTGGTAAGCAGAGACTCTGCAGAGGTTGCAGATGCAATTTGGCAGGGGGTGTGGCCAGAGTGAGCTGCCAGGGTGGGCAGTGAGCAGGAGCGCTGGATGATCTGCTCAAATTCAGTCACCCTCGAGGATACAGCCTGCCGTGGGACGCCCCTTGGCCTCTCCCCTTCAGATTGGTGGTCCCCCCGGGCACCACCCTCCCCCTCAAAGAGTGAGGCCAGACTACGCACACTACCCAAGGGGCTGCAACCCTCAGACCCAGGGCGGCGGATAACATGCATGTCCCGATACAACAACGCAAACTCAGCCGTGCCCTTCTGACCGGGTGGGCGATCGGCACGGCTCCTGGGACTGCTTGCCAGTCGCTCCATGCTGGTGTCCTGCAGGTCCTCACAGCTGTGGGCCTTGGGGTGCGCAGTGGGCAGGGCCCTCTTCTCCACCTGCTCATTGGGTGGGGGCAACAGCTTGGGTTTGAACTTGGAGGGCAGAATTTGTGGGATGCAAGCTTTGGCGGCAGACAGGGGCCTGTTACTCTTACAATGTGAAGCTACGGTGCTATTGGGACGAGTGGAGTGGCTAATTACAAAGGAGGAGGAGGAGGAGGAGGAAGGTGAAATTATGTAGCCATTCCCACCTTTATAATCCACTGGCAGGCATGCAGGACAACAGAATAAACAGAATGTTAGTGGGGAGAACCGGGGTGGGGGGAGTGGGCAGACACACAGCGACACGCACCCCCTGCACAAGATGGCAGAGAGTATTCTCTATGAACACAATTCAGTGACACTCCAGTGAGGTCTGCTAGTGACAGAGCTGCATATTTACTTCTGGACAACTGAAAATATAGACAGTACAATCTGAGAATAAAAAAAAAAGTGTTCTCCTTTGAACAAATGCAATGAGCCAATGTACTCCACACAAAAACAAAATGAAATATCGAAATAAAAGGTGCCAGAATGACAAAAAATAAAATGAAAATCACCCACGCACATAAATGGATTGCATGCCTTAGAACAGTCAGTTCAAGGCCTGAACCAGTCTCATCAAAGACATCTTACAAGTGCACAGGCATTCATCGATACGCATGTTGTTTTCCAGTTGCTAAAGGAACAATTGCATCAGGTGATAACTGATGAATGTAGAGCAACTACAAACACTCATTTGATACACTGTGATTTAACTGCATTTTTGAGACCCCGCAGTCTGCATGTAGAAGACTAAATTTCAGAAATCCATGTATTTCTTCAAGAAAATGACACGTTTTGCGTGCCTGTGCTTCTCTGATCCATATCACGAGGGGGTTACAGTGGGAACTAGCCTCCATATGACAATACGTACAGCAACAAGGCTAAACAAGCTAGCAGTTTGCTGCTACCACTGCCTGTTACTCATTTTGAACATGTTAAACTTGGCACATTAATTTTATCCCAGATGGAGGCAGCAGAGAGTTGCTTAAAAAGCGGAGCACTTCCAAAACTTACTGAATTACTTAAATAAGGATGTATAAGGAAATGAGCAATTCATTGGTTAAGCCTTCAGGGACAAAAAGCTGGCCCTAGTTCTAATATTCTATACAAAAAAATCAAATATGTCTACAAGATGTTAGATCCTGTCTTAGCCTGAGCATGTGACATGGTAATGGCCAAGCCTAAAGCACACAGCTCCTTATGGGTATGTGTGCAAGCATTCCACCCTCCAACCTCTGACCTCTGACCCACTCACACATGTGACTTCCTCATGTCAGCTCAGTCCTAGATGCACTTCTTGTTTACCAACCCTCATTTCTTCATTTCCTTTCTGTGCCTGTCTCCCTGCTAGATGACCGTTGCCCTAAGCCAGTATAAATACATCTCTAAATGTCTTCCCCCAAAAATTGGGCCATCTCACCTGGAAACCATTTTTTTTTGCTTCCTGACTTTTTTTTGTATTGTTTCCAACCCCACAACAGGAACTGTGACCTTTATATTAAATATGCATGGAAGAAAATCTTGTAGGTTAAACTTCATACATAATTTCACACAAAACAGCACCACCACACCAAAACAATGGAGAATGGACAAGTCATTTTGTTAGATATAAGTTAGTTACAAGAGGAATAATTGTGTATATGAAAATATGATATGTATTTATATTTTATTTATAAAGCACATGTTATGTTTATAAATATACATTATTATAACATTATTAAAACTGGCCAGCAAATCAATCTTTAGTTTTTCACAATACAAAAAAATGATGTAACGTTATTCCACTAATAAGTTCTGGAAAAATCTCACTGCCAGCACCAGCCATATTAGACAAAAATATGTGGGTTATGGACTGAATTTTCTGATGTGGAAATATGGAGATGACAAAATTGATTAATAAATTTAACGTAATTGGGATAGAAAAATAACTCGATCTGCTCAATTTTGCTCCCCTCTTTTCCATTATCTTTTTCACTGCACTTCCACACAACATCCAAGCTAGTGCTGGTGTTTGTGGTGAACCAATCAGCAAAGTTCATCATTATAAGCCCAACCCAGTTCTTTGAGAAGTACCCCAATGAAGGAACTAAAACAGGTTCAGGAACTACGTCTTAGGAACTACAGTCAGGCAGAATTCCCACAGAGGTAAATTGACAGAAGTTCCTGGTTCCTGAAAAAGGTTCAGGCTCCTGAAAAACATTCCTGCAGTGGGAAAGTACCTTTTGAGTTGTGAGCTCAGCACTTAACACTTAATAATGGACATCAAGCTGGACTCAAAATACTGAAAAGACAGGATATAGGTTTGATCCATGTTGCTCCCAAAAGATTTGACTCCTTATCCTCCACCACTGATCTCTCTGATCCAACTTGCTACCAAAACACCCAATTCCTCATCCTCCACCACTGATCTCTTTGATCCATGCTGCTCCCAAAACACAACTTCTAATCCTCCATCCACTGACCTCTATGTCTAAATGGCCAAATAGAACCAATCAATGTGTCTTAGTATGAACATTACACTCAGCATTGTTTAGCAGTTCATCTGTCTTTAGCATTTTTCGCTGACTGGAAAAATTACACAAAAGATTGTTTAGCTTATAAACTGAATTGGCAGGTGAGAAAATCAAAACTGCGTAACTGGGAACACAGACAAATGATTCAGATGGAAGCAAGAACAGAAGAAAGAGAAGTGATGACAGTAGGATGGTGTGCAGAGCACTACCTTGGGGGCTGGTGGTGACGCTTACCTTTAGATGAGGAGGAGCTGGGGCTGCGCTTGTTCAGGGCATGTAGGCCCTGCAGGGGAATATCCCCACCCTCCAGAACGCTCTTGTAAACATGGCGGTCTCCAGGCTCAGCAGCAGCCGTGCTGCCCTTGCATGACTCATTTTGGGAGGGTCTATATGGTGAACTGGTGGGAGGAGATAGCAGCTGTCAGGAGTCAGGCAAAAATGACACAGACTGCGCTTTCTGACAGGTGCTGATCACCGGCACCACAAGGCAAGCAGCCAATCAGGGGCAGAGTAACATCCGTCTGCCCTACAGCAAGTGTGATGTGTGACAGGATGGCTTGGCCTGAGTGAGGTGCTTCACCTGTCTTACTCCTGCCGTTAGGCTATGGGTGATGGCATCAGGCAGGACAGGATCAGGACAGTGTGCCCTGCAAGTGGGTACAGCGTTGCCAGGGACACCTCACAAAGAAAAGTGGACTCCCGGAGTCCTGGGCTGCAAACATGTGATAACACTAATAATGCTAATAATGCTAATAATGCTAACAATGCTAACAATGCTAAGGGGATTTTAGTGCCGGGGACAGACATCATACCGCTAACAGGAAATAACACCTATCACTGAGGGCTTGAGATGGGGAGAGTCCATCTCACAGGGGGTCACACAAGGAATGTGATACAAGGAATATGACAGTGCATGCTATGATAACCCTAAGCCGCACATTAGCAGGGTAAATATAACATGGGACATTCCTACACACCATTCAGCACGTTATGACCCTGTCACCTCAGTGTCCAGTTCACACAAATAATGAGAGTGAACACTGTGCATCTCCACATGCACCAGCTTAGCACCAGTTAACTGAACACCTGCTCCCGCCCACTCCAACAGCCATTAAAAAGCAGGAAACCTTGGCAGGCAGCCAGTCCCTCCCTCCAGCTAATAAAACACATTAAAGAGCCAGGAGCATAGAAACTGCGTTCAGAAATGTACACAGAAAAACAGAGTTTACCATATGGGTATTCAGGGATATCACTAGAATCTCAGTATAACTAGCCACTGTTCTTACAGGCGAGTGTAAAATTCGACACATTAAACCTTTAACCAAACCTGTACCAAACCTGAATTTATTCAGTATTTTTCATATCTCTATCCACAGCACAACAAATGAGTGAAAACAGCACAGAAAATCAAGTTTAGAAACTAAATAAACACAGAATGAAGTGGCACAGCTCATTTTTCACTTTATACTGAGTTTTTATGGTCTCAGTAAAGGAGTGACGGTGGGTAAAACTAAACCGTAGCTTTAAGAATAATGACAGGATACTATAACAAAAAGGAGGCCATGAAGAGGCCAAAGCCCACATACTTAAGGTACTTAGGTCCTCTACCAGTGTAATGCTGACACAGACAAACGTTGGTGTACCTATCTAAATGGGGACCTTCCATTCATGTCTATGGGAAAACCCTAATCCCAGTCACAACAACCTTAACCCCTACCCAGCCCTAACCTTAACCCTAAGTAAGCAAACAAAATACAAAACTTTTTTCATTTCTACTTTCACTGATTTTCATAAAAGTGAGGTTGTCCAAATGTCGACCTGAAAAATGTCCCCAAAAGTAAGGACATTTTGGTCCCCTAATGTGATCTATGCAAACACCTCCCCACGCACACATAGTGTCCTCCCTACACACATACACACACACAATGCACTCCCCCAAGCATTCCTCACATTCTTTTCAGAAACATAAACAAAGTGTTTGCTCAGGTCCATTACTCAGCTCCCTGGCACCCAGCACCCTCTTCTTCCCCAGCCATGCGACACATTACAGGTCCCATCCGGAATGTGTTTGGCATTATGTGCAAGTGCGCTAGCTATCAGATTGCCCACTAGCGCACGCAGAGTTAGGCTAACGGGACTGCAGGCAGGAAGCTGGGGTCCCCAACAGGGGAATCTCATCAGGGTCTTTCGCTATAAACTAAAACCCAGCATCAAGGGGAGATTCTGACACAGAGAATGAGACAGGGCAGGAAAACAGGAAGAAAGACAACCCAGACAGAAAGAAAAGAACAGCAGACTTACTATTGATGGAGGTCGGAGGGTGTTTCCAGGGGGCTGAAGGAGGGGGCACTCTGCAACAAGCCAAACAAAGAAGTCATTGATAAATCCACAGGGGTACTGTCTCTAGCAGAAAGAGCCCACGGACCATCTGTTGGGAAAGATCCTCCAGTCTTCCAAAGCGTAGAATTGTCTGTTCTTATACAGCAGCCACTGCATGGAGGAATAACGGTGTGTTTTGGCCCACACGTAACTTGAGGAAAAGCAAGCACGACAAGGAGGGGGAGTGTTTGTCGGTCAGGGGTGCCTGGAGGGGGAGGAGTCTCCTTGCCTCTGAGCCAATGGATGATGGCGACCTATGGGGACCCATTCTTTTGTCTAGAAGTGAGTCACACTCCTGACCACAAAGGAAAGCACACAGGCGGCCAGCTGGTGAACCACACACACACACACACGCACGCGTGTACGAAAAGACACTCAGCCACATGCTCCTGGCTGCCTCCCGTAAAGCATGTATGACACTAACTTGTATTAATGCCTGCTGGGGAAAAGTCCACATTTCAGGGAGTTTTTACTTGAAAGCAGATGCTGAGGCAGCTTTGAGGGGACAGGAATCCAGGAGTGTAACAAATAAGGAAGTAGGTGATTAGCACATTAATGAATCCCATCGTCATGCAGAGGCTCTGCCTGCTCAGGGGGCGCTAAATTTAGGCCCTGTTACTATTCATTTTCTTCCTGCTTGCGTCACATGGGCCAAAAATAACAGGTGTGGCTGGGGGCTGTGAATGATCGCCAAGCTATGTTTGCAAATAAATGTTGCACAATCACTGTGGCTCTTGGCGACACTGGGCCCCAGTGGCGCGCCAGTTATTTAGCCCCTTTTTTTGGGAGGGGTGGCTGGGGGTTGCTAGGGGAAGGGAAACCATTAATGACCTTTCAAAATGAACATCTCACTTAATGAAAAAGGATTAGTGCAGCTGCATTGCACATGGGGCTCCATGCTGAACAGCCACAGTGTGAGAAAGTCTGTTTCCACCGCGTCATCTTCCAGGGATTGCCCAAGGGCCAGAACTAAAGCACAGGGCTATCGTGCGTATTTAGTGGGTCGGAAGTGCTCAGGAATGGAAAGAGGGATGTTCTATGCACAGGTCTGTCATTACAGAGTCGGATGATTCATATTTGCCACAGCTGTCAGAGAGTACGCACGTCAAGGCGTGACTTTCCGATTCTCTTCTGATTTTGAGGATTAAAGCTGCGAGACTGTATCCACACGCCAGTCGCTGAAAAAGGTCAGGAACGAGCCTCCAGTGACATCAGCTCACGGAGAGGAGATTCACTAGCAGCCTGATGCCTACTAGTGCTCTCTACTCAGCAGCCATGCCTGCTATCAGTTAATGTCAGCTATGGGGAGAGAATGGAGGCATCACAGTGTCAGCTTTCCAAAGAGATTAATGTAAACCTAAAAATAAAAAAGAAACAAGTATGTGCTGTTAACCAAAATGAGCATGAATAAATATTAGAAGCTGTTCACTGCACTACATCTAAGTGGTGAAGGCGACCCTTAGGCGGTCCACTGACCTTTTTCTGGGCCGTGGCTGTAATGTGGATAATTTTTATTAATAGAGCATTAAAATATGACAACGATTCCAATATTGATGCGATAACTATGTATGCAGGCAGGTGCCGCTGCCGCTATAAATAAGCAGACATAGCTGAGCTGTGCACCTTCTTTCCATATCAAAAATAGGCCAGGCGACCCACCGGCGCTCATGAAAGTGACCCTCTCCACCAGCGTGGCTTGTAAACAGCACCTGTGTATTGTTTCCACGCTTTGAGTTTTCCCTGGATATGAACGGCCCATGTGTCCTGGGATGAAGGTCAATTTATTTAACCTAAATGATGTTTGGCAATGGCTTCCACAAACCAGCTTCAGAAAATTACCTAGAATTCCCGCTGCACCCCTATCTAATGGTCAATCTGGGTCCGGATCATTCATTCACTGATCATGAAGCTTATTTCAACGCTATAGGGTGAGTCCTAATACAATGTGACTAATGCATTCCTGAAAAACCTCATGTTCACTAAAGTTGTGTACTAAAATACACAGATCCAATGGGAAAAATAGGGTTAGGGGAATGCAACTGTAAAAATGCAGTTATGCCAAACAAAATGAATTAAATAATAAAAACATTTTCTTTTTAGATTTTTATAATCTAAGACTTTAACAAGTGCAATGCATGAAAGTGGCCTACAAAATATTTGATTTGTTTAGGTAGTAGTGCTACACTGTGTTATGCTCAGATTCCATTCCAAGGTCAACATAGTAATCATGAGGTCACATCTGTGTGTCTGTCTCTGCAAGAAACCTGAGGTCTGTGTCACACCCAATTCCTAATATCCACAAGAGTATTAAAACATGTACTAACCCCCCTAAGACCCTAATCCAAATCCCAATGGGCATGTTTACCACTATACACCCAAAAAGCTAACGAAGGCCTTAATCCACAAATAAGACTGAAAAGCACAGCTCCACAACAAACCAAGGTGCAAAGTTTGCTCCAAAAGAATAAGGTTATTCAGGCTCTCCTTTAAGACACAGCACTTCTATCATTTTTGCTTTATGAAAAAAACCAAACACATAAATGATAGGACAGACACGTAGCAGAAAGAAGCATGAGAGATGTCCTAGTCTCAGAACAACCTGCAAGTTTAAAGTGATTAGACTGCACAAAAAGACCATACAACTGAACACTGTGTTAAGGCAAATAGGCACATTTTTAATGTTGAAACGGAAAATTAAAGTTTAGCTGTGCAACTTACCGGTTTTCCAAACTCCATCTCTGAAAAGAATTTATACCAAGGTTCATTCTCTAAATCTACATCTTCTGGACTTATATGCTGAGTCTACAAGGGCATGGTAACAAGGAGAAGGAGGACAAAGAGAGAACAAAGCAGAATTGAGCACAGCATAAGGACAAACACTCATGCATACAGTCACAATGAGTCTGCCTTTGACCAGAGTGAAACCTGAACGCATCATGCTGAGAAAATGAGGGCTGCTCTGGGATAGGGAGCTTCAGTGAGATCACATCATTGTTATCTATGAATCTGGAGTAAATTCTGGCACACTGATAGAGGTCTCCCTTTCAAAGTATAACAGCATGTCAATTGAAAGGATAGGTACTTGCTATCACAGCACATCTGACATGTTTGCTGTCAGCGTCCCCTCCTGACTAGTTAACAGGCTTCATCAGTAACATTATTACATTCCAGCCACAGAACTTGGTGGGGCGGGCAACACAGTGAAGTAAGATATTCTGTAATATCTGTACCTCCTCCAGAATAAATTTAGGCTTCATAGTTTACTTAAACGACATTCATAATGTTTGGTTGGTAAAACATACTACAGTGTTTCCCCGAAAATAAGACAGTCTTATATTAATTTTTGCTTCAAAAGGTGTGTTCTGGCTTATTTTCAGGGGATGTCTTATTTTCCCATGTACAACAAACTACAGAACATTTACCAGTATTCATGAGAAAAAATTCACATTTATTCAAATACAGACATCATGTCATCTTCTAACCCTATCGTTCCATGTAAACAATCTAACGGTACATTCATTCATGAACAGAAATCTACAGAATAATAAATATTATCTCCTGTTTACATATAATCACATCTCATTCTAGTTACCATACAATCCATGAGATAGTGACTAGGACTTATTTTTGGAGTAGGACTTGTATTACTAACATCCTGAAAAATCATGCTAGGGCATATTTTTGGGGTAGGTCTTATTTTTGAGAAACATGGTAACAAGAGATCAATGACAAAATGAAAGCGACCAAGAACAGCAAACACACGCATTCCCACAGGACACTGTGACACTGCTCATACAAGCATTTCAATCAGCCTAACAAAGCAGCCAAACAAGTGATGTTCAGATATTTTTAGTGACAGCTTCAGTGTAAAATGAGCTAAGTTCCTCTCTGAATCGACCAAAAGCTTTAACAAGTGATTCTTTTGTGGATGATTGGCTAATGGAGCCCAGATCACCTCTGCTGATACACAACAGGGATAACATGGTGGAGGTATGGAGTTTATAAATTGATCAAATTTGGGAAACAAATGGCAACGAGTGAAAGAGAGGGACCATGTGAAATTTCATCATTAAAAATTTCTCATATATTTAATTTTCGAATGTTTAGTTCAAAACTGAAAGATTAAAAATATATAAAGTATCTTTAACTGTGGCCCTCTAAGTGCTAGTGCTTAGGATAATGCAGAATCTATAAGATCATAAACTTTAATCTAGTGTGGAGCATGTATATCTAAAGAAGAATACAGAACACATCCATCCATCCATCCATCAATTTTCTGTCTTCTTTAAACAAACCCTCAAATCAAATATAACAGCAAACAAAATAAGAGGTATAAGGACTCTGCAAACCGTTAGCAAGTTGGAAAGGGTTTCCTTTCAGAATGTAGACTACAGTATACGTAACTTTCAAACAACGGAGCTGTATTTCTATACAACAGCACAACTAGCAGAGAGGCTAGAGCTGAGCAATATGGCCAAAAATGTTAGAGATAAAAAATTTCACGTCAGTTGATAGTGATAATTATCACGATAAATGTCAAATTATTATGTTCTGCCCCCAGGGCAGTCTGTTTAATGTTTAATCATTTTAGCACTGCCCCTGGTAAAATGTGGTACTACATTTGTACAGGATGCGCGAAGTGGTGCCATGTGTTAGGCGCAACGAGGCTCCGATACAGTGCTTTTCAATCTGTTAAAATTCATTGATTTGGCCCAACATGATGTTTACAGATGTTTGTGTTTGTATTCAGTTAATCTTAATTGTTGAGTGATATTTAACATTCTGTACCTTAACTTTTAGTGAGAAATTGTCGATTCCTGTATGTGCTGAACGTAATTTTGTAACTCTCACTTTACATGTGATGTCTTAGGGAATATATGTTAACATATAATCTCTCTTCAAAATTTCTGGCATTTTAGTCTTACTCTTCTCTACCATATCAAGATGCTCAGCAAAGGTCAATACAATACAGCCAAAAACCAGTCAAGGCTCTGGAGAACACGCCCTGTTCTCTGACTTCATGCTTCGATCCCCGCACACCATCACTGCACCATATCAACAGGCCCAGTCGAGACCCCTGCCATGAAAGACTTTGTTAAGTTCCTTGCATGTTGGGACCTGGTAACTACAGGGCTCAGCCAGTTCGATGACCGACGTGAGAGCTTCAGGGCATGGCAGTCTTCCTTCTGCAATGGCATCAGAGGCAAGTTTGGTAAGAACTTTGATGAAAGCATGCTTGGTGCTATGGTTCACCTGAGGCAATAGAGAATGCTCTTTTCAACAAACTAGAAATATTTCCAAGAATCTCCAGTAAAGACAATGCAAAACTGGGAGACCTCCTCATGCAGTGCTTCAATCCCATAGTGGAAAAACTCCCACATGCCCGACTGGAGAAGTGGTTGTATCAAGGCCCCAGTTCAAAGATCAACATACTATCCTCTTTCCCCCTTTCTGCTTCTTTGCCAATTTTGTCTCCCCTGAGGCATATGCCAGAAATGACCTCAGCTTTGGTCTTCCCAGCAACAGTAACCCCCTCAGAGATAAATCAGCCTACCGGACCGGGAGAATCCCAGTATCAGTGTACAAGATGGACATCTCCCCAGACATGGAATGTGACACGAATGTGTCTCTGAAGCAAGTTGAGAATCCAGAAAAGAACTGTCCTCTTCAGCACAAACCACACCCCTTAAAACAGTGTTGTGCATTCAGAGTGAATCTGCTAGATGAGAGAAAGGTTTTCCTTACAAAAAACGGGATATGTTACAACGTGCTGTGCCCCAGTTTTCCATTTAGCAAAGGACTGCCAGGTCTCTGAAATGCAGCGAGTCAGAGAGCAATTTCCATATCGCAGCCATGTATCCTGGTGCATCACCCCTAAAGCCTGCACCCAAAGCTCCAAGTCTGATACCAGAACACAGCGCAGAGTTCTTCATCTCCACCTACTGTCACCTCACACTGCACAGAAGTTTATCGCAAAGGGCAGCCCCCAATGTCCTGCTCCAAAATATTTTTGGCCTGTATGTTTCCCAAGGGACAGCGTGACAAGGCAATTATCATGTACACCATATCGATGAACAAAGTAATCGTAAATTGGCATGGTCAGAATTCTTCAAGTTATTTGATGTTAAGATTCACTCCTCACCTTACTCACTAAGAACTCATCAACATGTCTGGCAGGAAGGCAGTAGGTTTTCAGACTGAACCAGTAAATGGAGGCGTTACCCTTACACTACCACCATTGATCAAGCACAACCAGAATCTCACAAGCAAGGCGTAAATACCAACTCCAGAAATACCACTCTTCCATCCTCTCCAGAAATCTGTGACAAGGTGCATTCCAGAGCTTGATCCAAATGCTCAAATTCTTCTCCTTGTGAGAGTGCATAAGGTGAGACAGCAGATTAATGGCCCACACAAGCCCCCTTTGCTCAGAGACTGGACCTGGGGTGGGTCATGGTTGGAGAAGTATGTCTTGGGAATGCCCAAAAGCCCAGTGTAAACATGTTCATATCCCTGTGTTAGAGAATGGGTGCCCTTCCTACCTGGTACCCTGTGACAGCTTCATGGACTTGAAAGAAACTGTGTTACAGCAGGGAGCAAAGGAATGGTCTCAATCAGCACGTCCAAATATAACACGGGGAGGGTTACAAAGCATAATTTGATCATGGCATGTTCCATAACTGAGAACAACAACAAGCTTACTCTGTCCATTGAAGATACTGCCTTTTTGAAGATCATGGACTTCAAAAAGGTGTACAGATATGATGAAAATAGTTGGGTGGCCCCAATGCCTTTCAAGATACCACAGAGACATCTTCTGAACAACTGCAAGCAAGTGTTCACATGTCTTAGCTCACTGTGTAGCACCCTGGACAAGAAACCTGTGATGAAGCAACAGTCCTTGACCTTTATGGGGAAGATATTTGAGGACGATCATGCTGAACCAACTCCTCTTCTGAAAGAAGCCAAGGAGTATTGGTACCTCCTGATCTTTGGGGTCTATCACCCTCAAAAAGTGATATTTGATTCCAGTGCTCCACAAGGTGGTGCCTCACTGAAAGATGTGCTGTTGACTGGTTCTCAACTTAATAACAGCTTGTTGGCAGTCCTTATTCACTTTTGAAAAGAACAAGTGACAATAATGGCAGACAACCAGAAGATTTTCCACTGCTTTCTTGTCAGAGAAGACCATCATGACTTTGAGGTTCTTATGATTCAGGGACAATGACCCGAAGAGTACTGAATGAAAGTCAGTAACAGTCAGCAGTCAGTAACTTAATTAAATGGGTACCCTTAAACACTGTTCTGCACAGCAGGCCATTGATCCTAGACGCATGACCCAAAATGATAAAACAAATGAACAGTATAGGTTGGATTTGCAAATGAATGAAAGAGAGTTTACATGTTGTGGATGGAGTCTCTGGAAGGTTGCATGGCTCATGAGAATGTCTCTGTCAATTTGATACCAAACATGACATCTCAATCTGGAGGTCTACACATTGAGAATGGCTCATGCATACACATAAGAGCTCCTAAATATTCAATGGAAGGAGACCAGAAATAGTGACATGAGTTAGCTTTTTCTTATTTATTTATCCAACAGAATGTTGCAACTACACCATTTAGTCATCTTAATGTAGCAAAGACTTTGGTGATCAGATATCAGGGATCAAAACAAACTGCCAGCATTGTTTACTATGTACTTTCATAATGTTTCTGCAAATGTTCTAAACTGCATTTTGCAATGTCTATACTTTGATGTCAAATTACAAACTTAACATAAATCTGACATATTTACAATATACAGTGGTATCTCGCTTCTCGAACTTAATCCATTCCTGACTCCGGATCGAATCCTAAATAGTTTGAATTCTGATTGAATTTTTCCCATAAGAGATAATGGAAAACCAATTAATTCGTTCCTGGCCCCCCAAAATTACACCTAAATATGTTTTCTTTTTTTTTTTTTAGCATTTAAACACAAAATGAACAGGATAAAACAAGAAGAACATTTTTTTCTTAATGGCTTCC
>JABFEA020000067.1:16513567-16545816 GCA_019775915.2 Cyphomyrus plagiostoma | reverse complement strand
GTTTATTTATTGTTAGTTACTGTAATGTTGCGCTGCTTTATTTGGTTAATCGTCCAGTCTGTGAAGAAGCCATTCAACTTGCATTGTACCTGGCGTGTACAATTTATATTAGGGCAGCGTTCACGGTTTGATTTCTGATATTCAGATCGAGTTATAGGTCAAACTGGTTTGCTTGACTTTCAAGAAAGTTGAGTTCTAGTGAGTTCAAGAACCGAGTTACCACTGTATATTAAAATAAACATGAGTGTAATGGCAAAACAAATACTCAAGAAATAATTTGCCATGAATTAAGTTTGCAATATTTGAAGAAATGTGTCATGCCCCAGTCAGTGAAAGTGTGTTTCCTACCCCTAGACCCAAAAGGGTTAATGAAAGATCCTACTTATTCAGTATACTTTTGCGAGTTTGAGCAATTCTCTCCCATTATACCCTTTTACCTGTCTGTACCTCTGCCTCCCTGTTGCCCTGACCCTGTTCTGCTTTCCCAATGATGAATCTAGCCTAGCCCTCTGAGTATCGATGAAGATCATCTGAAAACCCACCTGTACCTGGATCCTGAGGCCTGCCCTGCCCCCTGGATTACCGACGAAGCTTTCCCGACTGCTGTCTGTACCTCGACCATGATTCCGGAACTAAGTTTTTGATTTCTTTTTCTTCTGGATTACAAGCAGGATATTAAAATCCTTTCACCTGCCTAATCCGCAGCAGGGTCCTCTCTCTATCTATCGACAAGTCTACTGACCATGCCAAAAAGTGTACGTGATGGCATCAATACATAAATCCTTGCAGCCCTGATGAGCATTCCCAAGCCACAGATGTCATCATAGGCACATCTCCACCCTGTTGGTACAGCACCACCAAGGCCACCTCTTTACCTAAGGAGCAAACACTGGATGCAAAAGGCTTGTCAACTCAGTCATACAGAAAGGTATCACCTGTTTGAAACTTCATGAGAAAATAGAGGTACAGATTATGGCAGACTTGACACTCGGACACCTCAGTACATACCCTCCATTTTCATACATTGGATTGGAAGTCTTTGGGTCTTGGAAGATCAAGGCACAGTGCACAAGACATGGGCATGCTGAAAGCAAGCACTGGGCAATTCTGTTTACCTGCATAATCACTAGAGCTGTGCAAATCGAGGTAATCAAATCCAAGGATACTTCAAACTGCATTAATGTTCTGTGGTGATTCTTTGTGATATACGGACCTGCGAAGCAACTGAGATATATATATATATATATATATATATATATATATAAGCAAGATGAATCGAGGATCCAGAGATACCTCTGCAAGCAAGAGGCCCTTGGGAAAGAATTCTCGATTCCATGCTTTTACAGACTCATACCCACCTTCCCCATGTTTTATCCATGGCAGAAGTTTCTCCTATCATCAACGCCAGACCTCTCATTCTGGTTTCTATCGACTCCGATGCCCCCTTCAACTTGACACCCACAATGATACTCATGCAGAAGGTTGGTGTTACCCCTCCACCAGGAGGCCTTCCTGGCAAGGACCACCACCACAGCCAATGGAGACAGGTACTCTCTTGTGCACACATTTTGGACCCAATGGAAACGTGAATAACTACCAACACTTCAGAGTTGTCGAGAGTGGACTGAAGATCACCATCACCTGCAGAAAGGTGATGTAGTGCTGCTGAAAGACAGTCAAGCAGGACGGAATGTGTGGTCCATGGCACTGGTAACTTCTAACTTTCAGAGCCAGGATGGGATGCCAGGGAAATCTGAGGACATTCATAAGACCTGTCTCGGAAGTTGTTCTTCTGCTACTGGTAGAGGACTGATAGCTTATTAAAAGTCAGTGTGTATGTGTATTTGAAAGTGGGGTCACTGACACCAGGTGAGGAGTGTCTGCCCCAGAGGCAGTCATTTTAATGTTGAATAATTTTAGCATGGCCCCTGGTAAAAGGTCTTGCAATTGTACAGGAAGCAGGAAGTGGTGCCATGTGTTCGGTGCACAGAGGTTCCAATACAGCGCATCGGAATTAACTGTAAGCACCATTTTATTATTTACAGATTTATCTTTTAGTATTTAGTAAGGACATTTACTGTGAATGGGATGTTTGTATCTTAAATACTGATATTTACTGGCTGATATGTTCTGTACCTTAACTTTTGTAACAAATTGTCATCTTCTGTATGTTCTGAGCATAAATGTGTAACTTACACAATGCCTTGGAGAATATGTTTACATATCTCATGCTCTAGTTTCAACACTTCTGGCATTTCAGTTTTACTCTTCTCTACCATATCAACATGCTCTGCAACACATAGCTATATCCTGACTCTCTTGTTGATTACTGAGGGAGTTTGGCTGGCTGTCTACTTCTGCTTATTTAACACCATTATTTAACAGTCCTTGCAGAGAAAATGCTGCCGGATTGCTGGATTACTCTTATTGAACTATTGGTTGTTTTGGACTTACCTGCTCTCCCAGTGAGTTTCTCTGTTGTGTTTATGGTTATGTCTGTTGTCTGCCTACCTGAACTATTGCATTCTGTTATTTGTTCAATAAATCCCCCATTTTCATGACCTTATTTATGCTTGTGCTCCACTGCCGGTCCTGACATGTAGTTACACAGAAAGTGATTTCATTTCATTTTGCTGCAAGACATGTCGCTAGCAACATGTTGGGCCGTAAACTATATCAAACTTTAACTGAGCATCTGTTAGATCTATATTGAGGGGAATTGACATCATGATAATTATTGTTATTGTTTTATCATTCAGCCCTAAGACAATCTCGGATGCAATCTCAATTGAGACTAATAGAAACAGGGGAAAACTGGGGAAAAGCACAGACAACATTAAACATAACAGCAACTGAAAATAGTCTGAAATATGTTACAGGAGAAAAGAGAGTACAACAGGGGTTTATAAGGAGAGACAGAAGGCAGCCTGTTGTTCTGTGTCAGTTCTATAGAACAGCGATACAGCTCTGCAGCAGGATGCCAAAGAGGGTTGGAGTCTCTAAGAGATATACCATTAGTGCCTGGAAAGACGATTGGTGAATGGAGAAAAAAAGATGAGAAAACTACCAGAAAATAATCAGTTTACTGAGGCAGACCAAACCATAAACAGAATATCACAGACCACATAATAAACTGATGTTGACTATTCCATAAACATAGTAACAGAGACCACTGAAGCAGACTATCCTATAAAGTAACACAGACCACATAATAAAACTGATGCAGACTACACCATAAACCAAGTAATACAGAACACATAAACTAATGCAGATTACATTACAAACTGATTGACACAGACCAAAGGATAAACTGATACAGACTACACCATAAACCAAGTAACATAGATTACCTAATAAAATGATTCAGACTACACCATAAACTACGTAACACAGACCATACAATAAACTGCCAAAGAGGGTTGGAGTCTCGAAGAGATATACCATTAGTACCTGGAAAGACAATGGGTGAATGGAGGAAAAAAGAAGAGAAAGCTACCAGAAAATAATCAGTTTACTGTGGCAGACTAAACCATAAACAGAATAACACAGACCACATAATAAACTGATGCTGACTATTCCAAAAACATAGTAACAGACACCACTGAAGCAGACTATCCTATAAAGTAACACAGACCACATAATAAAACTGACGCAGACTACACCATAAACCAAGTAATACAGAACACATAAACTGATACAGATTACACCACGAACTGAATAACACAGACGAAATAATAAACTGATGCAGACTACACCATAAACTGTGTAACATAAGACCACCTAATAAACTGATTCAGACTACATCGTAAACTACGTAACACAGACCAAACAATGAACTGATAAAGAATTTGCCATAAACACAGGCTATTCCATAAACTAATGCAGAGTACATACTGTAATAAGCTGATTAACACACACCATTTGTTAAACTAACACCGATTATGTTGCCAACAGAGAAATGCAGATTACAGGTTAAACTGAGCAGTACAGCCTATGTAATAAACTGATAAACTGAGTAACTGGGAACACAGACCACATGATAACCAGCAGTAACCTGAACAGAGGGTAAGCTGACTAAGGCGGTCAGATGTGAGCAGGGAAGAATTCAAAAGACAGATACATGGACCAGACATAAGCAGCAAAAATCATCACTGTACCGTTCTCTCCTGTTTCAACACTGATGACTTCCCTGGCTCATATTCAAATATGCTCCTGGGCTCCGCACGGTATTTCCTGGTGTCTACCTTCTTGTCGGGGGGCTCCCAATCATTCCTGAGGAAGGGGGGAGAACGAATCACAATAGAGGACAGTCTCCATGGCAACACTCTTGGCAGATTTTTGGTAAAACCTCAACCAGTTAGTCTGAAGTACACTGAATCTGCCTCTCCTGTTATATTGTCAATTCCTATTTCACTACATCTGAGCTATGTCCCATTAGCTTGATTCTTCCCGTACAAAACGGTTTGTGGTGTTTACATCCCCAAATGGTAATTGGAAGCTTCAATGAATTTATTTTAACTGAATTATGCTTTCATTGCACAGTCCACTTTTGTAGTGCATGAATTGTCTACAGTCAACCTACTGTGGTATCATGGAGAAGCATGAAGATAACATTCAAAATAACAGGACATGGAAACCAGTATAACTCATTCAGTTGATTTTGTGAAACAAAGATTTCCACGGTCTCTGGTTATTGCTGCACCTCCTTAAAGGGATGTAAGTCTTAACAGGATCTCCACTAATTGCCTGAAACAGACCTTAAGCAGTCTACTAAAGTGTGCATGTCCTTGGGCTTCTGAATCTACCTTCTGCTTCTTCAGAGGTTTCATCCTCTTACAGTACATTGGATAATTACGGGAGTTGGAATTACCTACGCCCTTGGACCAACCTTTCAGTGGAGGCTCGAAGTGAGGACGACCGGGCCGGGACCGGCAGTTTGGCCAGTCTGCCATTTTGAGAGTCTATGCGGTTGTCCTGGGATCCTCTTGAAGGATGATCACCTTTTGCTGCAAAGCCCCGAACCACAGAAACGTCAGTGGTGCAGATGAGGCCATTGCCCGCATTGACATGTTTGACATCCGTAACACTACTGTGGCCAAAAAGATCCCTCCTGATTCCTGAAGTGAAAATCTACATCTCTGGAAAAACTAAGAGACCATTCTATATTTTAAAAAAATCTTAAATCCTGGTTTAATCATTTATCTGCTCGTAGAAGGCTACACTGCAAGGTAGAAGAACAAGGTGAAGCAGGAGACACTGGCAATAACCAAAAACCAGCCCGGTAGGAGGCAGAAGCAACTTTCTAATGCCAGAGATGACTGTCAACTGGTCTGGCAGGGCCTTATAAATCAGATGATGACCTAAAGTGACCTTCAAAAAGTGGTGTGAAGTGCACTGTTAGGACAATTCATAACAAGCTCCTAGAAGCATGACTGAAGACCCATAAATCAAGTGAGACGCCCTTCATCAATGAAGCCATGGTGGAGTTTATAAAAAAAAAATACATTTTAAAGGGGCGCATACCCAAAAATTGAAAAATCAGTGAAACAAAAAATTAATCTGTGGTCTCACTATTTTCCAGAGCTCTATAAAATAAAAGCACAAATATATTGTACATATATTATACATTTTACAATATATGACAAGCAGCAATTCCTTATGTATTTTTCAATGTAAAGTCAGTCCTGCTACAACACGACTAATGCATTCCTGAAAAACCTTGTATTAACTATAATTGCATAATAAAATACAAATATCCAATAGGAAAAATGGGGTTGGGGAATGCGACTCCAAAACTTAGCAACTTACGCCAAACAAAATGAATTAAATAACAAAAGCAGTGATACTACACTCTAAAAAATGCCAGTGAAATTAACAGAAATTCTGTAAAATAATAACATTAAAAAACTGTAAAAGGAAAAACAATACAGCAGCGTATATTTGATATTCATATTTTGTAAAATAGTTAACAAAAACAAGTTAATTTTTCAGTAAAAACATGTTTTCTAAAAAAATATATATTTTGGTAGAGTTAACAAATTACTGCAGTTTAAACGCAAATAAACGGTAATATAAAAACCAATACAATACAGTTAAAATTACAACATAATCGTGTGAAAATCAAGTCAACTTTGTTTATACTGAAACCATGTTACATTTTACAAATTAATATTTTATGCTTCACAGATGAGAAACAGTAAAACTTTAAATGATATATCAACACTTGCTTTTTGCGTTACGAACCAACAAGAAATACTCAGGATTTTCTGGTTTGTCAGTCAGTTTTTGCTAATACATTCGGGGCTACCGTCAAAACTTCACCTGGCAACACCGCTGCTCAGCTGATAAGAAGGTATTTTTCCACTGAGGTGATAAAAAATGCGATAGCACCGGCGGGGCGCATATCCCAGCATGCCCCACGTTTGTAGTTGTAAATAGCCCTTGTATTGTTGTTGTTATTGTTAATGGTTATATTTCCTTATTGTTGCGCGTCTGTTTACCTGTGTCTTAAGTATACCCTGTGCGATCCTCGTGTGTAATTAACTTACGTAAATCTCCCACCGTGTGTGTATCTTACAGTTGAGTATCTGACAACTTCATGTTTCTAGACATGTGGCGGCAAATTGGAATTTTGAAACTGCATGAAAAACTTATTTTTGTTAAATCACTTAAAAAAATATTTTAGAATTTCGGCCGGTGCAAAACACCTACCATCATCCTCATATACATAGGTAGCAGAACTGTCGTCTGAAAGAGAAGAGATTATCTTATTAACCTTCAAGATACACAAAGAAGACATCCCAGAAAAATGTCTGTGATATATTCCTAAAAATATGCTATATTGCTAAAAGTATTGGAACACCCCTCCAAATCATCGATTTCATTTGTTTCACCTCCATAGCCACAGGTGTAAAAAAAAATCAAGCACCCAGGCATGCAGACTGCTTCTACAAACATTTGTGAAAGAATGGGTTGCTCTCAGGAGCTCAGTTAATTTGAGCATAGTACTGTGACAGGATGCCACCTGTGCAATAAGTCCATTCATGAAATTTCCATACTACTAAATATTCCATGGTCAACTGTTAGTGGTATTATAACTAAGTGGAAGCAATTGGGAACAACTGCAACTTAGACACAAAGTGGCAGGTCACCAAAAAATCACAGAGCGGGGACAACACATGCTGAGGCGCACAGTGTGCAGAAGTCACCAACTGTCTGCAGAGTCAATAGCTACAGACCTCCAGACTTTGTGTGGCCTTCAGATTAACTAAAAAACAGTGCATACATAACTTCGTAAACTTTTGTAAAATTCGTAAACTTCATCGGATGGTACCTTATCAAAAACATGCACCAGGCTACTTTGTTGGTAAAATCGGTGCCTTATATTACGCAGAGCAGAACAAGAAAGTAAAACATTTCACTGACAAGGCCAGATTACAAAACAGACATGTAAGGGGCTCTTCTTTTAATAAAAAAACCATGTGTAAATATAGAATGACCGATATGGCATCTGGTATAATCTGTTTGATTATGTCTTGTTGGAAGAAAAAAAAAACATGGTCTTTTCTGGCCAATAGAATTTATTTCATGCAATTTGTTATCAGCACATTCGTACCATTCAGCTTGCCACTTACTACAGACATAGGATGCCACACAGGTTTGAGATCCAAAACAGGATTTGACATGTAGTGAGTTCTGCATTAAAGGCTTTCTTAGCGGCACTCTCCACTTTCTCATTACCAATAATGCCAACATGGCCTGGGACCCAACGAAAATCAACTGCGACATTTTAAAAGTTACAGTTTCTCTAAAGCACAGACAAACAAAGGATGATCAGTCTTTAAAGAGTCCAGAGCTTGGAGGCATGATCTTGAATCCGTAATAATTAAAGAGTTCTGCTGTTTGGTGTTTTCTATGTATTCAAGGGCTAAGAGCAGGGCAGGGGCCTCAGCTGTAAAGATCGAACATAAACCTGGGGTACAAAAACTACGTTGGTTCCGTCCCGTTACAACTGCTGCCGATAGACGATTATCCACCTGGGACACATCCGTGTAGAGTGAAATGTGAGAAGCAAAGTGGTGTCATGATACTCATTCAGGTGGGAGCTTAAAGTCTCCTTATAGCTCAAATCCTTGACAATATGAGGTTGTCTGAAATTCCAAGTAGGGATGGGACACAAAGGTACTGGGATATTCACATAAATTTAAAATTTCCAGGTGGGGTGTTATTCTGATTTGAAATGCATGGATTAACTTAGGTCTGGCCTCATAAAACTACAGATGTTGGGGTTGGAAGACCAGGGAGTGGGCTGAATTCTCTGTTTGCTTCCATTTTTACGGCATATTGAAGGCCAAGTTTCTGTGCTGGTTCAGCAGTGAAGGTTCTCCTGCTTCCACATAAAGGTTCTGTACTGGAGAAGTCCTAAACGCTCCCAAAGCTAGCTTCAGTCCTTGATGGTGTACAGTATCCAGCATCTGTATATAGGATTTTCTTACAGACCTACAAATAATGCTCCCATAATCTAGTCATGACCTAATAAATGCTCTGTATAGATACAAAAGGACAGTGTACTCTTCTCCCCATTTGGTTTTGATCAATACTTTTATAATATCCAACGCTTTAAAACATCTGTTGCCTAAGACATCCAAAAGAAGTGTAGGGTCCTAATGGAGAGATCAAAAAAGGCAAAAATTCATGCATACAGTTTTAGATTTAGAAAACTTAAAACCATTTTTAACTGCCCAGCTGCAGATCTAATTTATACATTTTTGTAGCTGTCTTCCGATAGTGCTCATATATTACTGTAGGATCACACATGCACATATGACAGAGCTCAAATTCCAGGTAGCCTGAGACAAGGCCTACCCTGGTACGAGAGGTACTCGCCGGCCTAGGCACAAAAGGGGGGTTGGTGACCCACACACTTAATGGTTTATTGTTAATATTAAAATAATGAATAAGAAACCTTTATTTTAAAATTTTATTATATAATAATAATTACTGTCACTGTCTATCATTATCTAAATGTATTTTTACAATATAAATATATGTATTCAGCCAAAGTGTATACATGCATGATGATATCACAACGAATGCGAGGCTGAGACTGAAGCTTTACCCTTTGTTTCTGCTGAGAGACGTGCCGCATGACTCATTTCCCCGTGCGTACAAGTTATCTTAGATTGGCGTTCACGGTTTGACTTCCGAAATTCAGATCAAGTTCTAGGTCATTTTTTTTCAAACTGGTTGGTTCAACTTTTAAGAAATTCCAGTTCTAAGAAGTTTGAGGACTGAGGTACCACTGTAATTAGAGCGGATATTGCGAGCCAGGTCTTCTCGTCCAACATCAGTGGCTGTCCTCACAAATGTTCTCCTGGAAGAGCTGTCAAAAATCCCCATAAACTCCAGCCTTCCCAGAAGAGTTGAAGCTGTTATAGCTGCAAAGGGAGGGCCTACTCCATATTAAAGCCTACGTATGGGATGTCATTAAAATTCATGAGTGTACAAAAGCAAGTGTCCCAATACTTCTGGCAATACAGTGTATTGGGATTCTGACAGTCTGTATTATTAGTAACACTGCTTGTTAGAAAAATGGTATAAGCAGCGGAAGAGTTTAATTCAATGGCCTTTGAGAAATGACTAGATCCTAATAAAAAAAATTCAATGGCCTTTGAGAAATGACTGGATCCTAATAAAATATCAACCAGGAGAAGGAAGAGTCCTGTGTCCTGGTGAAGGACAGCTGAAATCTTAGTGTCTTCATCATCTCAAAAATATCCCACATTTTATAGCTCTGCCTCCCCACAGAGGAGAGACCTAGGGGCATATTTATGTTTAGGAAAATTCTGCAACTGTACAACACTGTTCTTCCTTGACCTCTTCACTTGCTGTGATTAACAGAGGACTTGATAGATTTCTTTATTTGGTAGCTGGGGAACTTCTCTTAGCTGAGTTACATACAGTCAAACAAGAAACCCTTCATCAATGAGAACCAGGGAAGAGCCAGGCCGAAGTTTGCTATATATAAATTTTGCACAGACACATACCCATAAATTGATAAATGAGTGAGAGTGAAAATTTTGCCATGGTCTCTTAATTTTTTCCAGTGCCACATCTAATTACTTAAACAAAATCTAACACAACCAATAATTGAACTGATATATATAGATATTATATTAATGAGGCTTTGTATGACATCCAAAAGTCATTATTAGTAAAAATATGGCATATCCTTATGTTTAAAAAATGTGTCAAACTTTGAACTGCAAAAAGTACCACCACGGTGTTACATTGCTTATCCAGAAGATCTCCTCTTTTTAAAAGATGTTGTGGCTGCTCGTCTTCACCGTGAATTCAGTGCATATTGTACTGATGTATAACAAACCGTAGTATATATATATACACACGCATAGTAACTTTTGGGTATCACAAAATGCATCTCATTAATATTTAAGCCATACTACTTTAAGCCATACTACTCCTCTTACCAAATTATGGACGTAAATTAATGTCCGTATAGCACTGAAACCTAGCGTCCAGCCAAATGCTTCATCTGTCACCTGACCAGGGCGGTGATTATTGTGCATGTGCGATAGAATTTCAATATGATACTCCCCAGCCCTACTATAGAGATTAGGTTCCCCTCTGACTTGCGTACTGGGGGCTTTGGGCAAGGATAATGTAAAGCGCTTTGAGACAATGTAATGTGAAAATGCACAATATACTGAACTGAATTTTCTTTCCACAGCCTGACTATATCCCCAGTTGAGGTCAACATCCCTGCTGTAAAGGAGAGGAAGTGAAGCCCTGTTTTCCCCTCTTGAGTCACCTGATGGTTTGCCAGAACTTCTTCGTGGCTGACCAGAAGTCCTTCTCCATAGCCTCACCAAACTCCTCCCACACCTGAGTTATTGCTCCAATAACCACCAAAGCTGCTTTCCGTTTGGCTTGCTGGTACTGGGAGTCCCACAAGCCAACCAAGCTCAGAAGGCCTCCTTCTTTAGCCTGACAGCTCTCATTACCACTGGTGTCCACCATCAGGTTCCGGGATTGCCAGGTTCTGGGATTGTTCTGGGATTTGGGGCATCAACAATTTTACAGCCACAGCTCTGCTATGCCACCTTAGCAATGGACTCCCAGAACATGGCAATGTCAGGCTCAATGTCCCCTGACTCCCTCAGGAGGACAGGAGTTCTGCTGGAGTTGTGAGTTAATGACCTCTGCCAGCCACTCCCAGTATACCCTCACTATGCATTTTGGTCTACCAGGTCTAAAAGGCATCTTCTCCCACCATTGGATGGACAATTGACAGCTCAGCTTCTCTCTTCACCCAAGTGTCCAAAACATGCAGATGCAGATCCGATGATATAATTACAAAATCGATCATCAAACTGCAGCCTAGGGTGATCTGGTGCACTTATGAGCACCCCTATGTTCGAATATGTTGTTCATTATGGACAAATTGTGGTTAGCACAGTAGTCCAATAACTGATCACCGCTCGACTCCGATCAGGCAGGCCATTCCTCCCAATCACACCCTTCCAGGTTTCATTGCCATTACACATGTAAGTGTTAAAGTCCCACAGCAGAACAATAGAGTCCCCAGAAGGAGTGCCTTCCAGGACTTCCTCCATTGTCTCCAAGAGGGCCCAATACTCTAAACTGGTGTTCGGTGTGTATGCGCAGCCAGAGCCCTTCCCCTGACTCGAAGTTGAAGGGAGTTGACCCTTTCGTTCCCTGGCACCGAACTTGGGGGCTATAAGCGGACCCATCCCTGCCCAGTGCCTTTAACCATGGACAACTCCAGTGTAGAACAGAGTCTAGCACTTGTCCTGGAGTTTGGCCTCAGAACCAAAGCCGTGCATTAATGTGAGCCTGACAATATCTAGTCAGTGTCTCTCTACCTCCCACACCAGCTCAGGCTCCTTTGCCACCAGAGAGGTTATGTTGCATGTACCCAGAGCCAGTTTTGGTTGCCGATGATCGGTCCGTTGAGGCCTCACCCAATCTACATTGCACCAGACCCCCACAGTTCCCCCTGAAGGTGGTGGGCCCACAGGGGGGGTTAAGCCATGTTACTCCTTCGGGATTTGCCCAGCCAGGCCCCATGGGTGGAGGCATACCCATGCTCCTGTCCCAGGCCTTGCTAGAATGGTGAGGCCCTGGTCTCCCCAATCAAGGTGGGGTAACATATTCCATGGTTTTATCTTTCATGAGGGTCAATATGAACCACACAGTCTTGCCGCTCGCCTAGGACCAATTTGTCTTGGGAGACCCTACCATGGAAAATTATCCCCGACAGCACAGCTCCTAGGATCATAGAGGTATGCAAACCCCTCCACTACATTAATGTGGTGATTCATGGAGCTAATTAAGTGAAGACACAAGTATGACAGTGACAAGCCTAGAATAAACTATGTCAGTTGGGAGCAGATGCAGACAGACACAGAGAAAGATAAAGAAAAACAGTGGAAGAGAAGAAAAAGGGCAGCAGCAGAAAAACTGAGAGTAAGACAGACAAACGGTACATAAACAGTAGGTTACCAATGTTACACATGTAGACTGGAGAATAACATTCATGCGGAGAGAGACAGAGAGAGAGGGGGAAATGGATGTGATCCCTCTCAATAACGGACACCAGAAGTTAATTAAGCATGATAAAAACAACTACTGGTTACCTTATTCTGCAGTTTTGCTAAAACAGCTTAAAATTGTATTAATATCACCTATGGCAGTGGTTCTCAATATTTTTTGCACTGTGATCCAATTTTTACCATGCCAGCTCAGTCGTGACCCTACAGGTTTAAATTAATGCTATGATGAGGTACACAGTGCACAATTCAATTTACGACAATCAATGCCTATCACACAAATCTGATTGGATGTGCCAGTGAATTTTAAGCACCTGTGGTTTGGCTTCTTGGATTGGTTGAGTGTTCACTAGTTTTTAGCTATGCATGTGCAAACTCAAGGATAATTCTAGGATTGGGGCTGGAAAATCTGATCATGAATAAGCATAGGAGCTTGCTAGTTATAAAATGCTTACATTTTCAACTCTGCCTCAAGACCCATTCAGAACTTGCCACAACCCAAATGTAGGTCGAGAATCGCTGACCTATGGAATACTTCTGCACTGTAGTACTATTTCAGTACACCATCTAGTGTCCTGAAATAAAACTGCAATTGGAAGAAGTTCACTCAATCCACACTATACTCTGTACTAAAAGTTCAGGATAGATGTCTTGTAGCTGAAGGAAAGAGAAGGTTCAGCTGGTACCTGACATTTTCTTTCGCCTGTCATAGTTCTCAGGAAATGTGTAGGTGGGCCGGTAAGGATTTTCCTCAGGAGAGTCTGAATGAAATGAGCAGGAGACATAAAACAGTAGGAAACACATAGACAGACAAAGAGACACACACACACACAAACACATACACACACTCAGATTACTGAGGACAAGACAGGGAGTGACTGCATGACATTAATATGAAAAAGAGATGCTGATACACACAAGGAATGTAGAACACAGAAACACTCTCACACCTGACGAATTTTGCTATGTTACTTATATTACTAATTGTTCTATGATTTTGTAACAGAAATCCTAGCTTGTGCCACCTCAAGTAATGGTAATTAGAAAACTACCATACTCTCCCGCCCTGTTGAGACCAAAAGGCAAGGTGCTATTCAATGTAAATCAGCAAAAAAAAAAACTAAGCAACCAGGCTGCCCCAAGGCAGGATGATAAAGAAACCAATTTGTCCATTACCATCTTCTGGTCCTTGTGTTTTTATCTCATGGATCCTGCCTTGCTTTGATCAAACTTGGTGTAGTGCTTTAGGCAGGGCTGGACAGAGACCAAAAAATGACCCTGGCATTTTTCGGTCAGGGCGGCCCACAATGGTTATTCATACGATATGTGAAAGCACAAGACAGGATACTCGGGGATTCATCATGGGAGAGATGGCCACAGTGTCACAATTCCAATGCCCCACAGGGAGGGAGGGAGAGAGAGAGAGAGAGAGAGAGAGAGAGAGAGAGAGAGAGAGGAGAGGGGCAGGAAGGTTAATTCCCTTTAACCTTGGTAAAGGGGATGGAGGAGAGGCCTAAGGAGGACTGAGAGACTTCATTGAATTAGCTCAACATCTTTCAAGAAAATTGACCAATGGGACTTTGTGGTCGATTAAAAAATGTATAGTATACTTTTTTGAGTAAGTTATGACAGCCCTGGGCCGACCCAAAAATATGCGTCAGCCCACCGTGCATTGCCCACTACACCAGATTTCCAGTCCAGCCCTGGTCTTAGGCCCCCCTTTTGGTCTCAACAGAGCAGAAGAGTCGGTATGAAACATACATTAAGAGGAGAAGACTGAGGTTGAGAAGATTGAGCCTAACAACATCTACTGCACCAGAGAACATCATCCAGAAATAAACTCCTTCCTCCCAAAGAGAGTATCTCTGGTCTACTTCATTGCTTTAAGGGTGAAACAAAGGAATCGAGCACACCCAGCACATCACACTCAGCAATGGAGAACAGAGATATACACTCTCATACCCAACACAGGGGTACAGGCATTACCTGGAACTTTGTGTATCTGCTTAAACATACTCTTGTACCAGTCCCGGGACTTCTCGGTATTCTGGAAATGAAGAGGACAGGATGAGTTTGGGCCACATTGCTAGCAGTTCATTTTGCAAAAGAATATTAAACTGGGAAGAGGATGACCTGAATACCTCACACACAGACAGCAGAGTTAAAAATGATTTTAAAAACAGAAGCTGGTGTTGCGGCTTCTGAAAGCTTCACAAGATCTGGTGCAATCAACGGTTTCAGTGGCCAATGAAGGGAAGTAATTCATATTAGTACATTTACCATTTCAGTTATGTACAAACTAGAAAAGAACTTGACTGTCTCTCCCTCACCTATCCTTATTCCTGCCACAAACACGTCCAAGCCGCTACAATTTCTATAAATACTGGATGGATCACCTGAAAATGTGAAAGCCAATAAATGTTTTTACTTGAATGCCCTGAGTCTTAGTTGTGACAGAAAACTCCATCTATTCTTAACTTTATTCCTTTGTGTACTAATGTCCATGTCAAAAATATTATTTATATAATTTATATTTTGTTATATGTTTAACTTTCTATTCTATTTATTTCTTTTTTTCCAATTCTATAACCAATGTTTTCTGTTATATAACAGTAAGACTCCGATGTGATTTTGTTCTGAAATCAAATGTCACTGCTTAATGTTAATGTTTCTGAAATCAATGCTACTGTAAATTGTTTTTGACTGCACACACGCAAGCTCCAGTTAATTGACAAAAAATTTGGCCCACAAGCACAGTGGGGTGAATATAAAATTTGTATAATTTACCAGACTTGGTACAAACTGATAAACATATTTGTTATAATACAAGACTAGTTAAGATAACCATGGATACAAATGTCAAAAAAGCAGACAAAAAATGACGAACATATTCCCTGGCTGACCCAAGTTAAATTGAATTGCTCATGATAAATTTGGCTGACCAGCTACCGGACTGCTACTGATAAAATTTGCCAAGTTTTTGCCTTTGCAGCAAAAATGAACTTTGCTTATGATTTCAATTCCAAAGCAATCTGTCTCAAAATGTGATCACTTCCAGTTTGTCACCCTTACAATCTGCCTGCAAAGTTTTAAAAAGATACATTTAAAGTTATTTTGTTCACCAAGAGCCCTCTACAACTGTTCTTTCCTTCTTTTTCCTGCTTCATCTTTGTAATACTTTGTCTAAAAATAAAATTAGGTTGTAGATCTTCATCCACATAATGTTTTTGTAAAGTAGTCTTGAGATCCATCAAACACTGTTCTTATCACATTTACAATGTCAAATGTTTGTACCCTTCCTTTTGTCCCACTAAGCAAAATTGCTTAATTTTGGGGGTTATTTGCCTCACAATTTGACAAGTTCCAGTCGTTTACTAATACAACATGACTGTAAAATTTGAAAAACATCATTACGATATTTTTTGAGTAATCCCACTAACGACAAAGCGTCTGCAGTGGTGTTGGACAACACCCAAACCCATATGTACACTATATAAGGGGCAAACCTCTTAATCATTGACTTGTTGAATTGAAATGTTTTGTTTGGACCCAAAATTACTGGTATATAAAACGAATCACCTAAGCATACAATACGGTATACAAACATTTTTGAAAGAATGGGTTGTTCAGAAGAGTTCTGGTAATTCAAAACTGGTACTATCATAGGATGCTACCTTTACAATTGTGATGTTCCTCAGTCTACCTTAAGTAGTAATACTGCAAAGTGTTCAGGAACAAAAGCACACAGATGCATAATGCGTAAAAGTCACCAACGCACTGTTGACTCAATAACTTCCTCTGGCATTAACCCCTGCACAAAATTGTGCATCACAAGCTTCAAAGTGTTGCTGAGTAGCTGCATACAAGCTTTGCATCAGCAAGCGCAATGCCAAGCATCAGACAGAGTGGTGTAAAGCACACTGCCACTAGACTCTGGAGCAGTGGAAACATGTCCTGTGGAGTGACAAATCACACTTCTCTGTCTGGCAGTCTAATGGATGATTCTGGATTTGGTGGATGCCAGGAGAACGTTACCTGCCTGATAGCACAGTGCCAACTGCAAAGTATGGTGGAGAAGGGAAAATGGTATGGGGTTGTTTTTCAGGGGTTGGGTTGGGCCCCTTAGTTCCAGTGAAGGGAACTCTTACTGCTTCAGCAGACCAAGACATTTTGTGCACAAAGAAAGGTTTATAAAGACAAGGTTATGCAAGTTTGGTGTTTAAGAACTTGCCTGGACCGCATAATCAATTCAGCCCCATCAAAAACCTTTGGGAGGAATTAGAACAGAAATAGTGAGCCCGGCCTTCACATCAAATATCTGTGGCTGATCTCACAAATGTTCTTCTAGATGAATGGGTAAAAATTCCCACAAACACAATACAAAATTTTGTGGCAAGCTGTCCAAGACAAGTGGCACTTGTTATAACTACAAATGCGAGACCAACTCCATACTGATGCTATGGATTTAGAATGGGATGTCATAGTTCCTGTAGGTTTAATGCCCAGGTATACTAATACTTTTGTCCATATAGTGAATTTTTTCTATTACATGAAGGCAATGGCAAGAAAAATCATTAATACTTTCTGTAAAAACCACTTTTATTATGTATTATAAAATACCTTCATATTGCATTACAATGCATCTATAATACATTATCATGGTCAGAATAAGAATCAATAAAGCATGTAGGCAGCCTCTTCCATTGACAGCCCTAAGGCATAATTTTAATCCCCTTTCTTTCATGACATTTTCACAACCCATCCATACCACATGCCCAGTTCATACCTCACACATCTACGCCCAGATTCTCATTGGCTGCGTCCAAATTCAGGGGTTGCAAAGACTGAATGCATCACAGCAATGTGACAATGCTGTCCCATTTCAAAGGCTCCTTACATGCGGTCTAGGAATGCATTCTTCGGATGGATCCTTCACAGCTAAACATATCCCAAGATTCATTGTGCAGAACTTCAATGGACGCAGCAAAACATGTGCAACCCCTCAGTTTGGACACTGCCATTTTCTGGCACTGCCCGATCCATTCATTCTGCCATTTTATGGCAAACCATAATAGCTGTGTCTGAGTTCATGGGCTGTATCCTTTAAAGGATGCAGTTTACAAAAGGTGTAGCCTTTTTTAGGCTGCGTTCTTTGAAGGTTGAAAAGAAAGCATTGTCAAATGGGACAGTCTGGCCTATGGATAATTTCCTCTTCAGGTCACCTGCTATTCCCACCCTTAATCTTGATTCATGAAGCACTACTCCTATTGCCTAGCTGGGACACACCCATTTCACATCTGCGCAATGAATCTTGGGATATGTTGGGCTGTGAACGGTTCATCGAGTGGATACTTTGTGACTTGGCAAAAGGACACATTTCTAGACTGCATTTGAAGGAGCCTATGGAATGGGAGAGCCTTGTTTCACTGCTTCAAATGCAGCCTTAGAATGATGCAGCCCCTCAATTTGGACACAGCAGTTGCTTTATTGTTTAAGAAGATCTGAGCCTATATGACTAATCCAGCCAGATAGCTTGTCTGATTTAAGGTAGTCTGATCTAAATGTAAAGGAACAAAGAAGATAAAGTTAATTTAAACTGGGGTACCTTAAATTGGATAAGTAATCTGGCTAAGCAAGAAACCCTGATTTGTGATACAGGCTCCTGGTGTGAATTATTCCGCTGACTGAAAAAGAACTCTTTTTACTTGTCATTTTAAGTGTTCATTTCGGTTATCTATATACGGTTTTTGGATCAACAGTTTTACCTAAATGTCAGATACAGTTGTGGAAAAAATTAAGAGACCACTCTATATTTTTAAATAAATCTGCATTTTAAAATTCTGGTTTAATTATGGTTCTGCTAGCAGAACGCTACACTGAGCAACAGGTTGCTTCGGGGTTCAAAATTTCTAAGACAGCAGTATACAAGAATAAGGTGAAGCAGGAGACACTGGGAACAACTAGAAACCAGCCAGATCGAGGGAAAAGCAACTTTCTGATGCCAGAGATGACTAATGACTTATTGCAGGTGTAAAGTGCAGTGCTAGGACAGTTTGTATCAGGCTCCTGAAGAAGGACTGAGGTCCCATAAAGCAAGGAAGTACCCATTATTAATGAGAAACAGAGAAGAACCAGGCTTCGATTTGCAAAAATTCTATATTACAGTATACACACTGCTAAGAAAATTAAAACACTTTGAAAACACATGAGATCTCAATTGGAAAAAAATCATGCAGAATATCTATATTAATATATGGACTGAATAATGTCTTAGGAACTAAAGGATGCCACATCGTCTACAGAGAGCTGAATGCAAAGACATCAAAAGAATCAAAGTGAAAAAAATATGCGGCAGGCTGGTCCATTTTGCCGAAATTTCATTGCAACTACTCAAAATCGTACTCAGTAGTTTGCATGGCCCCCAAGTGCTTGGGTGTATGCCTGACAACTTCGGGGCATTCTCCTAATGAGATGACGGATGGTGTTCTGGGGGATCTCCTTCCAGATTTGGACCAGGGCATCACTGAGCTCCTGGACAGTCAGAGGTGCAACCTGGCGGTGACAGATGCGCTGAAACATAATGTCCCAGAGGTGTTTGGATTTAGGTCAGGAGAGCGTGGGGGCCAGTCAATGTTATCAATTTCTTCCTCCTCCAGGAACTACCTGCACCCTCTCGCCACATGAGGCCGGGCATTGTTGTGCACCAGGAGGAACCCAGGACCTACTGCACCAGCACAGGGTCTGACAATGGGTCCAAAGGTTTCGTCCTGATGGCAGTCAAGGTGTCGTTGTCTAGCCTGTAGAGGTCTGTGCATCCCTCCACGGATATGCCTCCCCAGACCATCACTGACCCACCACCAAAATGGTCTTGTTGAACAATATCACAGGCAGCATAACATTCTCTATGGCTTCTCCAGACCCTTTCACATCTGACATGTGCTCAGGGTGAACCTGCTCTCATCCGTGAAAAGCCAGTGACGGACCTGTCTATTGTGGTTTTCTATGGCAAAGGCCAGTCAAGCTCCATGGTGCTGGGCAGTGAGCAGAGGGCCCACTAGAGGACGCCGGTGTAGGATCATGCACATATCACAGAGCTTAAATTCCAGGTGGCCTGAGACAAGGCCTAGCCTGGTACAAGAGGTACACTTTGGCCTAGGCACCACAGGGGGGTTAGTGACCCCACACACACAAACACACACACACACACACACACACACACACACACACGCACACAGATAACAAGGGAGGCCAGCACTCCAACTTTTATTGCCCAAAGATTTAGGGACCTACAGACAGCAGAGTGGACCTCAAGGACATGGGTCCCTCGACTTGGCACACAACCCCCTCCCGAGACATCATACCTTACATTCCACTCACTCGACAGACCAACAAGAAAGTTTCTTTTACATTTGGCTTTTGCATGCCCTGTATATTGATTTAATAATGAGTGCTAGTCTCAATTTACACTCTAAAGTGTGCCCAGCTACACAGAAAACTGCAACAAAGATAAAACTTCCCAAGGAGAGAGAATCCAAGGGGCTCCATTCCAATAACTGCTCCAAACACTACGCTTTCCTGAGTGCCATCATGCCATCAGCTCTGCAACCAACTGGCAAGACCCCCCGCCCACTCTGCAACCAAGTAAACCAAATATCATTGTTGCCCCTCAAATGCACCTGTTGTTAATTTCATTTAACCGCTAACAGATATGAATATAAATATGAATGTATCCTAATTTTACGTAAAGCAGTAAACACCAAAGCAGCTGAAACTGATTAAGAACCCCCTCTGCTACTTAACTGACCAGATATCCCAATAATATCCCAAAAGTTTAACTGACTTGATGCTATACTCTGTTTAAATTTTTTGAGCCTCATATATGTACTATATTACCAAAAGTATTGGGACACCTGCCATTACACACACATGAACATTAATGACATTAATAATGACATTAAAGTGATTTCAGTTCGCGGCATTGGATGCATGGGATATCTATTTATTTGTGTTTATTTATTTGTTTGGAAGTATATTTATTCAGGAAAAAAATAACAAGGAAGTAAGTAAAAAGTAAGTAATGTGAAGAAAGGTTGAAATTGTGCTTAGGTTCAAGCAATACAGACAGTTAGACCTCCTTAAATATCTCCACTCGTGTTCACAAGGCAACTGGAACCTGTTTATGATCAATTTATAAATATTCACAAATTCGGTTGCTATTATATCACTTTTGTCAATTGTTAGATGTTAAAAGTTAATTTTATTTTACTAACGCTTTTGCAAAGCAAGTGCATCTCCCTTGAACTCAGTCTTGTGGTTGTTCCAGTGCAGCAGCAACAAGGATTGTGTAGTGCTCCTGAAGTTAGTTCAGTGTGTTGTGGTATGATATAATGGTATGTAGGATCAGAGAATTGGCCAATGTGACAAAACAAGCAGAACTAAACCCTTATGCCTATATTATCAGGACAGGTAAAATTGTTTATAAGTCATTTAAAACATTAGAAAAATTAAACAATTCCTATAATTAATAGGGGTATCCTACAACTTTTGTCCATGTAGTGTACATTAATCTCAACAAATGAATATGTGACTGCTCTTTTTTCTGTATATGAATGTTTACAAATGTGTAATTAATAATTATTGGTATTGTTGGTTTAGAGTGCATAACTCATTTTGCAAAGTTTCAACATTAAATAATTTAGGAATCAATCTCAGCTAAATATTGTTTCACCGTACAATACTTCAATAGTAAATCAGTGGTTGATTCATTAGCACAAAACACAACTGAATCAATGTTGAACCCTTGTATGGACATGGTCAGGTTTTCAACATTGAATAGATGGCCTTTACAACGAGCAGGATCAACTTTAACCCTCTGATGCATGAATTATGAAACATTCTAATGGCGGAAATGCAATTCCACCATAGAAAGTATCGCATTTGGGAGAAAATTACTTTTAAAACAGCTGTCCACTGTAGTGACCGCTATGCGCCAGAGGGTTAAAACAACGATGAAAATCAATGTAGTTTCAATGATTTTTTTCTGATGTTTATTCAATGTTGTTTCAATGGGACTTTGTTATGTGGGTTAGGAGATCTCTTATCTAGCACAGCAAAGTTACAACTAGTTGGTCAATAAGTGCTAACATTAATCATCAACAGAATTACAAATAAATAATACGCTAACATATATTGACATGTATCACAAATTAGCATCACTGCAATCTGATTAATCACTTTTAGTGTCCTTTTGCACACTAACGAACCAAACCAGGGCATAGAAAATAAATGTCACTTGTGCATATTAACTATGATAAGAAGCAAGCAAAAAAACTGTTAGCCATTGATTTCAAAGACGTAAGAAAAGTATAAGACACAGCAAAACTTTAACCTTTAACACATCCATGCCTCGTGCACTGCTGGAGGTTTACTATCCCATGATGCAAAGCATATGCATTAAACTAAAGGCAACAGACCGAAATAAAAGTCAAACGCAAGTTCAGTGTTAACTGACATTGCATATCAAAATAAAGGTCAACTACTGCAAACAATGTACAGCCTTCCTTCCCTGACCCAAATCAATAAGAGACAAACAGGACAGTATAGAAACGGAGTGCTGCCGTTTCCACCAAGAAAGTTGTCGTACAGCCTACAATATCGACTGGTTGGAGAGCTGATCTGAAGTCTGGGTGGTCGTTGAACATGTAGGTCGAAGAGTATCTGTATTATAACAACACTATAGTGCCTTAAAAGTCCACAAAAGATGCCATAATGCTTTATTAATTCTTATACAGACTGTAATCATGCATTATGGATGCTTTGAAATGCATTATGAAGGTATCTATAATGCATTATTACAAAAGCAGCTTCATAGAAAGTATTACTAAAAAAATCTTTAGAGAAATCCTCAGGATTAAATACACAAAATATTTTGATTAACCATTAATACCTATGGGTTTATTTTATGCCCCATCTGTGCTTCCTAATGCAGACAAGATGGTGGGTGCCTCTCACTGACTTCTTACCCTCATGGGGGTGCTCTTGTCATTCAGAAACCCGCTGTTGGACCCCTGCATTGAAAGTCTCATTCTCTTGCCATCCATTGGAAGGACGTCAGCAGGAGCTGAAGGGGGTGTAGTTGCTGTGCCAAGCTCACTGTGGCCCTCTGGTGGTGGATCTAGGAAGTGAATAAACTCAGGCTGATTACAGGCAGTTTGAACTGGCTAACAGCATGAACATGAGGTTTCCAAAAGACACCCTGGACAGCACTGACGTTTAACGAAATCATAAAAGTACTGCTGAATTAATTACATTAATGAAATCATTTGGTCTTAATTTATAGCTTCAAGTTCATCCATATTGATTAGACCCCATTTCATAAAATGGGTATACACACCAGTGCTGTTCTGGTCTTACAGTGACCACACGTGCACCCTTTCAGACCATCTTTCCAGCAGCAACTACACATGCCACCCTACCAAGAAACAAACAACCAGGGCTCCAAAATGATAATGGGGGACAGGCCTCTGTGTCACTCAACAGCACGTCCCACAGATGTCACCATTCATAACCTTTGACCATGGCATGAGTGCATTGTCCCATGTAGTGTGTGTTTTTATTTTTATAAACATGTCCCTGGCAGCATACTGTACTTCATGGACTCCACGATGAGGACACCCCAATCGTCAGCAGAGCTGGACAGTGCCCCCTGTAGGTAGCCTGTCAGTGTGGTCACTCCGCCCAGAGCAATAAAATGGTGATGCAAGAAGGTCAAACACAGGCATACGAGCAGGACCCCGTCACCGTCCATCCCCATGTGAATCACCAATAATATAACTGCCAGCACTTCAACTAACAGTACAGCAGTGTTCATAGCGCTCGTAAGGAGTCGTTAGTCTCATTAGTATATGTTAAAAGTCATGCTAAGAACCCAAATGTATTGCAGCTTTACACGTGAGGCACACTGACCAGCAGCTGCTCCTACTAGCTGTAACTAGAGAACCCAATAATAGTGCAGGATGCAGCACATAACTTGCCATCATCAAGGTGACCATGTCACAGGACATGAGCACAGAGCATGACATGTTTCTGTGACATCCCTGTCACCTGTGTTTCCGACACCCTCCTTATAGAATGTACTATGTGAACTATACTAGAGAAAGCAACACAGAACATTCAACTTCAATACAACAGAAACAAAGCTGCCAATTTCTGAAGAGGGAGATGACACTACCATTTTATAGGCAGAACTTCATGCAGACCATGCTGGATGTACATAGAAGATGCTGGATGACAGATGAATCACACAGAACACATTACACCACAGAATCCCTAGAGCAAACACATTCTGAGTATATTCCTTTTATATAACAAGCAGCACAAAATATGTTTTATGTCTGAAACATTGGAATTATTGGATTTTGAGACCAAACTTTGAACAAACCTGTGTTTTTACTCCAGTGACCTGTAGGGGACAGTCTCTGTTTGCTTTTAGATGCAGCAGCAAGCAGAATTCACTTTCACTCCTATTATACTGAAATCCTGACTCACTGTAATCAATAGTCATGCCAACGCCCTCATCACAGCAGGGCAGCCCCACCCAGCTCCTTGTCCTCTACGCACAACACAACATGCTTTCAACTCTGCAAGTGAATTCTGAACAGGAAATAAACTTTCAATTTAATAAGAGTTAGATATCCTGAATAGAATATACTACCTTGTTCTCCATATTTATTATCCCTCTTGCATCCCAAACGGATTCCAAAAAGACATTATACTGTAGGCTGCTGGACATGTTGTTTACAGCACTGAATACAGTACAGATCCCTTTATATCTGCAGCCAAAGGCTCGTTCTCTCAAATAAATGATGGATACACTCTGTCCTCAGACAGGAAGCAGGTCACTGTCACCAGATGCCCACCCCCTCACTGTTTCCCTACTTCCTGTTGGAGGATATAAGAGGCATTGTTGTGTGTAAATGTGATTTATGAAGAACAGCTAAATCTCAGATCCAGCTGCTAACTGGAACTGCGTGTCATATTGTCTTAACAGGACAAAGCAGAAGGCTGATGGGACAGCACCCAGATGCCTCAGACCACAAGAGGATGCTGAGGCTGTAACCTATCACTACTGGGGATTATAGCCTTCATTCAGACATTAACTGGTCTTAGTCTGAGGTTTATGCTAGCATATTCTGAATCCTGTCAGGAGATAGAATGTGTTTGCTGAAGGTAAGCTTTTGTACAAAGGAAGTGAGCCAGCAGGTACACGCTTAGGGAGCTGTTTACCAGACCTTCACTGCGTACCTTCCAGAATATTTACACGCTTTTGTTGTTCTGTGGCAAGAGAAGAACAAAAGTCAAACAAGACAAAACAAACTTGACAACATTCATGGTGATATACAGACAATAGTGTAAAAGTACACGACACAGATGGCAGCTGTAAAGGTACACAACACAGCCGGCAACCGTAAAGGTAAACAATGTAGATGGCAGCTGTAAAGGTACATGTGGCAGATGGCACCGGTAAAAGCACATGATGCAGGTGGCGGCTGTAAAAGTACACGATGTAGAAAAACAAGATGTAGATGGCAGTGATAAACGTACACGACGCAAGTGATAGCAGTAATGGTACACAACACACACAGCAGCCATAAAGGTATATGATGGACGCCGTAGCCGTAAAGTTGCACAATGCAGAAAGCAGAGATAAAAGGTACACAATGTAAATGGTAGATGTCAAGGTACGCAGCAGGGATAGCAGTGGTAAAAGTACAGAACAGAGATGGCAGCGGTAAAGGTATATGACACTGCAGCTATAATGGTACATGACGCAAATGACAGCAGTAAAGGTACACAACGCAGACATCAGGAATCAAATTTTTTCTATCAGAGGATTCCAGGAAAAGATCAATACTATACAGCAACATTCATCTTCTGCCGAGTGGAGTATTTTCTTGTTCAAGAAGTAAACGTGATGTTTAGCAGGGCCATATGGAATAGGTAACCATTCTAGAGCACCTTCCTCTGCACAGTGGGGGCAGGAGTGCAGTGAGAATGGTAACACATTGCACTGCATTTCATTCTTTTCAGAGTGGACCTTAGGCAATATGAAGAAGTAGCTCCAACCCTGAGGAATATACCTGAAATCCCTTCTGTCAGTCCTTGTGTTAAGCTAGTTGTGTACTTCAGACGAAATTTGACAGAATCATTGTTATTTTGGCAATACAATGTTGTATGAGTGGTGACCACCGTTTTGAAGTACTGCCTATGCAGAGCACCTGAGGCAAACTATTTTGTTGTTCTGATTCCACTTACTGTCCACAATTGGCTGACATAATTTATGTTGGTCAGCGGGACTCTTTATGCAGTTACCAGCATGCATTACACTGCACCGTGCGTACCGTTAAATATCATAAATTAATATGTGTATTAGTGCATTTCTGTTGATAGTAAATGTTGTATCAGTGTAATGTTTTGTTTTGTTAGAGTAACAGTGAGTTAATATTTTTGGCTTCCTTGTCTGTGCCACTACTAATCAATAGTGGCCAATAGAGGCTGTTACTAAAGAGAGCAACTTCCATCCCTTTTATTTTAATAAGTCACACACTCACATAAGAACATAAGAAATTTACAAACGAGAGGGGGCCATTCGGCCCATCAAGCTCGTAAGTGCGTCTGCTGCACTGAAAACTTTCTGCATCCTCTAAAATTGTGGCATGACATAGAACAAACAAGGTGGCGACATAGAACAATCTGTCATACTAAACTTTCTGATATATTTTATTTCAATGTGTTGAAATATCTTTTGAAAAATGCAGCCATCTTTAATCACAGTCCTGCCACAACACATGCACCTCCGCATGTGCCCTTCCTGCATTTTGCTATGAGCTGTTCATTCACAGTGGACCAGCCCCATAAAGCAGGCTGATGAGGTGGCCATTTGACCCTAGGACCCCACAGTACCACACCTGCTTATCAAAGTCACCCAACACTGAAGTTCGTGCTTCCATCCAAAGGTACCAGCTTCCTCAAGACTGTCACTGGCTGATTCCTGCATCTCTTCCTAAGGTCAGTTCCTCTTTCACAACATCACTACATTCTAATCAAGCCGAAGCTCATTCATAACTCAGATATAGCCTGCTGCCACCCACAAAACAGGAAGATGGCATTAATGGATAAATATATACAGCAGCCACAAATTCACAAGCAAATTCTACGCTCGCATGTCTCCCATGAGTCAATTTTCATTGACCTGCTTTGGCTAGACATGGGAGCTCAGCTCACCAAATCGATAATTGTGGCCAGAGGGGAGTGAGGAGTACAGGATCATTTCACAGGGAGGATGGGGACTGCTTTGCATTCTCTTCTCTTTGCTTAAATAGTGATTTCCACACTCTATGTACTTTTGCATTCATTTATCCTTCAATACATTTTGTTGCATTCATTTACCCTTCAATATTTTTTTTTTGCGACTCCCTGTCCAGTTTTTTCAGGACACAGTACTGCACCTGGGTTACAGTACCTACACAATAGACGCTACCCCAAAGGGCACCTCACCTCTGTTGTGTTGTAGAAGTACAATGGTGGGGTTGACAATGGTGGTGGATGGGTACGCAGAGGATGTCTTTGTGCTCGATGCTGGAACAATGAGCTGTTCTGATGAGGAAGGCAGGGCTTGACCACTCACAGGAGTAACCACCTAAGGACAGGAAGGATATCAAATCCAGCCTCTCCTAGACACCCCCCCCCCCCACAAACAGTGAGTTTCCTTCTCTCAGGAACAGAAATGAAATTTATTGTTCACTGAATGCAATATGTAACTCAAATGGGAGCTCAGCATCTGTCTGCTTATTTCAAAAGCAAATACAAAGGCTGACACAGGACTTCTTAGGCCTCATAATTAGCCCTATGACAGTGATGAACATTTCTCTCTGTATATTGATCTGTATTAGAGTGTGCAGTAAACTCACAGTATCAACCCTGCTTTGGCATGACAATCGTGAGGCTACAAGGCATTCATCTCAGCCAGAGCATCACTCTTCCTCCCCTGATGTTAGCTTTTCCATTATACATATGGTTTTGCTGCCTTCTAAAATGTTTTATGTTTGTTTTAAGTATTACAGATCTATTTTTCTCCATGTACATTACACTGTGTATGTCCTGGGTTCTTCGTTTTGATGGAAATGTTTTGAAAAAATTATCAGTAATTAAATTTATTTCACTTTAGAAAATATGCATTTTGACTTAGAAAGACAAAAACAAATCATGGAACACTGCATGTTCTTCCGGTAGTAAGAGAGCATTTCCTGCCTTACCTGTGACTCTGTCCTTCCACTTCTGGCTTCATTCAGTCTAGGACTGTCGGAGTACCTTCCAGCACTTTCCCCATAAGAGTCATCAAGCCAGCCATCTAAAGTAAACAAGTAAACACAGTTAACACTCAATGGGGCTGAAAGGGGCCCAGACGCCTTTACAAACTTGTGCAAGTACCTTCCCCTGAATCGTGGATTATGAATCTCTTTGATTTCCATGCCAAGCATTTGCCAATAACAGAGAAGAAGGAAAAAAGTGTTAAAGTAAGTCGCTGCTGGTTGCACACAGTCGAAATTCTTCCAATGAAGTTCAACGTTGGCTCGGTTTGCTCACTTGCCGAGAAGCAAGATTCTCTCACAATCTGTGAACTTTGCAATCAAAACAGGGTCCCTATTGAGCAGAAAGCAATGAGCCTTTGTTCCCCAGCCCCACTATTCGGCTGCAGTGGCAGCAGCACAGCACCATAGACCCAGAGAGGCCTGGCCCACCTCCAACTCACTGCTGATGCTCCGAATACCACACATGCGTCCATATTCAAGGCTGACTTGCAGAACAGCGCCGTGGGCCGGCACAAACAAGAGGCTCTTTTCAGTAACTTGCTAGATTGCCAGGGCTGCTAGTAAACATTCAGGGAGCCGGGTAACCAGCTAAATTTGAAAAGCATGCTGTCAAACAGGGTTACAGCTACACAGTCCAGCCATACAGCAAAAATTTAGTTTAACTTTGTCAGGTTACTGATGTAAAGCCTGATACTGCCACCTCTAGCTAACCACTAGTTTGCTAGACAGAAAATGAGGCAGTAATCCAGAGACAGAAGATTACTCCTATTGAGACAAATCAGAAAATACAGAAAGATGCATGTCTTAAATGAAGATATAACCTATTGATGTAAAAATATTAAAATTTGGAAGTTTGATCATAAAGACGTCCTTGATCATACTACTATACTGTAGCTATCACACTGCTGTCACGCACTCACCCACAGCGGGCTGCTGTTGCCCATCGCTGCCATCATCATCATCGATGTGGACAAGGGTGGCACGCAGGGTGACAGCGCCCCTTCCCTTGCACACCCTGGAGGGGTCCATCCCTGCAGAATGTGAAGTAGAGCATTACCCCACACTGCCCCTGGCACCCCCTTGGGCAGCTCAGGTAACTCACACTACTGCCTCCCCCAGCAGCTGAGGTTTCCCCACATTCTCCCAGGCCCCCACTGGGCAACTCAGGTTATCCCAACCTCCTCAGCGGGCAACTCAAGTTTTCCCCACACTCCCCTTCAGGAAACTCAGGTTTCCCCACACTCCCCACCAGACCACTGCATAGATTACTGCATATCTCCCCCCCGGCTAAGGCAGCTCAAATTACCCCACATTCATACACAAATCTGTATCATTAACCAATAATTCAAGATGCTATCAAACAAAGGCTGCTAATGAGAAGCATTTCAGGGAAAAAAGGAAGCCCCATTAGAAGAATCACAGTGAAGAATTAATCAAATTCATAGTGATGTGTATATGATAGAGGATTCCATTGAGAAAGCTATAGTTAGCTCAAGGAGAGTCACATTACACAGCTTCAGCTTCAACTCTGTACCAAGTTCACTGGGGACTTTGTGTGGTCAGACAACACACCTGCAACAGGCATCAAGTCTGGGCAGCTCTTCATCTCCTTCAGGGGTATTATTCTGACAGCAGACACGCTCCGTAGGACAGTCAGATCTTTAGGGGCTGCCAGACAAACATAAGAAACACGTAACAGGTAACATACAAAATCCATGAAGAGGTAGACAGAGGCCAGAGTGGAAAAACATGTGTTACAATGTAAGGGATCACATACACAAAACACAAAATGCTTTTAAAAGACATAAAATGAAAGAATGTACATTAAGCTCTGTCGCTGTCCCCATAAGCTCGTAAAACACTACAGAAAATAATGGTTTATGGAGGTAGTGCCAGTTAATGAGCTTCCAAGTGACACAGATGAATGTCATGGCAAACAAAGAGGGATTCTCACTCAGCTGTGAGGCTGATGGGGGAGCAAACAGAGGAAAAATGCTTACAGAGGAGATTGCAGATCAGAGGAGAGCAAAGAGAAGACAGAGGTACGTGTGTGAACCACTGTATGACTGCTGTGTGCCAACCACAGTGTGACCACAGCATATAGACTGATGTGTGGAGGCTGCTGGGTGAAGACTGCTGTCTTCAGACCAGAGTGTGACTGCTGTGTGCACAGCTGGCTGATGAGCAACACAGAGGCATAGGGAAATTTTAAAGACCTGTGCTGTGTTGTTTTGCAAAACAAAGCAAATGTGATATTTCAGTCTCTAAATGAGTTCAGTTTTCTCCTTTTTAAGCTGTTAAATGTTTATCTGAAAAAAGTGAGGGTGTTATCAGGAGAGGGACAGCAAGTGAGGGGGCAGCAATCCAATAGGGAAATGCTTTTTTAGTCTAAGTAGTGTAATGGAGGAACGAAGCCTCTCACATCAGAGTTGTAACTTACGGGCAGGACAGTCCGGCCCCACAAAGCTCTCTGCTGGAAAATCCTGCAGACGAGAACATAGAATATTCAGGAGCCTTCAGGTTACCTTTGTGCCACATTCTTTGAGCCTAAAGCCAGCACGAGTTGACATGCATTCCCTGGAGTATCTCTACAATGCACTGCCACCGAGGCCCCACACAGCTTCTCCCCCCACCGCGGAGATCACAACACCTTAAAGGGTATTGACTCGACATTCACGGGCTTGGCAGACAGCTTCACGCTCTATATTACACACTACTCAGAGATGTGGCCAGGAACTATCCATACATTACTAAATACTGCCCCTAGTGGGGTCCTGGCAAAAACTCAATGGTTTCGTGTATTCCCATAACCTTCCATATCAAAAACTGTATTAAAAAATAACATATGACTCTTATGCATTTTATCCAAGTCATATCCAAATCAAACTATTGATATAACATTAACTTAAGATGTCATCATACATATAAGTCTTATAGTTGTAAAATATAGTAAAATATCGTTATAATAGACTTCCGTTATATCCAGACTTGCTGTATGCCCAGAACACTACAAGACATCATTTACTCATGCCACACCTCAGCAGACACACTTGTGGTAGGCCTATAGATTATATTGTACATGCAGTAATCCAACTTTACCCTGACCAGATGTGCGACTATTAATAATCCCGACTACGTATCTGTGCTGGATATCACCAGCACGTCACGCGCCTGTATGTCTGTTATAGCTGCACAAAGCTACAGCTAAAAGTGGCCCTGGGGACCAAATTTGTCCTTTATAAGTGAAATTCCGTTATATGCAAATCCGCTATATCCGATGCTGTTTCTGCATGTTTGTAAAGGCACACGGCTGGAACCAGCAGACCTCGTTCGTTATAGTTTGTTATAAGCAAGTCCACTATAACGGGATTTTACTGTACATATGAAATTAATGTACCGTCAAACATACAAGTCCTATACTTACATACATTTTATATGGATTGTACATATCATTAGCCATATATGTACTTTATTCATGTAAAATACTTATTAAATTCATGTTTTGTTAAACATACAAGCTCTACGGTGATGTACATCCTCTTACAATTGATGCATTCACATTGTGTTATGAATTTAGTCATGTTCAATTCAACCAGCTGAATGTGGAGACATCATACAGTCATGGCCGAAATTATCGGCACCAACTAGAATTTTTCCAGAAATGCACCATTTCTATCAGAAAATTGTTGCAATCAGAAATGTTTTGGAATACACATGTTTATTTCCTTCATGTGCATTGGATCAACACAAAAAAAACAGAGAAAAATTTGATATCATTTCACACTGAAAAATTGACCGGACAAAAATATTGGCATCTTTTCAAAATTGTGGGTAAATCGTTTTATTTCAAGCATATGATGCTCATTTGAACTCATCTGTGGCAAGAAACAGGTGCTGGCAATATAGCAATTACACCTGAAGCCAGTTAAAATGGAGAAAAGTTGACTCAACTTTTCCATTGGACTTGTAGTCAAGACCGCCTAAAACAAGACCAAGACCAAGACACTACCAAGACCAGAAGGTATCGAGACCAAGACAAGACCAAGACAGACCGAGTCAAGACCAAGACATAGTCGAGATGAGACCAAGACTGAGACCGAGACCGAAAAAAAACACTCCCTTAATTTTTGTGTGCTGTTGACGACTGACATGACGGGTACTGACTGGTCCCAAAGTCATCTGACAAAACAGCTAACACCTCCAACAACTGTCTGTTGGGGAGCAACAGAAGTGTAAATACAATGTAAATACATTTATTTCTAACCTTCTCATGTTATTGCAATGTATT
>JABFEA020000067.1:16488242-16503632 GCA_019775915.2 Cyphomyrus plagiostoma | reverse complement strand
AGGAATTGAAAAATGAAATTTTATTTTTATTTCGCCCTCCGCTCCATCTTATTTATCTAAAAAGCCCGAGGACCAAGTTATAAAAAAATGATGGCCTTGTTTCTTTTGGGGAAAATTCAATCACAACTCGAACTTTTTAGGATTCGAACCGGAGTTCTGAACGGATTAAATTCGACTTCTCATGTACCACTGAACTTACCCGCCGATTCTGCATAGCGTGCAGTGAAGGAGCATTCTCACGTCAGACATCAAGCATAAATCAGACCGAAAGTACAAACATCTCAAAATGCTGCATTAGCTTCTTATTCCATCATATACAGAAACTTTCCCCATTTTTAGAAAAAAGATGAATTCCTAGCATTAGCAAATATGACCTAGAGGAGGAACTATATTTGTATGAAAAGAAGGTAGCAGAATTTTGATATTTATTCTCGATTAGCTGAAATCAAAATATTACTATTCAAACAAATGGTCATTTTGGCATGTGAAACTGTTGCCTAGTTTTCCAGGGATCTGGTAATGTGATATCACACACAATTTAAAATATTTACTGCACCACACTAATTATTCATGAATGGCCTTGGCAGCAGCCCCCGACCCATCTGCTGCTCTGGCCCAAAACAGGCTGCACACCTCCAAGCTTATCTGTATGTATTGAGTCCCCATCCTATTAAACTGCCCCCACAGACAGTGGGGGCAACATGGGGACGAGGTGTCACTTTGTGACAGGAACCAGCTTGGACAGGCTGTGGTTGTGCTGTAATGCTCTGACATGTACTCTCAAGATTTTTGTTATCTTCGATAAATGGGATTTATTAACTCTGCATAGCTATAGTTGAATGACATATTTATAATGGATCGGTGAGTTAATGTAGCTCATTTGTTTCAACAAAGCTGACACGATGCCTTTTCTCAATTTAAGACTACTATCTGTCAGGATAATCAGACGTAGGAGTAACAGAACCATCCTGTTCAAGGCAGGAATATTTAATCAAGGAAGCAGTCTCGTTTGAGGTGGGTACATTTCATAACAAAACTAGACCTGTTCAAGGTTTGCACAATTAATCATTATGGGAGAGGTCCTATTCAAGATGGGCACAGTTAATAATCATTAGTGATTCCATTTGAGGTGGGCACACTTATTAATCAGGGAAGCGGTCCCTTTTGAGGTGGGCACATTTAGTAATTGTGGGGGTGTTCCATTTAAAGTGGGCACACTTAATAGTCAAGACAGCAATCCTATTCGGGGCAGGGACAATTACGGTAATAATCATTGCAACAGTCCCGTCTGAGGCAGATACACTTAATAATCACAAGAGCAGTCCCATTGGAGGTGGGCACACTTAATAATCACGGCAGCAGTCCCGTTTGAGGTCGGCACACCTAATAATCACGGCAGCAGTCCCGTTTCAGGCAGGTACACTTAATAATCATGACAGCCATCCTGTTTTAGGTGGGCACACTTAATAATCAGGAGAGCAGTCCTGTTTGAGGCAGGCGCGACAGATCTGGTCTCTGTGTGTTGAGGCATGTATGATTCTTTTTCACCCTTTTTTCCCTTTTTACTTTGAGCTGTGAAATTGTCCATTTATCCTTACTCCTGTGATTATGAAGTGCTTTGAGAAACTGATCTGGACCAGCTTCCCACCCATGTTAGACATACACCAGTAAAACAGGTCTACAGAGGATGCCAAAGCCACAAACCACCACACTGTCCTAACCACTATCTCTACCTCTGGATTATGGACCTCCTCTCTGATTGCTCCCAGAGGGTAAGAGACTCCCACATCTCTTCAGCCCTCAGCCCCAGCACTGGCTCTCCACAGGGCTGTGTGCTGAGCCCTCTTCACCTTCAACCATCCAGCAATGGCACCCTCAAATTCGTGGATGATACCACCATAGTGGAACTCATCTCTGGTGGGGATGGAACAGTTTATTGGGATGAGGCGGAGCAGCAAAACGCAAAGCAGAATTAACAGTTATGGGTGCGTCCAACTCCATTTAGCTATTTTGACGGTGGAAAGATCAAACTTTGCACAAGCACAAAAAAGGTTGTCCTAACAATTATTCAGAGAGTATTTTGGGTGTAATAAGTAATAAACCAACTGGAATGGTGCATTACCTCACATTTAAAAGGCAGCGGTGCATGATCTACTGCAGATTGCTATTACAATGGAGCATTTGCCCGCCAAGCCACATTGAATTTGGCTGAGGAAATGGACATCCACATGCACAAGGTGAAAAGGAGTGAGCCCATCATCTACAGGAGCATCACCCTTCCACCTAAGCCTTTTGAGGTGAAGCAAGCATGGGACGAGGTAGCAGCAAGTGTATGGAAGGTCATCAGGGCCAAAACATCTTAAACTTTTCGCCGAGTGCCGACATCATTTCATGCCTACAGACGTAAAAAAATGCATGCGTAGACAGCAATCATTCACACGTTAATTTTACGCCCACAGACGTTACATTTTAACCTCAACAGACAGCCATGTTATTTGGTACAACGTGTATTGATATCAACAAAGTGACCCTTCAAAATAGAAGGACAATCTTCAATTGTAGTTAGTAAATTTTTTCATACCTTCCCACAATGATAACTGACTGAGAACCAGTTTGCCTGGTCAGACGGCACTGTGATGTGCTTAGAGAAGCTGCAGTTGTATCTTAGTGTATATAACCTCGTTAGGAATGTAATCTTGTCAGTGCTTTGATATTTAAATCACTACTTATCTTTTATTTAACTGTGACCTATTCCACATTTTCCATAAATTGACTGATACATTTGTACAGTATATGCATCCATGATTTCGTTATACAGTAAAATCCCATTATAGTGGACACGCTTATAACGGAATATCATGTAAAACGGACAAGGTCCCGTGGTCCTGGCCGTGCACCTTTAAGAACATGCAGAAAAAGCATTGGATATAGTGGACTCGCATATAACAGAATTTCACTTATAATGGATAAACCATTTATTTGGTCCCCAGGGCCGCTTTTAGACGTAGTTTTGTTCGGCTATAACGGACATGCAGGTTCCGCCTACAAGGCGTGTGGCGTACCGGTGATATCCAAGGCAGATACATAGTAGTATTATTAGTTACACATTTGGTCAGGGAAAGTTGGATTACAACATGTACAATATAATAATCTATAGGCCTACCACAAGTGTGTCTGCTGAGGTGTGGCATGAGTAAATGGTGTCCTGTAGTTGTGTTCTGGGCACATAGCAAACCTGGATATAACGGACTGTTTTGCCAGGTCCTATGAAGTCCTTTATAACTGGATTTTACTGTAATGCTTATCAGTGTTCAAGAATTCAGTGCAAAATATACTCAGGGTAATTAGTTTTTTGGCGATTTAATATTTGACATTTTCTGAGCATTCATAAAGTTACCATGGACTCGGTTACAAACAAAATAAAATACTCATCTACAGAATTGTCAATGTACACATTAAAATTGTTGTTACATAATTTGTGCATAAGTTAACATACTACTGTTTAAACGTGTAAAATGAAAATAAGCATGTCAAAGTTCCCATGTTTATTCCAGGTTGTAATAATTAGATATAGATATCATCATAAACGTTACAGTACATTTAGTGCAATTATAGGGTATGTCCACCATTTTCATCTGGCTTAGATCTAAGTTATATAAACCAACATATAAACACATAACCAGCATGTGCCATATTTTCTATTGCAGAAAACAGGAAATACATGTCGAGTTTCCAGGCAGTCATCTTAAACTTTTCATCTAGAGGTGGCGTTATTTCACGCCTACAGATGTAAAAAATGCACACCTAAAAAGCAATAATTCACGCGCTATATTTCATGCCTACAAACGTTATATTTTTACCTCTACAGACTTCCATGTAACTCTAGGTACAGGTGGCATTTTGCAATGTGTCTTGATGTCATCAAAGTGGTCTTTCAAAATAAAAACACCAACAAAGTGATCAAAATATATTCAATAAATAAAAAAGGCACCATTCACTTCTAACCACAAACACCATAACAAAATTGAACTCTTCACTGTTTCACTTATTACACTGTGTGGCTTTTCTTATATGCAATGAAATAGACCAGGGTGACAAAAGTACAGTAAAACCTCAGAATGTGAGTAACTTGGTTTGCAAGTGTTTTGCAAGACAAGCAAAATTTTAAAATAAATTTTAACTTGATAATCGAGCGAGGTCTTGCAATACGAGTATTACATATATGCTTTGTTTGCCAAGCTTCACACAATCAAAACTGAGCCGATGGTTCTTCTCTCTCTCTCGCTGCAGAATTGTGGGTTTCCCATGTTCGTTTCAGTCGGTGTGCCTCAGTCAAAATTTAGTAGAAAAGCATGACCCAAATAAGGATGTAGCAGTGCGAGCTATGAATCTGTTTAACAACAATGCAGTGTCCACATTTCCACAAAATCGAAAAGGAAGCAAAAGCGGCTGTCATTGGATAGGTTCCTTGTCAAAGTCGTACAAAAATAAAAAAATTCTAGTGATCAGATAGCAGTGATTCCAGTAGTTATAGTGAAAGTCGTCCTATATAATAACCCTCTTCTTCTCTTTCTCGTCTCCCTCACATCATCCACGATTTTTTCAAAGGTACAGTGTATGTTAATTTGTTTTATGTATTTCTACTTTATATTTTCGTATTAATCATTTTTATATGAATATTGTTGGGTTGTGGAACGAATAATCAGTTTCCATTATTTCTAATGGGAAAAATTCACTTTGATATATGAGTGCTTTGGATTACAAGCACATTTCCCGAACAAATTATGCTTGCAATCCGAGGTTTTACTGTATTAGATGGTCATTGATACAAAGCGACTACATTACAATATCGTCATAGAAATAAATCAATAGGCTTGATATGTTTAATCAATTAGCAGTACTATACCACTTCTGCGGTTTATAATTCAGGTAAAATTAGCAAAGTTTTGACCTATGACTGACATATGTGTATATCGCTTAAACTATTCAATCTACCAAACCTTATTTCCAGAAAAGAGAATTTGGTATTAATACATTAACGTAAAAACATCAAACACAGTGTTGCCAACTTTGGTCAGCTAGCTGGCATGAGATTTTCAATTTGAGACTGCACACACACTTACAAGTATGTAACATGTATATTACCTTGTAAACAATTCCAAACAAATCACACTCAAAACAGAATATGGTGTGATAACTAACAAATTAAAAAAATACAAAACAGCATCAGTCATTGCATGGAGTGCCTGTGATGGTGTGTTGAAAACATCATGCTATTATTCTGCGTTGTATTAATTAACGAAAAGAAAGAAATCGGTTCTTAGACTCAAGCCCTCGTCCATCGTTTATGAAAAGGAGCTGGCTCATAGAACCAACTCACACATACACACGCATACTTAAGCGAGGTGTTCATGGTTCATGATGACATTGCTCCGGCTAGAAAACTATGCTGCTGGATTTGGGGCACAAAGGAAAATAACTCTTTGCAATGTTCTTTTAAACTGTAATCATATGCTAATCAATTAAACATAAGTAGCTTATTGATCTATTTCCATGACAATATTGTAGTGTAAATGCTTTTTATCAGTTATTAAATAATACTTATTTTGTCACACTGGTCTATTTCACATAAGAAAAGCCACACAGGATTAATAAGCAAACCATGAAGAATTCAGTTTTGTTATGATGTTTGTGATTAGAAGTGAATGGTGCTTTTATTTTGAAAGATTACTTTGATGACGTCAAGACACATTGCAAAATGCCACTGGTACATGGAGTTACATGGGTGCCTGTAGAGGTGAAAATATTACATCCGTAGGGGTGAAATATTAAAGTATGAATTATTGCCGTCTCTACGCATGCATTTTTTATGCCTGTAGGCATGAAATATTAAGATGTGAATTGCCATCTTTAAGCGTGCATTTTTTTTACGTCTGCAGGTGTGAAATAATGCCACCTCTAGGCAAAAACTTTAAGAGGTTTTTGGCCCTGATGGTCTTCCACAATAATGTGCCCACCCACCCCTTATTTAAAAAACACCACTCCTAAGAGCGGAAAGCTCCAAAATTTGTGGACATGGTATGAAACTAACAAAACCACTTTGCCTCGCACTTTGCGCAGGTGGAAAATAGAGCCCATAGTCTTCATCACCTTATAAGAGTCTTTTCATTACCCCTGGAGCAGGTCTGAAGTGAACCTTAACCCAGCACTGGGCTTAATGAGTTTCATGTATATTTCATGTGGGACATACAAAGCCTATGAAGTAACCCTGTCACATACACAGACTTTCACAGGCCAACCCCACAACCAGGGGCAGTTACCATGTATGAAAAAAATCATTACATCAAGCCCATCATTATGTATTTTATATTGAATATTTCTTATTTCATTTAAAGCTGGTAATACAACGATAAGATAAAGGTACAACATAAATGTTCCAGTACTTACTCTTTTTTCGATGGAAACTTTCTGTGAATTTAAGACTGTGTCAGAGTTTGCAAGGCGCCAGACACAGAGCGTGCAAATACACACTGAGATGCTGGTAAAGAAATGAAGATCGGCCGCCAGCTGCATGCCTGCAGGATCATTAGCATCTAACACCAGAAAAATGACCATTTTACTATTACAAAGCACATAATATTTGATGCCATGCGCTGAAGTTTAACTGCGCATTAGTGATGGGCGAAACTACTTTTTGGGGACACAGTTCATTCAGTTCAGTTAAAAAAACTTGTTCTAATTTGTTCACAGCTTATTCAGTGGCACTCCGTGTTTGAATAAAATAGATCCGAAACACATATGTTCCGATTTGTTAAAAAAATAGCCTATTATTTCTGTCAAAAAGTGCAAAAAAGAATGCTAAATATTACTCATAAATCATGCGAGAAAAATAATGTTATTGAATTATGATCTCTCTCAGCATTATACCTTAGCTACTTCTGTTTCTTAAAAGTGTAAAAGGTAACAAACCTTGGTTAAACTCATTTTAAAAATCTGAAAACGGTGCACCTCTAAAATTCAACTGCAGCATATGGGAAGTCACTGGGGCAGCATAATTGTGTAGTAGTTGGCTCATACCTCCAGGATCAGGGTTTAAGCCTCTGCTATGTCATCATGTGTGTGAGGTTTGCATGTTCTCTCTGTGATGTCATGGGGTTTTCTCCAGGTACTCCAGTTTCCCAAAAACATGTTGAGGTTAATTAATGTGGTTTCAGATAACGGGTAGGAAGTCACTGCATATGTAGGCTGTATACTACAGTAGATGGTGTATTCCAGTCACAACCAAGGTATTGCTCTATCATTCAGTAGCCTATCTGAGTCTTCTATTCACTCCTTTGGGTCTCTCATTCTGGGGTGTGTTTCCCAAAAACTGCCACTTGCAATGTACATAGTTAGATCCATTCAGTGGCCTTGCATAAATACATTGAATACTTTAAATGAAATACGGGTGCACATACCAATCATAGGTCAAAACACTGATAAATTTGGCTGAATTACAAATGCAAGAAGTGGTACTAAAGAATGAGTCGAAAGAGTTGTCTCTTATTTCTGAGCTGAGCCAAATGATCTGGCTCACTAAAAACAGCCTGAGTTCTCATCACTAAATGAAAGACTCTTGGTCGTTCCTTCAATGTAGATGTATACGTTCAGTCCCAGGATTAGTTTCCAGCCAAATATATTCTTGCTCACAGCATGCCCCTACATGCCTCACTGGCTCTGACTGGCCATAGTGCATTCACATCATAATTATGAGAACAAGCAAAAGAATGAAAAGAACACATCTTTGCAGTGCAGTGAACTGTATAGTTCCTGTAAGAGAGTTGCTCCTTGCAAATGAATCATTTGCAAACATCACACCATTATTGGCAATTACAGTGTATCATTTCCAGAGTTGTTTATTCAAAGATTTTTGTAATTAGCCAGGACCCAACCGCACTCTCAATATGATCATATTAGAAGATGTTTCATTTGTAATCTCTCAATAAATACTAAGTTCACATGAAGGCTAACACTCCCTCCAAATAAATTGCTCGATGGCAGGACATTGAGAGGCTGGCTTTCTCCAGTGAAGACCTACTAATACCACTATTGTTTTTAAGTAGGCCTGTCAGTTAAACCAAACTATGATATCATAGACCTAACTGCATTCCATTTATTAAGGTCCTTCTTATACTAGATATTGGAAAGATACTGGAGCATGTGATATTTGGTTCATTATTGTGAACATTATTTCTTCCATGTTTAAGAAACACGTGCGATTATTTAAAAACAGAAAATATAGTTATAAAGTACCTTCGCATGTAAGCATTTCATACTACTGTAGTTCTCCTATAATGGAGTCACGCCGTCATGCATATTAATATCCCACATGTGAAATACAAGGTCTAACGTGAAGGAGTCCCAGTGTCTCAGGTGTACGTGAAGCCATTCATGGATAACACAAGGAAGAATCCCACTACTGTTTCTCAGCTAAAAAGCCACTGGCATTCTGGCAGAAAAAAATGATTAATTCTACCTCAGGTTCAATTTCCAGGAATTTCCAGATTTCCAGAAATTTCATACTAAAATCAGAAATTCCTTTGACAGATTTCATGTTTGACCATGATTTTTTACAGTGAATTGGAAATTTTCATGGTTCTACTATGAAATCTACAGTCAAACTGTAAACTTCATTCTTAGAATTATTAAACACCAAAAACGGTAACCATGAATACCAAAGTAAAATAATAGTTCGTAGTTCTACTACTTCATGGTCCAACTTTAACTGTAAACCTTACATTTTTACTGTTAAGTTTGCATTTTCCTAGTTTAAATAGCTGAAACATTCAACCGTGGTCACGTTTTTATGAACTACACCTTAATGAAAATCCACTGTGAACTAAAAATGCGTCCATCCGACATGCAGCGGCTGAAACTGGCAGCTGGTTAATCTTTAACGGTGATATCAGAGCAAAGACACGCACTTTTGTTTAATACAGCGGACACTACGGTGTGTGTACCCGGGGCCGGCCGGCGACAACGCGACTTTCAGGACTATTTACAGTGCACTGCGCTCTGACCTTACAGCAATCTAATAACAGTAGTTTATATATCCGTTAAAAGTAAAACAGCTTATACCTATAGGCCTACCCGTAAAAAGTAAAAATACCGTGTGCATAAGGTCCGAAGTGAAACAGTTTATACTTGGATCAGTCCAAACCAAAACAGGTTGTACCTATATCCGACTAAAATTAAACAGTTTATACCAATATGGACTCAAAAGTTAAACACTTTATACCACTATTTCTCCAATGTTTACACCTATATTTATACAAATGTTTATACCTTAACAGTTTATTCTTAGGCCTATATCTGTCCAAAAACTGATAGTTCTAACTAGATCAGACCAAAGTGAAACAAACTGCACTTATCAGTATAAAGTAAAATCTGTTGTCCTATATCCGCCAGAAGTAGACTAAATCAATCGTACTTTAGTTCAGGCCAGTTTAAGCCAGTTGATACATATTCGCCTCCAAAAAATAAACATCAGTACATAGCTGTCCAGAAAACCAGTTTAGCCTATACTTCAACCTCTGGAAAAAAACACTTTTAGGCTACCCGAATCCATCACAAATAATGCAGTTTTTACTTGTCCGTCCTAAGTATATAGGACTTCGTATGTAGATCCATTCTAAAGACACTTTGCATCCAAACCAGCCTAAAGTGAAATATAATCTGTACCTGTCCATGACAACATGTGTGGCCTCGTCAGCATTATGTAAATTTGATTAATCCAACCATGACTTTCATCGTGCGAAAACCAAAATATGGTACGGTCTAATCCAAGGAGATAGCGTGAAGCCTACATGAATAAATAATTTTTTTTCCGGCCAGAAGGGTTAGTTTCCCATCGCTGGGATCAGTAACAGAGCGACCGGGATAAAAATAAATAAATAAAAACCTCCAGACTGGTGGTACGTGTTACTATAAGCCGCCAGCCACCCGACGCTCTGAATAGCGCGTTTTTGTCGTATTATTCCCAGTGTTGATCGGTCATCACGGCTCAGATTATCACATGCATTTTCTACGGTGATAAGAAAGCTGCCTTAAAATTCTCTGCTTTTCCCCAGATTGCCCACCAAGCAAATTCAGTTTGCATCTGGAGTTTCGTCACTGCGGTAATGTACACTACTAACATACACCAGCTCTAAACATACCGCTGTGAATATATAAGATGAATTGACGCTTACAATGAAAGCCGCACCATGACACCCAGGGCAGACGTAACACCTCTCAGCGGTGGAAAGCCGCTGATCCACCATTGCTGAACCACGGGCGCACGGATACAGCGGAAGACGTTTCAACGAAACAACATCCCGTCCGCGATGAGAGGGTGCCCGGTGATGGAGATCTTACCTCGGGATGTGAACACGCCAGCTTCCTTCCACCACGCCGCAAACGGGATGTATGTGGGTTGCCGCGGCAGTCAACACTCCCACTCCAGCAGATCCTGCCCACCGCCTCCCCACTCATTATAATACGCCAAAAGGGATGCAGCAGAGGGATCTGGGCCGAGAAAAGCCGTGATCGGGAAATTATACCCGAACGCGGGCATAGCACAAGCAAGCAAGTTGAAACTGACCCGTGCAGTATTAGATTTAACGGGACATTTATATTAACAGAAACTTTCACAAACTGAATGTATCGTACCGTCTGAAAACACACATTCAAAAAAACTCGTATTCGGAGTCCTGAACACAGACACATTACACACCATGGCATTACATACCATGAATGAAATCGCAATCGAATACCGCTCACCTTTAACACATAAACAGATGTTACGCTATTGAATTTCTATTACATTTCGGCTTGTGTTTCGCAAATAAAAGTGATGTTTAATACCCCAGTCTGTAATCTGCACTATATAGGCTATACAAAAGTATTGAGACAACCGGCCATTACATCTACAGGATTTTTTATGACATCCTATAGGTATCAATATGGAGTTGGTCCCCCCTTTGCAGGTATAAGAGCTGCTACTCTTTTGGGAAGGATTTCAACAAGATTTTGATGTGTGTCTGTTGGAATTTTTGCCCATTCATCCAGAAGTGTATTTGTGAGGTCAGACACTGATGTTAGATGTGAAGTTCTTCCACATCAAACTTATGTCTTTATAGACCTTGCTTTGTGCACTGAGGTGCAATCATGCTAGAATAAAAAAGGGCTTACTCCAAACTGTTTCCACAATGTTGGAAGCATAAAATTGTCCCCAAACCTAGACTTGTCCATCAAACTGCCAGACCGTTCACACCACTCTTGGCATTCTACTTTGCAATGTGAAGCTTGCATGTAGCTGCTTCGTCATGGAAGCCCATTCTATGAAACTCCCGGCACAGTTTTTGTGCTGGAGTCAATGTCAGAGGAAGTTTGGAACTCAGCGGTGGAGTTAACAAAGTGTTGGCAACTTTTACGCACTATGTGGGTACTTTCACGACGTCTGATCGTGCATGCAGGAACCAGGGAATGAAGGTCGGGCAGCAGGAGTTGAAATTGCAGGATTTATTGGGGAAAACACAAGCCACTAGCACACAACACGGTATACACATTAATGACAGACCTGGGGATATGGACACAGACGTGTACTTAAATACACAGGATCACTAAGTAATAACACAGGACAGCTGTACAATCAGGAATTCACATGAGGTAATGAGGGGGGTGTGGCTCATGGAAGGATCGTACAAGGAGGTCATGACTGAAAAGCCCCCCCCCCACCCTCCCAAAAAAAGTGTGCACTCTGGGCGCACCTCAAGGGAGGCAAAGGATGAGACAGAACTGGGAACATGGGACCTGGAAGACAAAAGCAAGGAGCATCAACGAGTGACCGGGAACAGGACGGACACACAAAACAGGCGTAAGGACAACAACCAGAACAGAATGGGAAACGTAGACAGACAAACCAGAAAAGGAGACACAGGGGGAACAGAGAACAGAGGAACAAAAGGACCAGGAGCATACAGAGGACACACTAAGAGACAAGAAGCAGAGACAGGAGGGATGAAGGAAGGAGGCAAAGACATCAAGGATGGCAGACAGCGGAGAGCTCTAGGGAACCGGAGCATGCAAGGCGTGGCCAGAGCTGAAAGAGACCTCACAGGGGGCGAGGAGGCAGGCAGAGGGACAGGTGAAGCAGGTGAGGAGGGAATCGGAGGGGGCACCAGGAGAGACGAGGAGGAAGTCGGAGGAGACCAGAGCGCAGGAGAGGAGGGAGGAGCAGCCGCAGCCATAGTGGGGGGAGCCGGAGGCAGCTGACGAGCCGAGGTGGGGGAACCAGCAGGCAACCAACAAGGTGGCGGAGCTGGGACCGAAGGCGGCCGACGGGACCTCGGAGGAGGATCCACAGGCGCCCCTCAAGCCCCAGCCAAGCTGAGAGAGGGCGCGCCAGGGAACAGGGTGGGCGGGACCCGGCCCCTGCGCCTATGTCCTCTCCCTCTTCAGAACACCGACAGGTGGGATCCTGGCCAGGATTGACCCTGCTGGGGAAATGGCGGAGGAGTCCTCCTCCTGGAGGAGTCCATTGGGGCCATTAGGGAGGTCCTCGAGGGGTCCCACTCAAGCTCCTCCTCTCCTTCCATCAAGCACGGAGCATCAGGCACGGGCGGAGCCGGGACCTCAGGCAGAGCAGCAGGCAGAGGGAGCACACCGGCCACTGGGAATAGCGAGCTCGGCAGCACAAAAACGGGCAGGTCAAGCACGGGCTGAACAGGTAGGTCAGGCATGGGCAGAACAGGCTGATCAGCTGGCACAGGAACAGGCTGGTCAGGTCACGAACTTCAAACATCTCAGCATGCTGTCACCCCTACCACAAACTTCCTTTTGCCCCCCCAAGTCAACCCCCAAGCCTGATAGCATTCCCATGGCCTGATGTAACCCTTTATCATCTGTATGATCTTCATGACAATAAAATGCTGTCTTACTTGTCAGATTTAAGGTAGTTTGAGCAAAATGTAAGTGAACAAATATGAAGTCCATTTAAACTGTGGTACCTTAAATCCGACAAGTTACCCCAATAAGCCAGTAACCCCGCTTCGAAGTACAGGCCACTGGACATCGTCAGGAGTGTGTGATACTTCTACACATTTTGTTCTTCAGACCAAGACCATAAAAACACATTGGCGTCAGGTCAGCCCCAAACTATCCTCATACAGAGATTGTGTTCCTGTTTACATGTTTTGATAGATAGAAGACGTAATTAGGCCTACTTCTACATTATATACCTATTCAATCCAATCCATTGACAGTTTTCTGAAACAAGTATTTGTTTAGCTAACTGATGCAACAGTAGACTTTCTAAGCTTTCTAAGATATAGAGAAGATGACTACTGTTGTATTAACTTCAGAAATTCTGGGGCCTTTGAAGAGGGCAAAAGGACATTAAATGTTTTCAATAAATGATCACTAATAAACAAAGAGCAATTAAATCATAAACCATGTTTATTTTCCAACCAGACAAGTAAAAGTATCTCAAACTATTTTGGAAAGATGGTGAAACTTCATCAGTTGTTTAGTAGAAATGTGATTACCTGTATTTAACCGGGATTATAATAGCTGAGCTGTGTTACATTTTCTATGGACCTGTTTCATAATATATGTGATCCTTTGATAGCAAAAGTTTGACCCAAAACACATATTTTACCAGTGACTACTGTTGACCTTTGTGTTGATCTTTATGTAAACTGAATAATCACAGGAAGGACCTGCAGAATTATCAGGTTGAAATTTGCCATCTAAAACAGAACTTAAAGAACATCACATCTGTTCTGGCTCTAATTATCTCAGCCCTTTGGCTCTTATGAGTTCATCAGGCACCTATCTTCACTTTAAGGTGTGGAGTGAGGAGAGTGGGAAAAAGTGCCAGGCAGCATTATACATATGATCACTTCTGTAGAGGACCAATCATTACTTTTGAAGGATTCTGAAAACTATCCGTATGGCTCAATGGTGTGGTCTGTCTGTTATTAATCCAGCCTCTCAGCCATCTTGTATCTAATGCTGATGGAAACTGATTCACTTTATTCTCATGATGCTTTTTCATCATTTGCATATGCAGATGGGGGGATGGCATCAGCTCATGGTGGAAATCCAGCTACAGCTTAATGGAGTGCGAGTGACCTTTCTTTCAGCTCATCAACACACCCATATCTGTGGATTCCCTGCTCTTTATATGGCTTTTTTTAAAAAGGCATGTTTCCTTTATCCTTATGAAGTTTACACACCATTTCAGCAGATGAATAAGCCTAATTAACCAACCAGAGTATACAATGAGTTGAGTTACCCAAACTTTGAATCCTTAGTATGCACATTGTGAAGAGCACAATAATTAGATTAAAAATGATTATTAATGAATTTCATATAATGCTTCACTTGAACTATTAGAATTGCTGTCACATATTTTCCATTGTACAATAACAGCACTACCATAGCAGACTGATTACTTCCTTCATGAAGTTTTCATGTACTTTTCTGAGACCACAACAGCAATGCTGGCCAAACTTCAGCCACCACAGAACTCATCCATTCATCTTCCATCTTGTGTTAGGAGTTGTGTTGGGAGAAACACTGTGGACTGAATATCAATCTATTGCAGGGCATCAAATATTAAGTAATTAACTCTAATTAAATATTTTAGTGGTGATAGTCTTACAAAGCCTTATTATTTTACCGTTAATTATTGTTAATATTCTCTCTCTGTCCATGCTTCCATTTATGGTGTAAGCACACAGAATACCTCAATTTCAGTCTAACAGCATCTCTGCAGAAATCCACCCCCTGTCACATTGTTGCTAACTCTCATACATCTGGCATGACATTCACGCTTTCAGAATCTCACTCTCACGCAAGACATCTTAAGACAAATCAATATTATTCCATTTGAACCCTAAATTAGCTACATCAATAGTGTAGAGGACGTTTGCAAATCTGACAGACTATGTACAAGGTAATGAAAGTTTTATATACATGTATATGTGTGTATGATGATAGCATAATATCATAAATAATACATGGCTAATAAATAGATAAATCTTACAATAAATATGGCACTGTGCCTTGAAAAAAGAGCTGGGCCAATGAATACGCAAAAAATCAAATTGATCAAATCTGGTGTATGCATATTTGTACGCAATTTCAACTTGATAAATCAGAACTGTATTGTAACCTACCTGTACGAGCCTGAGAACCTGCCCAGTCGGTGCCCACAAATGAACAGCATTGACCATTTATGGTTGCAAATGTAGTTTTATGTTTGCCTGTTCACCCACAGCATAAGGATACATACACTCACCTAAAGGATTATTAGGAACACCTGTTCAATTTTTCATTAATGCAATTATCTAATCAACCAATCAC
>JABFEA020000067.1:16426751-16438918 GCA_019775915.2 Cyphomyrus plagiostoma | reverse complement strand
GATACCCAAACCTTTGTTAACTAAATAATTTTTTTTTTAAAGCAATGTGACTCTTCTTACTCTAATTGTTTTTAATGTCTCCCACCTAATTACACTACCCCCCCCCCCCCCAACACACACACACACACACACACACACACATATCCAAATCGACATCTGTGAGCTTGAGGTTCACAGTATAACTCACTAGAATGGTTTCCTTTTCCAAAAACCCAGATGTTTCTAAATAAGCATCCAAGGTGGGTTTACTTCTAGAAAAAAATTAAGCGCTACCTCATGGTGCTCAAGAAGTGCGACAGTCAGCCTTCTTCCCAAATCATGCATTTTTGACATATAATTTTTTTTTTGTTTTGTTCAAGCAGCTGTCTGCCAGAACACAACCAGCTGCTTAGCTTTTACACACAGTTCTCCTCCTTTAGATAAACAACTCATCACTTAACCCTAACCCTAACCCTAACCCCATGTGTCACAGAAGGGATGATTAACAGTTTTGCTTGTGTTCATCCCTCGGCATCCCAGCTGGCTCTCTTTCTCCTACCCAAAAAAACAGCCTCCCTTTTCTGCAGTTGGACCATTTACACGCTTCAGGGGTACTGTGTGACTGCGTACGCCGAACCCCCTACGTGGCCAAGAACAGTCTCATTGCCATGCATTATCATCATTTCTTAAAATCTGGCTGGCATGTAGCCATATGAGGAGGCAGATATTATAATTTAAAAATGGCCTTAATATAAATTGTCTTCCCAGCTCCTCGGGAAATGGTGGGCGGCTTACATCAGAGGGGTGTTAATTATTCCCACTGCCCATTGCTGTGTCTGCTGGAGTAACAGGCTCTGAACACTTACCAGTTGGAGGAGCGGTGATGATCTACCCACACAGCTGAGGAAGGATTTTGCACACACGTGTGACTCCCTCATCCTCGGAGGGGGGAGGGGGGGACACGCAGACTTCTGGGAGGCCCTGTTTCTGCCAGGGGATGAGGTGCTACATCCAGGTGTTTCGTAGAGCCATGGATACCAAGGATCCTGAGTTGCGTTATGCAAGGGGTTACACATCCCTGGGGGGGTTATTCATCCCTGAGATTTGACTCCCCCTTTGGGGTTTTATGTGCCCCTGAACCACTTCTCCACCATTTCCAGCACCCACTTAACTTTCTCCAGCATTTAAATTTTTTTTCTTCCTCTCTTCAGAAAGTAGTTCAAAGTAAAGATCTTTGCAAGAAATTTCTTTTTGAAGCCCTGATTCAAAGTTGCAGACAGTTTCCTGAAGTTGCTGAGCTATTTTTGCTGTTGGTATTTTTAATTGTCTTTTTCATTATTATAGAAGTTTAGTGATTAGTACTTTTATCTCACAGGGACAGGGCTGGGGGTTCAAATTCCATATGAGTTGCACTGGCATCCTCACACAGTGCAAACACATGCAGTTCAAATCAGCATCATTAAATTGTTCATAGCGCGTGAATATGAGGGTACGTGTGCCCTGTGATTGACTGACATCTCATTCTGTGTCTTCTTGTGCCCCTTACACTAAGCCTAAATAAGAAAACTTGTGGATGGAGGATGGATGTCACTGGATGCACTACCAAGCATCAACTGTAGAGGGCAGACAAAGCCCCCAAGACAGTATGTGAGCTTCCCATGACTTTCCCATACTAGATGGAGGAGGAATCTCTATGGTGATGACAGAGACTTAACACTGCCAAATAGTGGTGGTTTGCGATGTGTTTTTGCAGTAAAGGAAGTCAGCATCTGGGTGTGGCACAGGTGCTGAGCTTTGAGGAACATCCATCAGATTCTCTAATAGGATCCAGACCTTAGTCATGCAGTTTTTATTTGACAGTGGTTTGTGGCTGTGACACATGGAGATTTCTATCACAGACTTTGTGTGTTTGCCTGCTTTTACGTATTTTGGTGTTGTGGTCAATGTTGCAGTGGCTCGGTAGGCAGCCCCAAAATTGATTTCTGAGAGTTCAGACCAGACTCCAGAGCTGTTTACATAGATTCGCACATTCCCCTGGGGTTTAAAGGGTTTCTATAAAACTTATGGTGGTCAGGAGGAGTTCGGTGCACATGTGCTCCATACTGAAGATCCCCATGGTTACCGAGGCCATCAAAAACCAGTTTAGAAATGATATGGTGGGCCAATGATGGTGGCCATTAATGATAGTATGATCAGCTGAACAGTCTCTATCGAACTGTGTCCTGATGGTTACTTGAAGCTGGGGACACAACTTTGAAGCCAGATGAAGTACAAGTGACAAATCATGGAGCATGGATTGATCATGAGGCACTATGACACGAGGTTGGCGTTAGGCTGTGTGCGTCTTTTCTCCCTCCATCTTGAAGAAATTACTCAGGTGTGGAGAGATACCCAGCTTTGTGTGAGTTGAAAAGATGAGGCAGCTGATGTCCTCAGCATGGTTTCAAGCAGAAATTTTCATTTCTGTATCATAAATTAGATTATAACGTAAATTTACCTGCAATTACGGTACCATTGGTAGACCCTTGAGGGTTTTTTCCCCAGTGACAAGTAATTGTACCCTTAAAGGTACAAATTGGTACTTTTTTCTGACAGTGTGTCTTTGGACCATGGGAGGAAACTAGAGTACCCAGAAGAGTGCCATACAACATGGGGAGAACATGCAAACTCTAGAAATATAACTCCACATCATTATGGGCACCAACATTTTAAATGGATTCTAGTGAAGGAGAAAATGATGTCTCATGAAACATGACTCCGCCAGATGGTGCTCTTGGTTTGCTTTGGGGCATGCTTTGTGCCCTTTTTTGGACAGAAAGCACCATCTAATGCAGTCAGAAAATACAGCAAATGGTTCATGAAGTCTGATTTTGTCCATCACTAATGGATTCCTATTATTATACAGGGGTGTGACAATAAAACTGAAACCTAGTTTTAGACTGTACTACTTCTGAGTTTGTTAGAAATTTACTGTTCATAATATGTAGATTATTTAGCAATGAAAACAGTTAGTCAGCTAATTTTAACCCAGACCTAAATTGCAGCAAATGCTATATTATAAAATAATTACAATGTTCAAAGTTGCTCACAAAATGATCAAGAACTTGACTCAAAAAGATTCTCCATTTTCTATTTGGAGAGACACATTTTGTAAATAAAAGGATTTTTGATCATAACGTTTATCTTGGATTTGAACACATGGTTGATGTGGTAATCAGTAATAAATAGGCTGTAATGAAGGTATGAATGTTTATGTAAACTGACCATTCATATTATTTGTTTAGCCAAATCTCCATGATAGCAGCTTGAGTTGTCCAGGGTAGAAACTCATGTAAACACTGGAAATAGTATAATGCTGTTGGAGCTATGCTGTCATCGATGGCTAAAACCTGAGGTGTTTTATTTTGTGCTTGGAAGATGCTCAGGTAAATTCAAGAGTGGAAATTTCCTTTTGTGTTTTACTGTGGATGCACATATCACTGCTCTGCAGTGGACATGAGAACTGTCCAGGCTCTACTCAGGTCTGCAGCCTGCCCTCTCCTGGACATGCTCGGGATTGCAGCTGTCATAACTGAAACCAGATGTGTCAAATGTATGTGTAGACCAGTGATTACATTTATGGGCGCATGAACCACGATCCCACAAATAGCTCTGACTGCATTTCATACAGCACGTGTCACAAAGAGAGCTTAAAGCCATGGTGTAATGTGTCACAGAAGGTAAACACTCTGAGTCTGGCTTCTCAATACACGATAGCACCTCCTAATCTTTATACATTCACCTCAGCAGCTGGATAAGTTCTGCAGCTCAGTTTGTGTTAGGAAACACCTGCAGAAGACTCCTAGAATAAATGGTGGATTTCCAGAAGACTTTAATTTCTTATTTCTGAGCCTTCAATACAGATGACCTTGCTGATGATAACAGTTTTACACAACCTCATTTGATTCAACAGACAACTCGTAAAATAGGCTGCCAAATAGCCATGCTGTAAAACCAAATGGTGAGGTACAGTATTTGACTGTCCCTGATTGGTTCAATCTGTAAATTATTAACTGACACGAATGGCTGAGGGCAGGAATTGGATTCTGACAGCAGAGCCTGGAGCCAATAAGGTTATAGTTGGTGCTGATGTCACCCTCTGCAGTCAGATGAAAGGAATTTCCTGTGAGGTTATAATGATTGTTAAGGTAGCTGCCTGAGTTAGCTGGGTTAAAGTGTACCTGGATTAACTATGTCATGAGTAAGCTGCTCTATAGCTTTGTGACCTTGTAAACTGTCTTGTTGCACAACTGAGTAAAGCGTGTTGAAAATAAGTGCAAAAGACCAGGCGGAAAAACTGTGGAAAATCAAGGATGTAAGCTGTTTAAGTCAATTTGGCGGGGAAGGTGCTATCTTAATAATGTAATGTATAAATAACAGAATGTTTGTAAATATTTACTGTCAGACTGGCATCCCATCCTTGCCTTGTTCCCAGTGCTTTCTGGGATCGGCTTCAAACTTTCTGTCATCCTGTGCTAGATAAGCAGGATGGATGGATGGATGGATGCATGGATAGATAGATAGATAGATGTAAATATGCATGAGAATACTATTGCTGGGTAGAATAGGGTGGCATTCTTCACCATAAAACAGAAGAGCAGTCAATAAACAATCTGTATATTAAAAGCTTTCGTATTAAAACCCCTCCTTACTTTTAATCTTGAATATATTTTTATGTCTATATTGAATCCTGAATAATCACTTCAGCACTGACATTTTCCACCATAAAATTATACCAGTCATTTATCTCCAGTCACAATAGTAAAACGCTTGATTGAGGACAGATGATACCTGTGGGGAATCGGATAATTCGCCACCTGTTTGACTGAGAGAGCCACTTCTGTCTCCTTGGAGATAGTTGCCCTGCTCCCCACTCCCTAGCTTTGCATGCCACTGACTGCGTGCTACATCAGTCTGAAACCGGATCCCCCGAGCATGTTTTTGGAGATATGCCTTGTGACAGGTGAAATGTGTAGAGACCCTGTTTCTGAGTATCGCTTATTCTGCAAAAAAACAAACCTCTTGTGCCAGATAGAAATGCATCAGGTCAAATATTGCAGTCAACTGACTGAAACAGAAATATTTCCTTCTCCAGTGAAAGCTTGCACTGTGGAATTTCTCATGGTGAATGTACAGTCATGGTCTTAACCATTGAGACTCAGCTTAGAGAATCTCAGTGTAGCTTATGAATGTATTCAAGTGTAATCAAATGAAAATAGCTTTTTGGTTGTTTTGGAATTGGAATTATAAATAATAAATAAATACCGTTGTACTGAAGGAATAATCGATAATGATTTTATGATTTTTGGAAACAAAGTATAGTGGCACCGTGCTGCAGTGGTTAGCACTGTTGCCTCACACCTCTGGGATCCGGATTTGAGTCTCTGCCATGTTATTCTGCCTCGGGGTTCTCTGGTTTCCCCTTACACTCCAAAACATGCTGATGTTAATTAGAGTTACCAAATTGTCCATAGGTGTGCTTGTGTGAGTGAATGGTATGTGAGCGTGCCCTGCAACGAGTTGGTACCCAATCCTTGGTTGTTCTCTGCCTTGCACCTTTAGCCTCCAGGATAGGCTATGGACCCCCCAGACCCTGAATAAGATAAGTGGTTACAGGAGATGGACACAGAGTATAAAGGCAAAATAGTATGCCTTTGGTAGAAAATTCCTACTCATTTGTGCTTATAAAATTAATACATTATTTGAGTTGTCAATCAAGTCTTCCTCTGATCCAGTTTGTTTGGTTGGTTGGATGGGTAAGGGTTAAGCCTCCCTTAAATATTTTTTAACTCTAACTGCCACCCTTTAGTAAATGGATGACAATTTTATGAATTGCAATTCATGAAACATTTGTGCAGACCCCTTGCAAAAATTTATGAATGCACCTGCCATCATAGTGGGTCATATTATACAGCAGCTGAAAAATTAAAAGTACACACTATATTTTTAAACGAATCTGCATTTTTAAATCCTGGTTTAATTGTAGTTCTGCTGGCAGAAGGCTATGCCATACAGCAGGTTGCTTGCAGGCTCAGATTTCTAAGACAGCAGTACACAAGAATTATGTGAAGCAGAAGAGACTGGGAATTTATGAGAAACCAGCCAGGTAAAAGGCAGAAGCAACATTCTAATGCCATAGACAGGCATTTCTAGCTATTGAAAAAAATCAGGGACTAAGTCAAGTTTACTCAGGGCTTAAGTCTTTTTTTTGAAGGAATACTGGCATCGGTAAAATAGTTGGGGGTATAGCCCCAAGTGACTGGACCTAATGACACCCATGGCCAGAGATTTAGCCAACAGTTCCTCATGAATCTTAGGATGACATCAAGTAACCTTCGAAACGAATAGGAAACATTAAATGTAGGTATGAAGCGCACTGCTAGGACAGTTTGTATCAGGCTCCTAGAAGCAGGACTAAAGCAAGGAAGAAGCTCTTCATTAATGAGAAACAGAGAAGAACCCAAGCTGTATTTTGCAAAAAAAATGTTCACACATGCATATCTATAAATTGACAAATGAGTGGAATAAAAAATTGTGCTGTAGTCTCTTATTTTTTTCCATGGCTGTATATAGTCAGAGCAAGTGTCAGATATAGTGTCACAAAGTTAATGTGTGAAAGACACAGTGCATAAGTCAGAGCCAGAGTGTGTTATCAAGAGGGTCAGCATGTCATAGTGTCACACAGAATCACAATTACAGTTTCATCATGTGACAATTACATTGAAAGTATGTCACTGGCTTATAAATATGACAATTGAAGCTTCACAATGACAGATCATGTCTTAATCACAGTTACTTGGTAGTTTTGTATCCTGGTATAGTGACAACTGGAGTCTCAGAAAGTCCAAGTTAAAGCTAGACAGTGTAAATTTTGCAGTGTGTTACACAGGTAGGCAGTGATCACAAATTGTGCGAATATTTTAAGGGTGTTGGTGGGGGGGTCAAATATTTGTCAGGGAGGGGGTCTCCCATAATAAAATTGAACAAGTGTATGGGGAAAGGGGTGATTATGCTGTCTGGATTAAACTGCATTTCAGAGCTGCAGTTCACCAGTTGATTTACCTTTACCTGTGTGAATTTATACAGAACAATTAAGGGGGATGTATGGTACTGTATATTTTCAAATTGACATTTTTCCCACAGGGGGCGATGGCATCCACATGCATCCCGTTACAACTTCTAGTATAGTTCACTTTCTGTGCAGATCAGAGCTTTGACTTGAAGTGAGGGATTTTCTTCAAAGAACCAGGTCCTTTGTTTAAAGAAAGTGCTTTGTCATCTCCTCAGTTTCATATTCAAGTAAAGGCTGCATACATATATATACATCTTACTCTCCATTTAATGTAGTTTTTATTTATCCACTGAGGTCATCCTGGAGGTGTTCTTATTTAAATAGGAACCTAGAAAGAAGCAGTAGATTGCTTACCCAATAGACACTTGGACGTAAGGCACTTCAAGAAATGCGGAGATAACAGGTCGTGATTTATTACCAGTAAGTGGATTGAGGACCTGCTAAACAGAGCTCAGGAATAATGGTGATATATCTAAAAATAGGTTTGCTCTATCATTTAGAAACAGCACACCAACCATATCAAATTTTTTATAGCACTACACTGTCCAGGTTTTCCGCGGTATATGGTGATTTGACCATATTTTTCATAGCAATGGTATTCCAGTATCTTGAAATGGGGGAGGGAATCCCCCACGATAAATTTTGCTGAACAATAGCATATTACCATAATGCCTCTCAAGCCTAACAGTGGGGGGGGGAGGGGTGAAGTTTAGCTAGGATTAGCACTGTACAAAGTTCTGGGGGTTTCTGGAAGACTCTTGCTAAACTAGCTGTCATGTGCAGGTCCATATGCCACCTTGAATGACCTCTTTCTGCACAAGGATCTTTCCCAGTTAATTGGCGATATCACTAATGACATCTCCAGGAACCAGTCTGTGTGGAAGAGTCTCGTCAGTTTTTACCCCCCTACCACCCCTCGCAGATGAATTCCACCATCTTAAAATTATCCCAATGATTCTCTGACTCATAGATAAAATTCTGCACCAGGGCTATCTAACCCTCTGAGACGTAAAGTTACCTTGAGAAAAATACTTACCCTGAAATACCACAGTAAAATGCCCAGCTGGATAAATGGATAAAAATTGCAAATGGTTGTGGATTTAAAAGTGAAATACAGAACTACTATATATGTACTTTAACCTTTCCCGCTGGAGTTCTAGGGAAATAATAATCTTCGTCACCTTTATTTAAGTGCCTTTCTTAATTACCATCAGTTAGGAGGGTGAGTGGACCCCCCAGAAGCAGATCATAAACAATGATGTATAACAGAAACTGAATTGGCCCTCTCCAGACCCAACAGAATATGTTCAGAGAAGAACTGCAGGTTACTGGCATGGCACTGTGCCACAAATGATTCGACAGGCCTGTAAGAGTTTTATGAATGTTTTTAGAAATGATGGAAAACTCTTTATGGAACAAAATGATTCATCTTATGGTCAATTTCCCTAGAGGGATGTACAATATGCCTGCTAGCAAGTCAGTGTTTTTGTTCAATTATTTAAATTGCTTAATTTACACTTTTACTCAAAATAATTCACAGGGAGTACAAGAAGCTCAAGTATCTGTTCAGAGGAACATCATCAGGGACATTAAGCAGCAACCCATCCAATAAAGGGAGCTGGCTATGAGAAAGACCTTTGTGTGCATGTTGATGCTTCCATCTCTCACTCTCGCCAGTGTGGGGAAGCAATTATAAAGGCCAATAGGATGTTGGGTTACATCTCTAGGTATGTGGAGTTTAAGTTAAGGGAGGTGTTGCTATGATTATATAATTCCTTGGTAAGACCCCACCTAGAGTAATGTGTGCAGGATTGGTCACCATACCTTAAGATGGACATTGCGGCCATCTTAAGGTATGGTGACCATTGGTGCAACGGAGGGCTATGAGAATGATTCCTGGTCTTAGAGGAATGTCTTATGAGGAGAGGTTAGCTGAGCTGAATCTGTTTAGCCTCAAGCAAAGAAGACTAAGGGGGGACATGATCCAGGTATATAAGATTCTAACAGGTTTGGATGCTGTTCAGTCAAATGGCTATTTCAATATTAGTTTAAATACTAGAACTCATGGCCATAAGTGGAAATTTGCAGGAGAACATTTTAAAACAAATTTGAAGAAGCACTTCTTTACACAGCATGTAGTTAGAGTATGGAATAGTCTTCCTGCTAGAGTAGCACAAGCTAAAACCCTGGGTTCCTTTAAATCAGAGCTAGATAAGATTTTAACAACTCTGAGCTATTAGTTAAGTTCTCCCAGAATGAGCTTGATGGGCCAAATGGCCTCCTCTCATTTGTCAATTTCTTATGTTCGTAACTTTGCCTAGATTCTATTTATATTTAGTGGAAAAACCTGTACCTGTACTTAAAATACACCATTTACACAGTTTAAACTGTTAGTATGAAAAACCCTGAACCTGGTCTGCATTTCATATAGCCAGGTACTCAGAACCCAGAACCTTGTTTGCATTTCATATGCAAATGTAGGAGAACCCAGAACCCCATCTGTATTTCATATTCCAATGTATGCAGAACTTCATCTCCATTTCATATGTCCATGCAGGCAGAACCCAAAACATCATTTGCATTTCAAACACCCATGTAGATAGATAGATAAATAGATAGATAGATAGATAGATAGATAGATAGATAGTTAGTACTTTATTAATCCCTTGGGAAGGTTCCTCCGGGAAATTTAGTTCCAGCAGCAGTGCACCGACACATTACAGTTATAGAAATTGAAATTGAAGAAAAAAGAAAAACACACATATACAGTATAATATAAAGGCAGTATATACATATTTCGTATAGGATATAAAGGCAGTATATACATATTTCGTATAGGAGTTATTATTCAGAATATAGTGATATCTTAAAAAAATACATAGTGAATAAATAACAGGGCTATTGCACAGGTCATTATTGCAGTTGGAGTTGACAAAACTCAGTTAGATGTATGCAAAACAACCGTGTCTGCATTTCACACATCCATATAAGCAGAAACTACACTTTTATCCACATTTCATGTTTCTATTTCAACAGAACCCAGAATCGCCCAGAATTTTACATCCCAGTGTAGGCAAAACCCACAATCTCATCCACATTTTATATCCTCATGTATGTAAAATGTCATCTACATGTCATATTCCCATGTATGTGAAACCCATCTGTATTTCATATGCTCATGTACACAGAACCCAAAACTTTGCCTGAATTTCACACACACACACACACACACACACACACACACACAGACCAGAGTTTCATCTGCATTTTATATATCCTTCTGCATAGAAACCAGAACCTCATCTTCATTTGATATACCCATGTGCACAGAACCCAAAACTTCATCTGCATTTTATATTTCCTTGTACACAGAACCCAGAACATCATCTTCATTTCATATGCCCATGTCCACTGGCACTCAGAAGCAGGTCAAGAGAAAGAAGTTGATGGCACAAATCTTTTTACTCCATTTTACTCTTATTGTTACCCATGTGATATGTTCTTCTACTTTGGGGGGGGGGACTCTCTTGATGACAGCTGCCCTCAAGCAGGCCTTTTGCAAGACAAACATACAGGCTGCTTAAATATAGAAATGTGTGATACTTGCTACCGCATTTTACATGTTAAGACACTAATAAAGCAAATTCCATTGTCTGATGGTATATAGCAAAGTGATTTTCTTCAGTCTCACCAAACTGCTTCCTTGTATCCACAGAAGTCTTCAGAAACAGTAAGACTTCAGCTGCCCATGACAATAACAGTGACCTTTCAGAGAGACGTCCCTGTTTCCAGGTGCAGACATTGTGACCACGTATGGAAGCTTTTTGTGACATTTTTCCTTTTAAGATATGAAAGGTGCAAATGACTTTTGACAGATCTGAGTAATCAAGCATGCCAGTCTTTTTTTGTTACTTATACCGCATGTAAAGTAACCAAGTGTAATTCCATGTATTGATGTAACAATTCAAGAGATCCTAAAAAATCGGGCATACTCTTCATTCATCTTCCAACTGTTTTTCATGGTCGTGGTCACTGGATGATCTTGGGTCTATTCCAGGCAGGAGAACACCCCAGTTGGAAAGCAAACCCATCACAGGGCAAATATACCCACAAATATACCGATACACACAATTTGAAGGAGGGAGATGATGGCTCAGAAGCAACTGGAGGAAACCCACACAATCTGTGGAGAAGGGATGAGAATCAAACCCCACCATTAGAGCTGTGAAGCAACAGCATGCTACCTACTGAGCCACCCTCCATACAATGCCAGAACAAAGAATTGCCATTTTAATGATATTATCTCCTATGTTTCTACATTAGAGCCGCTATTATAATTGCGAGACAAACATATTCCTGCATCCATTAATATTTAACATGTCTGATTAACCCGCTAGTGACTATGATTTTTACTGCGGTACTGCTGCACACATGCTTTATTCTACGAAATAGCAGTTGCCCAGGAGACTCAAACCCGTTTGGATTTACAGCGCATCTGAACTGAGGGCTGACCTTGATGGAAATTAAACGTTTTAAAGTTTCTGTGAACACCCTGTCTTAGGTCTAAAGTGATGCATTATGCATGCAGTCTATTATTGATGAGTTCGGGTGCTGTTACAGTTAGAAGGAGTTCTCACGTGTGTTTTTTTGTACACCCATTGGATTTTAAAGACAGTTGCAGATTTTAGCGAATATTGAAGCCTGTGGCTTTAAAACTTGAAAAAAAAAATTGGCGAATGAGGAAAAAAAACGTCTTTGGTATCTGCGCTCTACAATCTGGCAGCCGAGGCTTTATTTATAAACACTGGTGCTCTCTCTGTTTCACAAGTCCCTGCTTTGCTATAAAATGTGAATATTGAGACTTTATAATAAGGAAATGCGATTCGAAGTAAACAATTTGTCAGAACATTTGCACCTTGGCCAGAAAGAACAGGAATTGTAAATCAGCATGATGGATTTTTTTTGTCACTGCCGTTAAAACCGTCATGTGTCTATAGTATTAAACCTGACAGCAGTACTAAAATAATCCGTAAATAAACTGAATGTATGTGGTTTAAGGTGCTTATGCGCGCGGAGC
>JABFEA020000067.1:16409522-16426651 GCA_019775915.2 Cyphomyrus plagiostoma | reverse complement strand
ACACAGCTATCCAAGGGGACTAATAAGAACAAACTAACAAATTCTTGCAGCAATCTATTCTTATTTCTTATTCACTTATGCATTTTTTACTTTTAGATCTTGTTTTTGGTTTACTTTCGGAGTAACATTGCAAGCGGTACGATTTTAAAAATGCAGTGTATGACTATAGGAAGTCATGGACTGTCGTTCTGCCCAGCTCGTCAAATTTTATTAATTTTTTCCTGCTCCGACTTTCGTTCTTATTTACGTTTATATCGTTTTAATCTTTCATATGTGTTGAGACGGACTGTATTATATTTCTTGGATGTGATCTTCATTTTAGTTCCTGTGTCCGGCATGATGTTTGATATTTAAAATAGTCGGGTGATCCCCATATCCTAACTCACAGCATATGAGAAGTTACGCTTTTCCCTCACCATTTTGGTATAGTGACATTTGCGCATTAACAGAGCCTTTATAGGCAAGCGGAAGGTAAATTGAAATTCCCCAGTTGACGGATTCAGTGTGTCATTCAAGAGCTGTCGCTGCAGCTTATTGGTTACGCAACATGCTTGATTTGCATATCCCCGCCTCCTCCAGCAAATTGCTCTGCAGCGTATGATGCAGTCTAGTTTTTGCAGTGCGCTCCGGAGGTTCACCTCGTTAAGTTAAGAGACGTAACATCAGTAATTTTTTTTTAGAAAAGAAACGAGAGGATATGCAAGAATAATAACGAAAGTGTTATATTGCATCTGTTTTCATCGGCAGTGGAGTTCGGAATATACCTTTTGCGATTAAAAAATATCTCTGCCTTGGCAGGGGAAGCTGGGAAGGAAGCGCTGGTGTGTGAGAAAGGAACGGTTTGTTGCATTTATTTCCAAGCACTCATACAGTATGAGGTGCAGCTATGGCAAGAAGGGGTAAGACAGTAGTGAGGACCCTGGAGGATTTAACGCTTGATTCGGGTTATGGTGGTGCTGCAGACTCCTTCAGGTCGTCCAGCTTGTCATTGTGCTGCTCAGAGTCGCATCTTCCCTACGCACATGGAGGGAATTGCTGGCATTTAACTGACTCCATGCACAGTCGACACAACAGCTTGGACACAGTCAACACCGTCCTGGCAGAAGACACCGAGATCCTGGAGTGCTCCGGCCAGTGCGCTAAGCTACCCGAGCTTGAAGATGTACCCTGGAGTCTCGGGGAGATGGAGAACGCGATCAAGAAGGATGAAGAGTTACGCGTGGGGAATATTTCTAAGGAGGTCCTGGCCAAGCTCTCCGCGCTGGTCAGCCGAGCGCTGGTGAGGATCGCCCGGGAAGCGCAGCGTCTGAGCTTGCGCTACGCAAGATGCACGAAATATGAGATCCAGAGCTCCATTAAGGTGGTTCTGTCCTGGACCATCTCCGTCAACTGCATCACGGCGGCACTCAGCGCCCTGTCGCTTTACAACATGAGCACCGGGGATCGCTACAGCCGCGGCAAGTCGGCACGATGTGGTCTCATCTTCTCTGTGGGGAAGTTCTTCAGGTGGATGGTTGACAGCCGGGTGGCGGTGAGGATCCACGAGTACGCAGCCATTTACCTCTCTGCCTGCATGGAGAGCCTCTTCCGTGAGGTGTTCCGCCGGGTCTTGCACAGCGCCGCGGTGGAGAAAGACAACGGGATCCCGAAGTTAACTGTGGAGTCCTTGGAGCAGGCGATCAACAACGACTCTGAGCTTTGGGGGATGCTGCAGCCCTATCAGCACCTCATCTGTGGCAAGAATGCCAGCGGTAAGTTGACAAAATTAAATCTTAATTATTTTGTCCCTTCTATTATTGTCTCAAACGATCCATTTTATTGATTCTGTTTTTATTTTATCAGTGCGTTGAAGAATCAGGCACATTCTCTACTATGGGTTGTATTCCTGGATCACTGGAACCCCTGAGATAGCTTCGATTATATTATTCAATCAGGCGCTCATCCATGGCCTCAACAGTGTTTTTTCTTCCTTGTTCAAATACCATCAATACGTTCCGCAGGGCCAACGTATACCAGGCTATAGTTTAAACGCAGTGTATTTTAACGTACCGATATATTCAGTAAGAAGGTTTGGGTGGTTGCAGTCATTTGACAGGGAACGTATTTTTGTTATTTTATCATTGGTTTGAATATTTGTAACTGATATTAAAAAGTAGAAGAAACACAAGCTTATCGAATTATATGCGCGATAAATTTGCCCTCGTATTTTCTCCCGAATGATTTTGCATAATTCATTGGTGAAAGGCTTTGCAACGAAATCTCAGTAGCGGTTAGTAATACAAATCGTATATAATGTATGTTTTTATATACAGGAAAGATTAACATAAAAACTGCAGTGAAGAAATATATTGTGGGTTGATTTTTCTGGAAATGTTTAGAAGGAAGCCTGACCCTCAGAAACACCCAAACAAATCATTTTATGACGAAATACTAGGGGAAACTTGACTGGTGAAGTAAAGACTCTGTATGATTTAACTGTTGACATCCCAAACTGCAGACTCCCAGAAGATCGGTGCTTCCCTGTGGGCGTTTAGAGGCAATGCTGAACTTGTAACAAGCCCATGAGATGACAGCAATCAGTAGTATGAGCCAAAATATAAGACTAAGAATAACTTAAGCGTTTGGCAACTACGGGTTATTAAGTACTTGTAATTGTGAAAATTCCAAATCCCAGTGTAGATCACAGTTTATTGTGATGTCGTAACACTGACTGTGTGGGTGTGATTGCGCAGGATGAAAACCCCTTAAAAGAAAAGTGCGGGGACGAATTATCACGCTGAGCGTGTGAAATGTTACTCACAACTTCTTAGCTTAACCTTGCTCACATATTCTGTCTATTCTCCATCTGTTTCACATTCACTTCAAAATGTTGTTATTACCCGTCTGTACTTAAATATACAAATAATGTCAGCAAGTCTTTTAGCGTAATGATTTAGCATCTTAGATTTATCACAAAATGTGAAATTAATACAATATGGCTCTTTGCTTTTCAGTTTTTTTAATGAATATTACGGGAGATATAAGTAAATTATGTACCTTCTTTTGTCAATATAATGTGAACAGATGAAATTGACTAGACTGGGGGCAGACTGTTGGACTGTGGTGAAATATGTGACCCCAGCCCTTTTAGATTCATTGAAGGGCGGGGTGCACAGGCCCTAACCTCACACATTAAATAGCAGGGTCACAGGGTCAAGAAAGGAACAACTCCCAGGTCATTAATGTAGTAAATAACCAGTAATTTGACTAACTACCGATGCTCTTAAGGCACTAGAATTCACCTTATTGATCACTGGAGACAGTTCCCCAGTAACCTGTCAGATAATCACTGTATATTCTATTAGTGATGGTTGTTTGTGTGAAACAGATGAGCATTGGCTGATTTAAGGCATTTGGATTGCATGGCATGTGACCAACAGCTGACTTTGTAGTTTATTTGTGACATGCTGCCGATAGACTTGCCATGATTCCTCATTCTTGTGGCCCGGTTTCCATATTTGGCACAGTGGCAGAACCCCCCCCCCCAGCCACACATCAATGAGGTATCACTTCAGGTTTCAGAAAACAGGGTAATGGAGTCTTGTGCCATAAAGCTGGCCTGCTCTCATATCCATATCGTGTCCATATCCTTATCGAGGCCACACATTGCCTCAGACTGTCATGGGCATAGCTTGCCCTGACTTGACAACTATGGGGAAGGGTGGAGATGTTACCTTCCACGAACTTCAAACTGAATCAAACGGGGTGTTTCAGAGAATAGTGGTGGCCCAGTTTAGGCTTGCACTGTGACAATGGACAAGAGCACAGTGACCAGGGAAGGAAGTGACAGCGCTAAAGGGAGAGAGAGCCCCCCTCCCCCACTCTTTTTTGGCCTTGACGCAGCTATCAGATGACATGCCGGCAATGTCGCAGCCGCCCGGCTCCAGCATTGGTGTTTTTTTCTTGGGACAATATTTGCATTAATTGTTGGTGAGGTGGCCCATAAGTGCTTCCATATTGTGATGATCCAGCTAACCACAGTGCCCCCCAGGCAGTGCCCTGAGTGTGTGTTTCAGTGTACAGTTAATAGGAGAATGTCATCTGTCTCTCCACTGTCCCAGAAATGCTCCCCTGCCATTATAGTCCTTTTATAGGCTTCAGTTGTTAATTAATTCATATACAGTGATATTGTTTTCTGAGATGTAGAGTCTCATTAGAGCATGATTAATTAAACTTAAATACCACTGGAGGCCTTTAAGGGCACAATTAATAAAATTCTCTTTCATTCATTCATTCATTCATTCATATTCATTTCAAAACTATATTAAAAAACTATGAATGGAAAGATGTGATATAATGATCCATCTGGGCCATGAATTAATCAAGAATATTTCATTGTTAAATATGAAATTATATTTACATGACTGGCAACTGGCATTCGTAGATTGGGCAACATACTATGATTACCAAGGAAAAATTGAAACAAGGTTGAATTAATTAGGAGTGAGCTGTTTGTTTTTGGTGTAATAAAACATTTTTAATATCCTATATAAGAATACCACTGTTTAAGTAACAAAGGATTGTAGTGCAGTTTGCTCTCTCTCCTTGTATTTTTCATCACTCTTGAGTATGCTTCAAGATATTCATCCAGAAATCATAAAAGGGCTTCTCTATTTAAATATTGCAATTTAACTTCATGAAGAATCAATGGCTGCTTCCAAGTTTGTAGGGCAGAGTCTGATATTGGAGTGGGGGGGTGGGGTGGCACAACTTAATTTAAATGCAAAGGTCATTTTTTGGAGGGGGGTGATGGCAAGTTAACTACTGGGACTTTTTACATATGTCGTGCCGTTTTGTCATACTAATTTCAGCAAGTCCTACAGATATGTAAATTGCAATTGTTAAAAACTGGCACATTTAGGGACATCTTGCCTGTTTCATAATACTGAATCTTTTTTGCATGTTGTGTTAGGGAGACTCTGCACATCTGTGCTGCCAAATCGCAGCACCAGTGTCTGGAATAAGTCTCGGCCACACTTCCGTGACATTTTCCATGTTTCTATAAATTCACATCTAAAATATCGTCCAGCAATAGAGGGTGTAACATTGAATCTGCAATGAACTATGCTTATAAGCCACTTAGGCCAGGTCAGGCCAAGGCACCTCCTGATGTGTTACTATAATTATGGACACGGACTGATGGCCTTTTTGACAAATCCGTGAAAATCCTCATGTTCTTTCTTCATCAGTGATCTGTTGTTCGGGAGTGCGGATTTTACCCGAAAGCAGCCTCATTCTCATGTTTTGATGATGAAAGCAAATCCGTCTCATCTGTCAGGATTTGGCAGTGTGCAGTGCTGCGCCCAAACAGCAGTGCGACTCCTGTTTCCTGGGAGGCAAACGATAAAAAGCACAATAACCCACTCAGATGCATGGGATCACCAATTCTTACCTACATTAATGATTCCATGCTCAATTATACATTTTGTTATCATTTTATGGTTTTTTAAATTAACTGATCCCTTTGTCGACCAAGTTTTCTGAATCTGGTAAGGAAACTGTCCAGCCAGTTTTTTTAGAGAACAGGATAGGCGTTAACATTAACACTTCTGCAGGCCTATTTAGTTTATGTTACCTGTGTTCCTTAAACCATTTTTGTCCTAATTAAATCTCAGCTACACCTATCAGGAAACTTAATCACTGATACCTTGCTTAATGTTTCAAACTGAAAATGTTTCAAGGTCATTGCCCGCCCTACTAATCTATTGGCATTTTCTCCCCCACTGGTTTTTATTACCCATTTCCAGACTCCAACTGTTGCAGTTGTATGAATGGTGGAACAGATTTATAATTTGATTTTAAACCTAGCACATATATTTTTTTATGCGCTGAGAGTATTGTAGACGTATTCTGGCCATTTTCTATCTATTTCCCCATTATTCTGTAAAGAATAACTGGATTGAAACAGAACACTAAATTAATGAGGCAAAAAAATGTAGTCACAGCACAAGGCGATCCGCAATATTGTCTGTGTCACCCTACAATCATAGGCAAACGTTCCTCCCTGCATGGTCAATCTGTTATTCAAAATGTGCTGATTTCTAAAGTGTTGCCACTTCGCCCTTGATCCACAGTACAACCATGAGTAGATTCTGGGCATAAAATTTGAATCTGTCCCCCCTCCCCATCGCAGTGCCTTATACGGCAATCAGTGTAAAGACAAACATACTTGGAGAGTTGTTTGTTAAGGCCTGGTGATAAACGCAACTGTAATTATAAACTCTATTCAGATCGACATGATAAAGGATTTTGTCACGCATTTATTGTTAGCCTATTATCGGTGCACCCCAGGGTTTTCGGTAGGTGGGTGCAGGTGATAGTTGTCTGGATCCCAATAAGATACACAGCATCCAAACTCCTTCAGCTTTAATTGATTCACCTGTGTCTTTAATTATTATTATCAGTGTTATTATTTTCTGTCGGCTTTGCTGCGATTTGTTAAACACGGTTAAAAGTAATCTTTAGGGACATAATGTGTAACACCAATTTACCACAATTTGGGTTTTTGTTTTATTTTTCTCTTCCATGCTGCGCAAATGGGTAATTCCTAAAGTGCTGCCGGCTATTAAAGAGAGATGTGATGGATCCTCAGGTGTTTTACTTGAAAGATCTTAGTGGAAGCCCAGTGGCCCATGCTAGGAATCTACACCACAGATACAGTAAAGCAGAGGAAGAGGATGGTATGCTCTACGATGAGCTGGCATCCCATCATGGGCATCCCCTGCCTTGTGCCCTGTGGCTTCTTATGTACAGCTCTAGCCATAGTGCAACTTTGTACTGGATAATAGGAGAGACAGTTCAAGGACTTTAGTGGAAAATGGAATGATGATTGGATATGCATAGTAGGTAGGCATCCAGAGTTTATTCCCAGAACCTTGCTGCTTCAAATCTTAAGAGAGCCTTCAGAGAGGAAAAAACAGGACGTTTCTTTCTTTACATTAATTTTATCTATGAATGTCTAAACACTGTGTGGCTTTAAGAAGAATGAAATAGTAATGAAATAAACCTTTTTTAACCATAAAAAATTGTGGGCGTGTGGGTGTATTTTCTTAGAGACCTTGGTAAAGATGGGGATCCTTGCCTCAGCATTCCCACGCAATGGCAGGTTTAGCCTTGACATCCCTTGCATGGCATCATATCAGGAAAGGAAGAGGAGCATCTTGTCGGGGCAGCCTTGTCCTTTTTGCATCCGAGCTCAAAACCCAGACGAGAGTAAACAGCGTGTCCCTAGGAGGGAGCATGTGGGGTTTAGTGGGATGCAACTCTAATTATTAAACCTTACCATGCTTGGGACACGGGCACTAATTACGCTGCAGTTGCAGTGTATTGAGAATCCTGTGCTTTTACCATGAACTACCCACATGAGAGGAGTCTTCCAGAGCACTGCGCGGTCAACTTGTTTTGGATGTATTGAAGTCTTTGTGGGTGTAGCTATGTTTGTACCCAATGCCTTTTTCATTGGCTCTCTCCTTGCTAACTGCATTGGCATGGACGTGTCAGTGGTTTTGATTTTATTTGGGCATATTCAGTGAAAATTAATCTTCCAACAGCCTGGAGCTTATTACAGTAACCATAGGGCACAACCCAGGAGAACACCCTGGATGGGATGCTAGTGCATAGCTGAACACAACTATACATAATTCTACACACTATGGGTGATTTAGTGATGCCAGTTAGCCTAACTGTATGTCTTTGGGCTGTGGGAGGAAACTGGAGCGAGATGGTGAGAACATGCGAGCTCCGCACACACCCAGAGCGGGGGTTGATTTGACCGTCCCTGGTCCTGAAAATGTGAGGCGACAGTGCTGGCCTGACTGAGAAATTTGGAGAAAGACAGTAATTCATCCAGCAGTTTTGGTCCAAAGTCGTATCTATTTCTAGGCCAGTAAAGAGCAGTGTGCAGGATTGTTATGGCAGTGAGCGTTTTTATTATTATTAAAAGAAGCTGTTTGCATTGGTTTTCCCTGCAAGGAATTTCTCAACAAGGTCAAAGTTCAAATACAGCCCTGTAGCCAATATGGAGACAGCCACGTTTCTGTGATTTTACATACTCCTTTTCCTATGCAAGGTGATTCACTGATTTTCTAAATTAACGATTCCATGTTCGGTAGTTCGCCTGTTTCTGAAAGCCCTGGGTGTGAACCACAACACCCAGTCACTCTCTGGAACACTGTCATGTCACATCTATACCTTCCCTTGCCAGTACGTTAAGAGCTGTGTGGTTAAGCACATACACACATGAGAGAATGCCTCCTATGACTCTGTGTGTCTGCATGCATTAATCACTTGGCCACTGGGGCTAAAAGTAAAATAATATTGTCCTGTAAAATAATAGCTAAATTTGATAAATGAAGGACTCTGTGACAACGAGCTGGGAATGTTTCTAATTGTCCTGAGTATTGCTATTCATTGAATCTCATTAAAATGCACGCTGGGTGCCTTCTTGTGTGTGCCCAGCGGAACCAGAGGTTGAGACAGATTAAAAACAGGAGTTGAGATTAATAGGAAGGTCAGTCTAAGTGCTGTGGCCCCCCCAGCCATATTTCCTTGGCGATATCCATAGAACCACTTCTGTGATTTCAGACCATTGTTGGTCGGTGGAAGCAGCACAATATCACAATGGATTTGGGTGCACTAGCTGGTCGGTTTTGCTGGGGAGGTGGGGGGGGGGGGTATTCATGGTGTGCCGGGGGGCTGACAGTAGTACTTGGAATTTGAACTTTGACCCATGTTGGCCACGTGGGCTCATCACAGGAGCAGGCAGGTTTGTGGTACCTCAGAAGATGAGAATAGATTTACTGATTTACTGAGCTTGCTAGGCACTGGACAAGGAAAGGAGGAGTGTGAGAATTTATACTTTTTTCCATTAGGTCTTTTAGTTTAACGATTAGCTAGGACACACTGGTAGGAGACTATTACCCTTTTTATATTTCGGCCGGGTGGCACGGTAATATGGTAGTTAGCACTATCGCTCACATCTCTGGCACCTGGGCTCAAGTCTTTGCCATGGCTCTGTGTGTGGAGTTTGCATTTTTTCCCAGTGTTGTCCTTGGGTTTCCCCCCACAGTCCAAAAACATGCTGAGGATAACTGGAGTTACCAAAATGCCCATAACTGTAAGTGTGTGAGTGTGCCCTGTGATGGTTTGGTGCCCCATCCTGGGTTCTTCCCTGCCTTTTGGGCTGTTCACTCTGGGCCACCTTGTGACCATGACCAGACCCACACATACACCCCTACAGGCAGTCTGGTAACTCCACTTCACCTTAGTATGTTTTTGGATGGTGCGGCTTGGTGGTCCCGGGCTTCAGATTCTGCCATGAGTCTATGTATGTAGAGTTTGCATTTTTTCCCTCTGTCATTGTGGGGTTTCCTCTGGGTACTCCGATTCCCCCCCCCCCCACACACACACACACACACACACACACACACACAGTCTAAAAATAAAATATGCTGAGGTTAATTGGCCTTATCCAATTGCCTGCAGGTATGCGTGTGTGAATGAATGGCGTGTGAGTGTGTCATGAGATGGGTTGGCGCCCCATCCTGGGTTATTACCTGCCTTGCGCTTATAGCCCCTGGAGGAATAGCCCTCTGGACCACTGGGGGGTGGGACTGTAGTGCCTAGAGGAAACTCCTTGATAACATGGGAAGAACATGGAGCCATGGTGAAGACTCAAATCCTGATCCCAGGGGTGTGAGGCAACCACAGCACCACTGTGCTGCCCTTTTATGGAACAACATATAGTAATTAACAAATCGCATACAATAACTCTTGTTATTGGTCACACCAGAGTGTTCTGTTTAGTATTTTCCATAACACTGATCCTTCAGCTTTAAGGTCATATCCAGCAAAACATACATATTCTGGACGGATACAGGCTTTAGTAAATATATGCTTCTTATTGTTATCTGGTACTAATTACAGGTAGCCCACTTTTATTGGATGAGACAGAACAAAAAAGATCATAGCAAGGAGATAATGGAAAATTTAATTATCTGCACAATATTTTCATTTGGCTTGGCAAAAGCTTTATTTTTTCAAAATGTAACCTCCTGGATATGAAATGTAACACTTCAGCTGGGGTTTGTTCATAACAGTTTTGACTTCCGGTCAAGTGTGTTTTGTGCGTGACATTTAGACAAGCTTTTCAGAGCATTGGAAACAAGCAGAAACAGTAATCAGTTCAGAGAACAAATAAATCCTGTTTACTAGATAGAGGGAAATCATATGCTACTGTATCATTATAAAAAATATGTCAATCTGTATTGCTGTTTCAACTGCTGCAAGCTTATATTTGGCATTGAAAGGAGAACTTCTTTTGTTTGTAGACTCAATCTATTTCAGTTGCTTCCCAGCCAGGGTATACCCTGCTTTTGTCCCCTGTGCTGCCTGAGATATACCCTTGGGCCCCTTGGACCCTGACCAGTATGAGCATCTTGAGGATGGATGGATGCATTTTTGTTCAATTTTAAAATAGCATGCTTTGATTTAAACACAACATATTAAGGTATGAAGGGAAAATTTCACCAGGAAAACACACACACACACACACACACACACACACACACACACACACACACACACATGTGTTAACTTGTGTGGATGTTAAACCAAAACAAGCTAACAAATATATAAATTGTTATTCTGTTATTCTATTCTGTTAAATTCTAAGCATACATTGTCAAGTTTGCCCTTCTTTCAAGGACAAATCAATACGTGCAATCGGTGAGCTTTGCTCTGATTTGTCCTACTGATGTCAGTCTGAACCATTCTGTCGATCTTCTTCAGAAAACTCCTCTGATTTTGGGCCCAGGATTGTGACACATGTAGTGAACACTGCAAGGAACATGGCCAAGGTTAACGGAACCCTTTCAGCAAATACATAGGCATTCAGTAAAGAAAGGCTACAGGGGGAAAGAACACTAATTTACCAGCTGCTTTTAGCCAAAGCCACAAGTGAGAAAGCATTGGTTAGTCAGCCTCTGAACCAAATAGAGTGAAGGGCCTTCTTCAAGAGCCCAATGGTCAAACCACTCTACAAAAGGCAGGGCTTGGGGTTGGTGGTATGTGTCTTAACATTGAACAAATCCCGTGGCCAGTAAAGTGATATCACCTTTAGGCTCCTGAGCAAGGTCCTTCACTCCCTGTTACTCTGGGGGTTTTCTGACCTCGCTTTGTGATTTTTGGATAAAAGTCTCTGCTAAATAAATGAAATGCAAATGAACTGGCAACCTTCTGAGCACCTCAGTAAAGTAACTCACTAAGCCACCCACCAAAAAGCTGGTCATGGTTTTATGATATAGTGCAGTTTTCTGATTTTAAAATTATTTTACAGCATATCCATTATAAGAAGATACACAAAGCATTTGCGCAGCTGAAAATATTTTTTGTCCCAGATAACGGCGTTTCTCTGTTTTCATCTGTGTGTCTAATCTCTCCTCAACAAACAAATATGCAAAATTATGAGGCTGGGCTGCTCAGCATCTGTATCAGACTGTCTCCTACTCTGACTTCAATAACCGAATTACTATGATATACTACAATCACTTTTTGGGAAATTCTTTCAGATCGAGGTTCGTGCCATGTCTGCTGTGATAGGTACTTTTAAAAAACAATAAAAGGACAAAAATGCATTTTAATAATTTAATGACACAAGAATGCATTTTAATAATTTAATGGCACATATTTGAGATTTATTTATAAATCGACAACTGTAATACAGTTCTTTGAATCCTGATACTAAATAGAAAACTGGTTAGTATAGGTTACTTTAGGCTATTTTAAAGTATTACGTTTGAAATTCATTTTGTTATTAAAACCGGAGCTCTAAATGCCAAGCAGTAATACATCAGGGTTACAGTTAATCCCAGCTCTAAGGTATTTAAACAGTTTCTTGTACTGTATGTATTTAACTTGTGTCTGATATTAGGCATGCTCTCTTTCCTGCTTTGTCACATTCTGTCTGCTACACTGCTTTCTTGTTTTTTTTTGGCCCTTTCTGGGTGAATGAGCCTCATGCATGTTTCAGATGTGAGGTGTGTTCCCTCTTATTATGACCTGTGTGTGGTACCCCCCTCCCCCCAGTCTTATGCACGTGCTTTAGTTCTGTTAGCAGAAATGCTAATGGTTCCACAGTAAACGGCTGGCAACAGTTTTTCTTGCCAACACATTTTTTGTAAAGAGCAGGTCGCAGTTGGAAATGAAAAATTAATTAATTAATAGATTAATTACGGCATTACATCAGAAACGAAATGTCCAAGTTATGAATGCAGAAATGGGTCTGGAAGTTCCTGACCTTCTTTTTAGTGAGTTAAATTGAGCTTCTTTTCTTTTCTCACATATGTAGCCTCTTCACCAGCTCGAGGGTGTAGGTGCGTGTGTGTGGAGTTAGGCTTCAAATGGTTATCTTTGTTCCAGTTGTAAGTTTCAGGTGATAGATGTAAAGGAAACGGGCAGAGCCCAGGAGCACCTGGTAGTCCCCTGGCTTCTCAGAATTAAAAATGTGAACAAGGGTAAAAAACAAAAGGGTTAGAATGGGTGCCCAGGATCAGTCACAGGCACATTTTTGTTTAATGCTTTACATGATGGTTGGATTCTGCCTCACATTCACAGCCTGAAGTCCGGAACTTTCCCTTGAGACAGCCCGTGAGCCCGTGAGCCCACTGTGCGGCTCTCTGGAGGAAGTCGGATGTCTCCTCAGGTGCGGTCCAGTGTGGGGATGATGGATATCCTACATGACCAGCTGGTTTGCCTTTGGCTGCTTAGATGTTACCGCGGTAAAGGAGACTGGGTGCCTACCATCTGTATTCCTGCCTCTTGCTGTCGTCTGTGGCATACGCCAAGATCTGGCCTGTAGCCTGTAGTCACTGTAGTCATTTCTGCAGTTTGAACAGAGATTAGTCTGTGTGGGCAGTATGGTGGCTCAGCGAGTAGCCGTGTGTGTGTGCATTGAGTTCGTATGTTCTCCCTGTGATTGCGTGGGCCTGCTCTCGCAGTGCGACTGAGTAAACCGGCTTACAGTGTACCCTGCAATTGACTGACACCCTGACTAGGGTGTCCCCCATTCCTTGAGCTTCCTGGGATAGGTTCCAGGCTCACTGTGATCTTATACCGGATTAGCCGCCATAGGAGATGGATAAATGGATGGGCAATATTGGTTCCATTCAGTACTGCAAATAAATATTAAATTGTGATGTTCTACAATGTAGCTACACTAATATCCTTCTATATTTTCCGGCATAATTCTGTGTTTGTCTTCCACACTTTACCTCACACGGGCTCGGGCAGACAGCAATGGCCTCACAGACATGCCGTTAGCGTTCCCAGCCTGGATCTATCCGACTTCGATCTCCATGTGTCTCACTCAAGAACAACCCATGGAAGGTGGCAGGCATCACAGTGGTTCACCAATTTCTCTGAGCAGAGGACGGCCTTTTCCAGAATTGCCGATCGTGAAACTAAATGAAAGCATTGTGCAAGGACATTTCAGGTTATTGCGCTAACTGATGGTGGAAATCCCATTATGTCCCTGTATTGTTCACCCAGGGTAACATTGGTTATTATTAGTATTATTATATTCACATTATTACATTTCAACAAAGAGTCTTACATACGTTCATTTTTTTCCTTTGTTAAACTAGAAAGTGAATAAATTTTGCCATTATTTAAGTAAAATTTATGTACCATGGCGGCTTAATCCGCAACGTTGTCACAAGGTTGAGGTTTGAGTCTCATCCCTTTTGTATAGAGTTTGCATGTTCTGCCAAAATTCTGTAGGTACATATGTTTACTCCCACAGTACAAAGACAGACAGTGAGGCTAACTAGCATCTCTACATTGCCCATAGTGTGTGTGCCCTCCAATGGACTGGCATCCTGCCCACGGTATACCCCAACCTTGTATCTTATGCAGCCTGGGATATGCTCCAAGCCCCCTCCTCAACCCTGGCTTGAGTAAGCAGCTGGAAAAAGGATTGTGGCATTTTATCTTTGAAAACAGCTCACCCCTCCATGATTTCATTTATGATGTAATGGTGTCATGTCTGTATGTTACATTTCCGCTGCTGCGCAATGGTGTTTCACCACAGCCCGCTGCTGTTGTGTTATGAGGTGTGGGGAAACGTGGGCCCGTTATGCAAGAGAATTACCAGCATTGTGTTTTTATGTAACGTCAACAGATGAAATCATGTGTCATTGGCATTGGATGAAATGTAACTGCTTAACATTATTGGGCTGTAGAATTGTTGGACTAATAGCAGTGATAGTTCTAGGAAATGACCAGTGACAGTAAGTCTTAGACCCTTGGTTGGGGTAGGAGGAGCGATAAAAGTTGTAGGACTAGTGGGGAAGGCTAATCTTCCTTAGGGTAATTATTTATGGCAACTATTTTTGAGGGTTGGAGAGGGGGTTGGTCCCCAAGGTGCTTTCCCATGGCACCAGCACATATAAAACCTTGGATGCTACATTCCAGCCCGGTGAAATGCCCGGTCTCATGCACATCCTGGCTGAAATACAGCTGCCTGCTTGCTGATATGTTCCGGTCAGCAATTTAAGTCAAAAGAAAGGATTTCTGTTTGCTCCCAGGAGGTGTGAGTTCCCCACAGTGGCTGTCCGGCTCTGTCGATACCCGTTAGCAGGTTACCTTCAGAATGGCCCATTCCCCTGAGAAATTGCTATAATGTGTTCATAAATAACAGTCACATGCATAGAGACAGTACACGTTTTTGCGCTGTGGGAAAAGGGCCTGGCACTAGACTTCTGTGTGCGGCTCTATTGTTGTGATGCTTTATTCAGAGTGGCAAGGACATTGAGATGCGTGGTGAGGAGGATTACAGGAAGTTGTTGTTGTGAGGGGCAGCTAAGCTCTCAAGGACGCAAGCTGATGTGGTTCCAGACAACTGAGTCAACTTGGGAGCGTTGTGTCGAAAAGTAGGGAACATGAATGTCTGAAGAGCATGAGATCCTCCGTCAGATTTCTATTCTGTCTTGTGTTTCGCTGCTTAAAGGGCCTTCTAAGGAAAGGGGCTTGTTCAAACGGCAGCCACCATCAGCAGTGCGAGGCAGTGTGAGAGGGGAGCTTGCTCTGTACAGACTGCTTGGAGATGACTATGATTCCTAATGGTGATTGGGTGTGGCCATCTGCTGTAGCCAATTCCCACGCTTCAGCTGCCTCAATGTTTTTATTGTAATAAAATGAATTTTATATTATTGTCTGCTCAACTATACAATATTTCCTCTAGAAATATAACAAAATAATTTCATAGCAATAAAAATTAATTGAAGAACAGCTGTTTGTTTTAACACGTCAAATAAAAATAAATGCCAGAATATGTTTGACAAATGGACAGCAGTTTGATTAGTAGTGGGTGCCCCCCCCCGCCCCAAGTGTAAACCTGAGGCTGTTTTCCATCAAACTAATGAGGCCAATGGCGAATGCCGTCACTTTACATAATGCAAAGTGGTTTATCACAATGAGGAAATATCACAGACCAGATGACTGAATGACATGAGAGCCACGTTTAACGACGTTCAGAGCAGAGGAACGTACCAGCCTCTCCTCTCTGTTTTAACTGAAACACATGCTGTTAATTGTGCACACTAACCTTCTGCTGTATAAAGCCAGGGAGAATGAACCTCCAGGCCAAAGTATGAGTTAAATAAATTTACAAATAACTGTAAAAGCTGGCTGGCTTTCAACGGGAAACAGAAAAAACACAGCTAAAATTAAGACAAGTTTCCAATCCTTGTCTTTTGTGCCTCCCGTCCCTCATAATTAAGCATTCCTCATCGGCTTCAGTCACGGTGCTGTCAAATCTCGCTGGTCATTTTTACTAATGGGGGGGGGGGGGGGGGGGGGGGGGCCCCGGAGAGAGATGGCAGTGCAGGAAGGGGGTGGTGGGGTTCCTCGTACCTTGCGCTTGCGTTCCGCCCGCTCCCTAGACCGCCGCCTCCGCTGCCGAGCCTTCTCCTCAGCCACCTTAGCGGCGTCGTCCTGCTTATCCAGCACACGGGATTTCTTCAGCTGCGCCGCCGCATGAGCCATGACTGCTGTGCTGGTTTCCGACCACCAAACTCAATAGAAATCCGGCTCTAAAAATCACCCAAAAGCCCCACGGGGGGGGGAGACGGGATCCCGGTAGAAGGAGGTAGGGAGGGAGTCGTGGGTGTTGCCTGTTTGCGAGCAGCGCTGGCTGCCAAGGCTGCTGCTGGAGTGTCGCTCCGCCGGGCTGAGCTGCCGATTCCGCCGTCACAGACTCCCGCTAACACCGCGCCTCCCGCTTCTGTGGAATGCGTGTCTGAGTGGCGGCAGCAGCAGGCGGGAGGGAGAAGAGAGAGGAGGAGAGAGGGAGGGAGGGAAGGAGGACGGACGGGCCCACCCCCAGCCACAGTCAGTCAGACGACAGCTTCGGCTTCTTCGGCCGCGACGTTTCTGGGGCAGGGATGCTGAGGAGAGGAGGAGCCGCCCCCACGAATCAGGGGCAGGGATGCTGAGGAGAGGAGGAGTCGCCGGCACCTGGAGGAGGATGACGATGAGGCGAGGGAGGGACCAGGCAGGCTCCAGAGATGGGGGGACGCTCCTCTCGGTGCAGCCGGCCCCCTCAGAGGAGGAGATGGCGCAGTCCGTGCCGCACGCAGGCTACAGCCACCGCCGCTGCGGCTCCCTGACGCAGGGCTCACGGCGCCTTTCCACAGCTTCCCGCCTCCGCTGCCATTTCTCCTTCCAAGGCCGCTCGACGCAGTTCTGACGCGTTCTTTGAAATACGCAGTCTCGGCGTGCAGTGGGAATACGGCAGCATGAGGCTGTTCATGTGCGTTTCCGCCTGGAGGTTAACTGCTGTACCTGCTGTCAGACGCTTTAGCTTCGGCTGGGGGGGGGGGGGGCATGGTGCTTCCCCAAAGCCAGGACACACAAACATACACACTCATGGATCAGGTGTCCATACAGTTGTGACATCGGATCTGGCTGGTGGCCCACTTCAGTAATGAATTGAGAGAAAGAGTAGGGCGAATAAACGACAAGGGGGGGGGGGGGGGGGGGGGGGGGGGGGGGGGGGGGGGGGGGGGGGGGGGGGGGGGGGGGGGGGGGGGGGG
>JABFEA020000067.1:16312414-16357150 GCA_019775915.2 Cyphomyrus plagiostoma | reverse complement strand
CCCCCCCCCCCCCCCCCCCCCCCCCCCCCCCCCCCCCCCCCCCCCCCCCCCCCCCCCCCCCCCCCCCGCGGGGGGGTTGGAAGAAGCCAAATTAAAATTGGGGGGTACGTACATCCCCCCTGTTTCCTCTGCCCCTGCATCAATCTATCTTCTGTAACTGCTTCTGGTTGTGGTGAGACTGGAATCTGCCCCATGAGCCATGCACACCACTGACAGAGTAGTTCAAGTCATCCAAGCTTGCATGTACTATGTTCAACATTATTGCTAAGATATTTTATCAACTTAGTGGTAAGAAATGAATTACCTCGATATTTTTTTCCCAGCATTCTTTACCTCTTCCAGTGGTTGTAGTGATTCCTGAGTAGCAATAATATACATTTGAATTGTTACATGGGTTAAGCTTTTTACTGTTCGGTTACCTTAATGCTAATCAGCTAAATGGAGCCCTCGAGCCCGTCTGTTGTCAGCTGTTATTCGTCAACAGAAATGCATGGCGCAGTTAAAAAAAAAAAATTAACAATTCAGAGCCACTTATCTGACTCAGGTCACCTTGACCTCAGCCTTGCTGCGTTTTCCTGACGTGTCGATATAGATTCCACATCTGGAGTCCAGATGTTCCACGAGGCTAATCCAATGCGCTAGCGAGCCAGCTATATGTAAATGGTGGGGCCATTAGCTTAGAGGGATGGGGGCTCAGACTAAATGCTTCCTCAGTCATTTGCATCAATCTCTGTGTAAAGTTGCAGGCCCAGATATTTTCTTGTTTACAACTTGAGATCTTCAGCTTGCATCATTAATCCACCAGCACATGCAGCCACATTATAATATGTATGAAAGGACACCTGAGCAACAGCAGAGACTTTATAGAGTTTTTCTATTGAGGGAAGAAGAGGATTGTGGGAAAGGACACCAGACCCCAGATTCATAAATCGAAACAAGAAAGATTATTTTGTAAGGGCAATGGACGGTCCCCATCTGGCAGGCTGCTGAGTTTTAGTTAAAGGCGGTTTTCCTCTTCATAACCGTATCCTCCATCGAGTATCTCAGTGTTTTTGGCTGGGCATGTGGCCTGGGGTTATGCAATATATCCATGCGTTCTACAGTACAGCAAATGTCCAATAAAAATGCTTTGGCGTAATGAATAACATACAGAAGGAATTCTGAAAAGCATTATTACCAAAACCAGAAGCAAAATCACATATAAAACCAAATATTGCTTGATACGGATTTGAATGTACAATTATGTGAAAAGTTTTGGAATTATTTTAGTTTTTTTAACATTTATTTATTTGGCAGATTCTTATGTAGCAAATACTACAGTATAAGCATTCAGCTGTCAAAGAGCCAAATTAGGCATAAGAGCAGGTAGGATGAGCTTCCACTTATAGGCAACAGCTAGCTAGTGAGTTTTGAGTACCAGCAAAAGAACGTGGAGGGGTATAGCTCTGCACATTTATCATTATATAACCGCAGATTATTTGCATGTGCAAGTGATTTGTTCAGATATGATTGCATCACACATTCATGCAGCATTACCAAAACAATTAGTATAGCATCATAATGATTGATAATTATTGCTAGTAATTCAGAGAGTATTAAGTTAGCGTTTGATTCTCGCCTATCGTTTATAAGTGAACGGGCCTTCTCTTGTCAATGCCAACTGTAGCCATCTTGCGGGCCTGGTCAGCCTGATCTCTCTGCTATGACATCCAGAAATCTTTTCAACTTACGCTCCCCCTCATGACGACACATGCAGACTCCCATGTTGGTTTAGCGCCTCGAAGCCCAGATCGAGACCGCCAAAGCGGGAGATGGCCGGTGTCTCGGCTAGCGGCCAGTAGGGGTGGCTGAGGGTGCTGGCGGGGGGCTGGGGCTTGGATGAAGCGGACACCATATGTTGGAGAAACAGTGGCATGGCTGAAGACAGGCCCAGCCAGCTGAGGGTTTGTCCAAGGCAAGAAGAGCTAGTTTTTGGGCAGAAAGAAGGAATCTGCAAGGCCCTGTGATCAGCGATCTTCACATTGGGTCACCACAGCCACCACAGGTTGGCTGTCAGGAATCACTCCTCTATTTCTGCTCCTCTCAACTATTTTCAAAGCCATACTCGAAAAAAATAACGTTGTGCTCAATAAATGCTGTTTCCCTTGCTCATTCTAGATAAAGGCTTATTATTTCAGTCACACTTGGGCTTAACAAGGCTCATAGGGCAGTAGGTTAAGTGATAATGTCATATTTGAACCAACAGTGCTTAATGATAAATATAGCAAATAACTTCATATGAATGAGTAGGTACAAGAAGCTGATTAGTACATCACCGCAGGTGCTGTGTTAGAGTAGTATGTTGGATTCAGGTAAATACTCTGCACTTTTCAGGATTTTCAAGCTGTGTCTAATCTCTCAAATGTTCCTTGTAATAACTTTAAGTCAAAAACTCTTCCATTTCTTGAATCTCTGTGACAAAAAAATATGCAAAGCCTTTTCAATCCTGGGTGGCAGGTGAATCAGTGATACCTCCAGTGTTGTGGCTCTGATTTTTGACCTCAGCTTGGGGTGTAGTTCTCTTGTTCTTCCTGTGTTCATGTGAATTTCCTTCCACATGTCAGAGGCATGGGTTCACACCTGTGGCCTAGAGCTGAAAAACTAGTTTTCTTTACTGCTGATCATGAAAATTATCCAAATGTCTATCATACTGAAGTTGCTTCAAGAACTTTTGGCCTCACATGAGTAAGATTTTATAAGGTGAGGGCAGGTCTATTGTTTCTAACCATCTTATAGGATTCTGTTTAATGCTTAGCAAACAATGGGAGGATGTCTGGTGAAATAACAGTGAATCATCCTAGCATCTTGGCAGTTTGCACATACTGGGTTCCAAGAGGAACATGACTAACCAAAGCGGTAAAACCCTCGTGAAAAATGTAAATTAATTGTCTTGTTCGATGAAATCACGTTTTATCCATTAGCACAGGGTGTACTCAAAAGTGATCCAAAGGTCTCTTTCATCTGTATGAAGCTGATTCAGAGCTGACTTCTAAAAAATGTCACTGGCCAGTCACCTGATGCTCTGCTTATTCAGCCAGTGCGCTGTCATTGTGTTTTGGAGGCTCGATGTCTTTACATAAGAACATCTCTCATTTGCATTGTTCTCATGAGGTTTGTCAGAGTCCCTCCTGTTGAACACAACCAAATGGGGAAATTTGGCTGTTCGGGTGCTTTTGGGGGTCGGGAGAGAACATTGGCTTAAAACTATGATACAGTTTTCTAAATTTTGTAAAACGGCCTTCTACTTTTTATGTGCCCACCCCCTCAATGAAGTGAATCAAAACGGAAATTAGAGCCCAGTCCATCATGTGGATCACAGAAGGAACATGACTGCATGAGCAACTACAGGAAACCTTCACAGAGGACTTCCAGCATGTTCTTATCGACTGAACGCATAATCAGGTCACTGACACTCGCCTGGACCCTAAGTCATTGCTGGCCTTCACAGGCTGCAGTCCTACGTCCATCTGTGATGCCTTCACAGCTTGCCAGCTCGTTACTGACCTGAACTTAATGAAACAAGGCGCAGTCTTTGATGTGCCATATGACCGTGTCACATGCAGGAGACAGGGGGGCCTCATTCATAGGCCGACAGAAGACTCCTCAATACCACTCGTTTTGTCTACCCCCTTGATGCAAAATGTACCCTAAATTACAGCAATGAGGTACTTAGCAAGACTTTTAGAGTGAATGATAAGAACAGTGTTATATGAAAGGCTCCAAATAAAAGTGATTAAATGTAGCACAGTTTGATGGGGTGACTGACTGTAATGCAGGGTGAGCTTCAGTGGATGTGATAAACGGTAAATAGTGCACATATAACAGCTTTAAAAATACACGTAGGGAAATATTATGATTACACAGTTCCACTTATCAAATCAGCATTTGGAATCTGTAGTAAACAGCATGTTTACCTACACACAGTATATTTTTCATAGTTTTTTTGTTCTTAATCCATTACTACAGGCGAGAGGGGATTAGTTTTTGTCTGGAATGCTTTAATATCTAGCAGAACCTAAGAATTCACAGCAGATAAAATGCTTAATTCTGCAGTGGGTTGGCACCCTGTCCTGCGGTGTATTTCCCAAAAGCTACTGTTAACAACTTACATATTCAGACCCATTCAGTTGCATATTTCCAGCTATGGAAGTTGCTGCCATAGTTAGCAAAACTGCTTTTCGGAAATGCACTCTGCACTGGACCACCACAACTACGGGAGCCCTGAAGGGCAAAACACACCAGCAAAAGCAAAAACACATCAGCAAATTCAAAAATACACCAGCAAAAGTGAAACCACACCAGCAAATTCAAAAACACACCAGAAATAGCGAAAACACACACCAGCAAAAGCGAAAACACTACAACATTAACGGCACTGAAAATGGAAAGGGTATGTACCCACTGATCCTCACGTGCTTGTTACTGATTGGTCAGGGAGCCTGTCAATCAGTGTCCCAGCACCTTACAGGGGTAATACATGAAGAAAAGGAAAATGTTTTTTCCTTACTATGGGGGGTTGTTGGGGTCTTTAATAAGGTGTACATTGTGCTTGAAGACATGCTTGCATTACACGAGCATGCAGAATGAAGTGTCTCTTTGTGATTATGACCATGCAAAACGAACCTACTTTTCCTGAAGTTGAAAAAGTACATTCGGACCAAAGTCACACATACTCTACATTAATTATTATTATCAATTATTAAGTCTTGCTTGCTGAAGATGCTACGTAAGTTTTTCTTTAAAAAAAAAAACGCCGCATTGGAGGAGGGAGCGAACGCACGGTAAAATTGTTAGTCGTGACTCCTTTTCTTCCCAACGATTATATACATAATAATATATACCCCATATCATGAAATAATACAGAATGCAAAGGAATGCATTGTATTCTTTTTGTTGTGTTTTATCCCTTGTACCTTGCAGAGAATAACTAGCTTGCTTTACAATGAGTAAATCTTTAAAGTGGCATGTAGTATTATCTCATATTTATCCTTTCTGTTGTAGATTCCTTGGTATACCACCAGTGTTTCTTCAGAGTGCTGCAGATACTTTAGAACATGCAGCCCTTCACCTCCTCAGCTGATTATGACTACATATTCTTCAGGCTGGAGCAAATGCAGAACTGCCTGATCAGATGCTTTCAAAATATTGAGTCAGAAGACGGGTCATTCCATGTCAAATCATCCACACTTTCAGACCTCATTGTCACAAATGCTGATTTGTCACATGAGTATCTAACCACACCTCCATAGGTCATGTTGGGCATCAATATTGACATTTTCCCAAACAACCTTATAACTTTTTTATTAGTTTGGGGGGGGGGATTATGAGTTTGGCTGGGTATATTTACCTTAATGTAAGTGGCACAGAAATAGTGAATAAATGAATAAATATTATTCCATCCCCATTTACTATGTAATAACTGAGTAAAATATAAAAAATTCAATAGCAAAAAAAACTTAGTTTTTTTCGGTTTTTGAGTTGTCGCTGAGATATCATTATTTATGTGACGTGTATCAAAACCACAGTTCCTTACAATCAATAATGGGCCCTTTTAAGGCAAGATTAAACAGCATCTTCAGCAAGCGAGACTTAATGTAGAGCAGGGGTGCCCACACTTTTTCAGGTTGCGAGCTACTTATAAATGACCAAGTCAAAATGATCTACCTACTATAAAAAACATATATTTATTTATAGGTATACCAAGTATTCATCATCATCATCATCATCATTATTATTATTATTATTATTATTATTATTATTATTAATTTATCTTATAAATAAAGCATTTTTAAATGAAGTGGGATTTTAGTTCCTTCACCTTTCTCTTTCTCAGCTCGATTTTCGGAAGGAAGTTAATGTCATAGTTTTTATGAACATTCCGAAAATACCGCACCACATTTCCCTTCTTCGGAATAGCAGTGGTAGACTGACAGATGAGGCAAATGTACTTTGAATACGACATTGTGAAAAAAAAACTCCTCCTTCCATTCTGTATGGAAGTGGGGGGATTTTGGCTTCTTACTTGGTGTAGCTCCCCCATTCATTGTTATACCCTTTTTAAGTTCAGTAGAAATAAATTGGAGTGCAGTCTACCCACTCTACCCTTGCGATCGACCAGTAGATCGCGATCGACGTATTTGGATCCCTGATGTTGAATATGCGTGACTTCGTTTCGAATGTACTTTTTCAACTTCAGGAAAAGTAGGTTCGTGTTGCATGGTCATAATCACAAGGAGACACTTCATTCTGCATGCTCATGTAATTCAAGCATGTCTTCAAGCACAATGTACACCTTAATAAAGACCTCAACGACCCCCCCATAGTAAGAGCGAAACATTTTCCCTTTCTTCACGTATTACCCCTGTAAGGTGCCGGGGCACTGATTGACAGGCTCCCTGACCAATCAGTAACAAGCACATGATGATCAGTGGGTACATACCCTTTCTGTTTTCAGTGCCGTTAATGTTGTGGTGTTTTCGCTTTTGCTGGTGTGTTTTTGAATTTGCTGGCGTGTTTTCGCTTTTGCTGGTGTGTTTTCGCTTTTGCCATTGTGTTTTTGAATTTGTTGGTGTGTTTTGCCCTTCAGGGCTTCCAACCCTGCATAGGACAATCAGGCCATTATCATACTGTACCCTTATATCCTTCAGAATGAATACTATTGCTCCACTTATTTGTGTTATTGTTCATGTTTACTCATTTAACAGATGCCTTTATTCAGCACAATGTAAAAGCCTGGTCGGCTATTCCCTGGAACAAATGGGGATTTTAGGCTCTGGTGAAATTATACTGCTGACTATAGGACGACTTTCCAATAAAAAGCGTAACATCCTAACCTCCTAAGTAACACACAGCATTGTTGAACTTGTGGTTGGAGGATTCTGGGAAACTTGAATATGTGGGACAGTTTACAGCTTAACTGTTTATACACTTGTATTTTGGCTCACCCGATTTATTTTTTATTCTCTCCTAGATGACCCTGGCTTATTTAATGCTCGGTTTGGCCTCTGCATAGTGCTATGGGGAGATAATCTTAGGAATCACTGGTCCTGTCACCCTAACACACAGTTTAGAATCAAAACAGTCAAATGTCTTGGATTTCTGCTTAGTAACAATTTCTTAATCTTTACAGTCATGACATGGACAAACATGGAGAAATGTTCTAATTGACTTCAGCTGAACTAATATCTTTTGAAAGAAGAGTTAATGAGTGTGTTTTATATTATCTTGTAGGAGGTAAATCTCTTTTATGGACGTCCATGTTGGCAAGTTTCACAACTGTTGGATCTCAATATGAAAATGACACTGCGCTGGTCTTTTGGGTGTCCATGGTGTCATGGGGGTCACTCTGAAATCCCACAAATAGCTGGACTTCGCAGTTTGTCAGTTCTAGCTGGTGCCATTTAGCCACTGAGATGTGTGCCAGCCAGGCAGAAAAAAAACAGCTGTGTTTCTAAGTGCAGGAGCTACAACTGATCTGTTCTTGTGCCTCATTTGATTGGCAACCATTGTTCATCTTGAACTTCTTTGCCTACTGTGTGTCCAAAGAACTTGAATACACCTTCTGGTGCTACTTGAACACGTCATTAGTGAGGATCCCGGGGTCATTGGGTGTTTCGATCTTTAATCTTCATACAACCTCGCCCAGGCGACCTAGCCGGGGGTGATCAGTTCCCGGCCTGTGTCCAAGTTTACATGATGATGATGATGATAATGATGATGATGATGGATATACCTGACCTGGACTGCTCATTGAATGGAATGTGACTTAAATACATAAGGACATAGTTATAGATACTAGGGACATGGATTTGGGTATGGATACCCTGTCAAATTCAGGGGGCCCAGCATTTTACCGGGGCCATTGAATATGTAAAACTTCATGTGAAATAGGGCAGGGGTGCCCAGAAGGAAGCTCAGAATTTGAAGCTACCCCCCTGTAAATACATGAGTGATAAACTTCTAGGGAGGTAGGACAACACAAGGATAACTGCACATCTGAATGAGTGTCCTGAGCTCTGCTGTTGTAACACATATGTGTTTATATTTAAATCCTTTTCCATATATTTGCTTCTGCTTTCTTTCATGATTTTTTGTCCCCTTTACGTGATGATAAGTTCCAGTATATGTTCCAGAAAATATTCACCTTTTATCATGTGAATATTTTGATGCAAATTCAGACTCATTTTATCAGAACTGTTTGAGTCAATCTAATAAATTTCTTCAGAAACCTGCCAGCTACTATTTTAAAATATTCCCATGGAAATCACTGATAATCTTTGCACTTGGTGACTCTGAGATTCACTCTGGGTCTACATTTCTTTTGAAGATATGGCTGATATTTTTTTTAAGAGAAAATGTTTTATTTGAGCCCTGTGAACTGAGTTTATTTAAACTGCTTTTGATATAAAGATGAAAGAATGGTGATCTGGGTTGTTTGAAGGCTGTGCAATGGTCAATAGCCCTTTGAAGGTGCTACGGGTTGTTTTCACAAAACTGAAAAGGGGGGAAATGCAGGATGTGCTCGATATACCCCAGCACCATCCAGCTTATAAATGGACAATCAAGCACTTTCTTTAAGTTTCATTTTCAAAGTGCTTACAGCACATTCTTCAGAATTAAAGTAAACTTATCGACTTCAGCCACCAGTTACCTATATTTTTCTGAAGTGGTTCTGGTTGCTTGATATAAGTATATCTGTGAATATGGTTTAAACATGTTGCAGTCTAAGGACTGGTCACGGTGAGTTGCTTGGTAAGTTCTTCAGAGAGGAGTTTCTAGCTATTGAAAAGATCCAGGGTTAAGTCAAGTTTAACTGGGGCTTGACCTTTTTTTATAAGAAGATTGGCATTGGGGCTAAAATAGCCTGAAAACTGACCGTTTTTCAGAATCTTCTAGAAAGGGCCAAAATAAAGTCCTCAGATGTAGAGATCATCAGCAGCATTGAACCACTTGGTCCATGTGCAAGACATAACGGACATATTAAGAATCTACTTTTTCTGCCTTTTCCCTTTCACCTACATTGTTCAGCGCATTTTCTAAAATGACAAGCTGGCACGGTGAGAATGATTTGTGCTGGAAAGTTAATTAAATAAATACACTGACAGATTGCAAAGGGATAGTATACTTGAATACAGCACATAAAGCTGAATGGTTATTATTATTATTATTATTATTATTATTATTATTATTATTATTATTATTGTTGTTGTTGTTGTCATTGTAGTTTCTTAGAAATTACCATTCAGAGGAAGCTACGCTGTTTATACTTGCCCACTTTTACACTCTTTTCTGTAATGTCTCGCTAGGTAACTAAGCAGCAAAGGCGTTTCTTGTTTGGAGGATTTAGTTTGCTTGCTAAGGTCATGATCCTTTTGCAGTGCATCTAATGTTTTTAAATCGCCTCTTTCATCCATGATCTTTTGCACAAAAGGCTGTAAAGATGATGCGCTTAAGACAATCTGCTTTGTTTTTTGCATTTTCTTTAAGGGGCAGCCACACAATTGAACTGGCCCCAAAAGCTGATTTGGATTATCTATGTTTAAAGCATGTCTAGCTGCACATAAGGCTAATATTTTCCCACAGAAATAATACCTGTTCTGTACAGTGTTTATTCTTTACATTGACATAGTTAACATTTTAATCCAACCTCACGTGGAATAGTACCCATTTATTGGTGCAGATATAATGCATGGGGATTTGAGGTAACTTCTTTATTTCCCCTCAAGGATAGAGCAGCGGGGCTGTGCTTGGGAATCAAGCCAATACTCTTCAGATTACAAGCCCATGTCTGGAAGCCCTAAGCTACCAACAGGCACGACCCAGCATGCTGGAGGATAGTGATGCTCACCTCCCTCGGTCTGTCTTGCTCTCTCCTTCACATTGTCCTTGCAGTATCCTCTGCGTACATTATACCATTGTCCGGAATCTTGCTTCTTGCAAAGCTTGATGTCAGCACTTTATTTATTTTATTCTTATTTTGATAATGATCAACCCTAAATGGTTTTGGAATGTATATTTTTGGAATACCTACACACACACACACACACAATATGTTTCTTTTGCAGGCTGGAATTTTGTCATAAAACATTTAAAGATCTTGGCACTGAGCATTTCTATCTGTGCCAGAATCATAACTACACAAAGCAGCACTTTGTGCTTTTTGCCGAGAATGCGGACTCTGTAGTAGCTGAGTCATGTTTGACAGAATCATTTACCGGAAAGCTGACATGCCCTTGCTGACGTGTGTACCTCACCCGACAGTCTGCACTGGATTACTACGTTTTCTGTTACCACACATTCTGGGCGTCCCCTTAACCAATGTTGCCTTTCATTTGTTCACACAATAATGAACCTGCAATATAAATGTATTGGCTAAACAACATGCGAAATGTTGTAAAAATCCGAAAGATGATTTAAACATATCTTTAGATTTAGATGCATATTGTGAGGCATACCTCTATTTTTAGCAGTGAGATTCTTTCTTTGAGGGTTTCATTCCTAACCTTTCCTTTGATTTCCTAGCCTTTATTGTCTAACTTTTCCTCACAGCCGACCTGTTCTAAATAGTTCTTTTCACGTCCTCTGTTCCAGAGCCTATTTGCTTAGATGCCTCGTGACACCGAGAGGTTTCAGAGGAAAAACACACACAAGGAGCCCAGAAAAGGAGCAAAGAGGCACTCGTCAGCATTCATTCACTGATTTGATATAACATGTCATTCTTTATACAGAAAGGGGAAAATTCTTTCTGAACAAACCAAAATGCTATGAAAGCCATGAAATAATATAAACATTTATCCGAATCCCTCAACTGATTTAAGCGTGAGCTGTTTGGTTTAGCTAGAACTGCTGTTCTGTGGTAATGTTTTATTTAGGTTTTATTTAGGTTTAAAGGTAGCGTTAAGGATTTCTTAGGGAAGTTTTATTCAGATGAACACTGATTTCAGCTGGTCTCTCAAAGGATGCAATGACCTCAACAGGTAGTCACTATGCTTTGTTTTGTTCTTGAAGGTTCTGCTGTAATAATTATGCATTGCCCATTAGTTTTCTAGGAAAATATGGCCAGAGGTGCCTTGTCTTTTGTGTACAGTTAAGACGACCAGCAGAGAAAATGAGACTGCTGAAAAGGCGCATCTCCAAACTCACAGAGCTCCCAACATTGTGTTTCTTGGTAATATGGTCAGGGAAGTGTCAGGGTTTTCAAATTGTTTCGGATGTTTGTGGAAAAATGTATGCTATCCCAGAATTCCATTGGTGAGAAGGACAGGTGTGAGGCAAAAATAATCATAATAATCCACATGTGAGATGCGGAGAGTCGCTCCATCTCAAGGCTTAGTGAGGGATCTGCATCAACCTGAGTTTTAGCTGAAGTGTAACATCTTTTGGACCCATTCCCTGCACGCGCACGCAGGTTGAGATGAGGGATATAAAGTCGGCCCCTCATCGATATTAAGCCGTCTCCAGCATAGTTTTGCCACTAATAAATTTGCTTCATGTGGTGGAACGTCACAGTCACAAATGAAATCAGATGTGGCTCCTTCACTCTTTCTATCATATCCTTCTAATGTGAACCACTGACATTTCTGGCAGTACCCAGTAATGAGAGCGGATCAGGGCACTGATACCCAGAATTCATGTGTGGCAGATATTTTATCAGGCACCTCCTTTACTGCCTTTTTCTTGCAGAAATTTATTGCTAGCTGTTCAGTTATTGAAATCCCTTGCTGCTGTTTAACAGACCCAATGCAATGTAGTAATTGCGTGTTGTTTACTACTGCAACAGTTGCTGACTTGAGTCTTTTCGATAACTGAGATGCCAGACTCTGCCCTTTGGGTGCGTCTATTGCAAATTCATGACTGCATGTGCCATCTCTGTAAGTGTAAAAAAGGTCCAGAACTGCTGGAGTCAGTTACTATTATGCAAATAGGCTGGAGCTTTCTACCAGCATACCTAGTAGATGTAAGATGGTGGGGTTTTTTTTGGATCCATTAAAAAGGCATGAAGTGACTGACTATGTTTGGTTTCCTTTAGAAATAGACATGAACATCAAACCAGCTCATCTCCCCGGGGTCTGATTTTATGGGTGTGTTTAGCTATGTGCTTAAATGCAAACATGGAATTATAGGGGACTTAAGCTTGTATCTCTGAACTTCACTTATGCTGATGCTTTTTGTAGGTCCATTGAAAGAGGGCCCCAATAGTTCATTATAATTCGTGTCTCTGAAATGGAAGTCATCAAATGATTCATTTTAAGTGCTTAACTATTTACAGCCAATACATCCTGACGGGCAATTTAAACAATTATTTTCCATGCACTTTTAATGCCCTGTGTTTGTTATCCCGGAGTTTGTGAACTGAGTGCCACAGAAACCTTGTTTTTCTGTGATTTTAGTGAGATGTTTGAAGCTCTTTTTGCTGCTCTTTCGCTGCCTTGATCCCAGGAATAAAGAGACCCCCCCCCACATTCACCTGCCTTGCTCCAGGGCGGCTTTTGGAGGAACCTGATATATTCTGTGTTTTTCTTGGCGGGAAAGAGGTCTGGGTGCAGTGTTAAGGAGGTAATTTTAACCACGCTAAAGCAATCCTGGATTTGGCTCCCATTCCAGTGCTTCCCCCCTAACTCCCCCCCAACTGTTCTCTTCAGAATCTTCAAAAGCTCAATATGCTCAGGTCCACCTTCGCTTGTTTGTGGGCTTGCATGAGTCGCGGTGCATGTCTATAGTACGTGACCATCACACACTGCAAAGATGTGTGTGATTGCAGATGGGATTTTGTGTTCTGCTCCATGGCCACTTTCAGTAGGTGCACCAAGGATTTTGTATTGGCATCTGAGATCTGCAAGTGTGCTATATGCATCCATTTGCATCTGCATTGCTATAATGCAATGCCGCTTTGCAAGTGTGTACATTTATGTGTATAACAGAGTTGTAAAGGTCGAGCAGGAGAGATGGAGATTTAGCAAGAGAGATGGAAAGAGAGAGAGATGGAGTGATTGAGCAAGAGTAACGGTGCGTGTGTGTGTGTTTGTGTGTGTGAGAGAGAGAGAGAGAGAGAGAGAGAGAGAGAGAGAGAGCTAGTGGAAGCCCCTGGTCTTCCATGCACAGTTATTGCTCTGTTGGTATGTGTACCCATGAAAGACACAGCACCTGCAGAAGCACCCTGGGATGCCACCGCATAAACACGGCCATTTCTCAGCACTTGCCAGTCTCTGATGTTCTTTATATCTAGAGTAAAGAGGAGTAGCACCGCTTACCCGTGCAATATAAAGCTTGCCAGGGACACTCTGAAACTGATGTGTAGCGACAACAGTTACAGTCATTACATCCATACCATAAATTAATCGACTTTGAATTATAAATGCTTTTTTATAATGTGGTTTTTAAACCACATAAAACTCTTGCATTGTAACATCTTTTTAAACTTCTCCAGCTGCTACGTCTCAATGAGCTTCATAGTAGGTTGACAGTGTCAATTTTTTTGGTTGTTTTTTTTTTTTTTGCAGTAGATGAGAAAACAAGATCCAGTATTAGCCTAGATTATGAAAATTAAATTCTTAAGACAGTCTCTGGTTTCCTGTCTCTGGTTTCCTGATTTATCCTATGCAATTAAATTTCCATTATTCATTTGCTCGTTCATGCACCTGACAGGCAAGTTACTCACTCATTCTTATTTTTAATACTGTTTATATTTGTTCTTATATTTTATTCGGCAACAGTAACATTTTCCTGCCTTTTCACAGTCTGGTAACGCTACCCTAATGTTACAGCAACATTTGGAGAGTCAGATGGGCAGTGGAGACGAATCCTGGCAACTTTTCTGCTGTTTTCCTTGCAGCAGGAAAAAAAACAACATCCAAAGCTGCCAAGTGTGATTGATCATAAGAAGGGACCCAATTAGGGGCAGATTGGTGCTGCATTGCGTTTCACTTCTGGAAAAAGGAGAGAGAATTAAAAATAAGACGGGGAAAAAAACAACATCTGCAGTCCATCTTAAAGTAAAGTCCTGAGTTTTCCACCCACAGCGAGCGTCCTTTCAAAAGCCTTGGCACTTCCTCTGGAATCTCCTGGACAAACATTCCAGCCTAAGGGGGGAAGAGAAAGCTCAGAGATCGGGGCGAATATGTGCCAGGATCCTTGGGCGAGGTTAGGCGGGCGGCTGCAGAATCACCGGAACCGGATGGTGGTGACCTGGTACTCGTTTTGGGTCATGGCTGGCTGCACTTCACGGGCAGCGGCCCCTGTCTGCAGCACGCAGCGGGTAATCACTCTCCGTTTATCACAAACCAGCTGTCTCGGGTGGAAAAATAACATAAATAAAATAAAAAAATAAATAATCATCTTACGAACTCAGGATGATGAATTGCAGCAGCCGCGTTAAACAATTACTAGGCAATTTGGAGCTAACTGGCAAATTACCGCCCGCTTCCTAAAGCGACTGGAAGAGTAATGACTACTGTCCCTGAGAAAAAATATATATAAAAAATACCGTCTCTAGGATTTGATGAGATTTTGGTAGATGTGCCTTTTAGAGAAAACCTCTCAGACATTTCACTGTCAATAATAAAACCAGGGCCATAGCTAGGATTTTTTAAATAGTAAGGTGAAAAGTATTAGCCCTTCCTAGGTATGCCCTGTTACGGACCATGGTTATTGGAGAATACTGAGGTCTTGACCTCAGTGTCCTCAGTGGTAGGTACAGGCATGACTGAAACTCAGCAGCGTTATAAGAGGCGGCATGGATACTCAGAGGCATTCAGAAGAATCAAGAATATAGTGAATTAAGATTATAGAAGATATCTGTCCATCAGTTCCTTATATAGCATTTTATGAATATGTGGATCAATGCATATGGATGGATTGATAAATGAGTTCAAGTTACAGAGATGGGGGAATTACCAGTTCTGATGTATCAGCGAACAACAGGATGCACATATGATCCATTTCCGTTCCACATATTGATCAGTGGTCATATGGTTCAATACTCTGCAGATATATCATTGAGTGCTCTGCAAGGCTGATGCAAGGCTGTGAAGGAGTGGGTCTTACTAAACAAGGCTTCGGTATGCATTGGGGGTAGGGGATGTGCGTAAATGTGCGTGGGTGTTCTGGGTACATTAGTATGTGTGAGAGAGAGACAGATTTACTGTAGATTGAAATTGTGGGCTGGGTGTCGTGCAGAGATGGAGAGAGGAGAGGATTGAGGGAGAGGCAAAAGAGGAGTCGGGGAGAGAGGAGTGGGAGAATGAGGGGGACAGAGAAGAGGAGTGAAGAAGAGGGGAACAGGAGGATGAGGGGATGACAAGAGGAGTAAGGGACAGAATAGCAGGAGAATAAAGGGGAGAGAGGTGTGGGATAATGAGGGGAGAGAGGAGAGGAATGGGAAGATGAGGGGGAGAGAGGAGTGAGAGGATGAGGGGATGAAAGGAAGGACGTGAAGGGGAGAGAGGAGTGTGAGGATGAGGGGATGAAAGTATGGAAGTGAGGGGGAGAGAGGAGGGTGACGGGGCCCAGTAGTGCTGCAGTGCATGTGTGCTCCTCATGGAACAGGTGACAACACAATAGGTGCATGAATGGAGTTACCCAGCGCCTCACCTCACATGCCCAGTGCAGAGCGCCCCACACTGGTCAAATCCAAAAGCATGTCCCGCTGACTGACGGCCGGCCAGCACGGCACAGACAAACCTCATTACCTACCTGTCGCTTCATTGAGGAGCTCAGCATTGCCGATGCTCCCAACAATACCATGGTCTTAGCAGTGTTTATGGGGTAATCCAGGGAGCACGAGGATTCTACACGCCACTGAACCCCGTTCTCTGATTGGTAACTTTCTTCTTTTTAAGTCTCTATAGAATATGGCAGGATATGAGGATCTGGTGTATGAAAAAAGACATTTATATATGTGTGAATGCGTTTATTTTATTTTTTACTGTCATTTGCATGTAACCTGAGAATCACATCCATTTTCACATTTTAGTCAGCATTTGATCTATGCACAGCCTGGTCCCAAAACTGATGCCTGATATTTCAAGAGTTGAGCAATCTGATGAAGGTTGTCCCTACTCTCCCTTGCAGGTAATGATGTGATTCATTCTTTATCTGGAAATCACCTCCTAGATTTACAGGGCAGGCCGAATCTAAGTGAACTCTGAAGCACAAATGGTTGCAGGAGTGACAGATCATTATGCTAGAATATGTGCTACGTATTGGCAAATAGCTAGATTGCATCCATCCATCACTTTTCATACTCGCTTGTCTTATACAGGGTCACAGAGGTCTGGAGCCTGTTCTGGACGTTATGGAGCAAGACAGGGAATAACCCATGGGGAACCAAGGCAATAGGCAGATTCATAAAATGACTAGTAAGCAGCTTAGTCCAGCAGGTTGGCTAATCGTTCTAACCAGGATGTTCAGTTGGAAAGTTGAAAGGTTAAAGTAACATTATTTAATAATCTTACAGCAACATTTCGCTCTTTGGGGGGGCAATAGACTTACAGTAAAAATGGCACCCCCCCCACCACTGGTCTCTCGGGATCTCTCTGTGGGTCACAAATCTCACTTTGGGAATTCCTGCTGTAAATAACTAGAACATATATAATTGTTCATTAAGATTAATGCCACAAAGTAATAGCAAGAGGAGTAACATAGGAATTATGTTATGTCATCATAATAAAACTTTGTTGTCTGTGTGATACAAATTCTACCCTGTAATATGGCACCTATCCTAGATCAGTGCATAAAACAAACACAGACTGAACATGACACAGAACTGGCATAGGAAACCAGGTCAGACCGCTAAGCACTGAACTAATGACTCATAATACTACCAGCTGCAAAAGATACACATACTGTGCTGTGTATTATATTCACTGTAACAGGGTTCAATAAATGACATCTAATTTAAGTGAGATTGAGGGTTATATGCAGCTTGTGCTCCTTGGGAAATGGCACTAATATTAGTCTCAGACTCAAGTGAAGGGTGGGTCTTGAGCAAGTTGGGAGGTGACTGCTCTCAGGTAATATCAGCCTCTGTGACGGCACATTGCCTGGGCATGGCTCAGGGTGACAGCAAATGTAGGGGCCACTCAGATCGCTGCTAGTCTATGGGATGCCGTCATCAACAGTGCTCCTAAAACACTCCAGGTCAGCTGGCTGTTCTGATTTGTGTGACTGGTTCAGGTCTAATGTCACGACAGCAGTAGAATATCACAATTCCCTTATGCCAGTATATCAAATGAATGAATAATCAAAGGACTGGTGTTTATGTAAAAACAGCACCTGATAAATGAGATATCTAAACAAATTAGCTGATTCCATGCAAGTTTATGACACAATGCCTACTAAAAACATTTTCTATTGCTATATTAATGTTAAATGACTTGTTTAATATTTATGCATAAATTTGCATAATAGTCTCCCATTTACCTTGTCAATATGTATTATTTAGTATCATTTAGTCTTCTTCAGAAAGTCGATTATCACTTTTGGGTTAATGGAGTGTTTTGATAGCAACAGTAATGAAGCATAAATATTTTCCCCCAGCATTTTAGCCTGTAAAGCACAAAGATTCCAGATGGGTGACTTTGCGAATCAGCAGCCTGCCAGCTGACAGATTCTGGCAATGTTTAGTGGACCTGCCAGAGAATTCAGAGGTGTCACTTTGTGAGCAAGCCATTGTCAGGAAAAAGCCATTATCAGAAATATAGTTATCGTTAAGAGTATAGCCATTTTCAGGGATATAGTCATTATTGAGAGTACAGCCCTGATAATGTTTATACTTCTGACGATAGCTATATTCATGATATTGGCTACACTTCTGATGATCCCTGATGTTGGCTATGCTCCTGACGGTAGCTATATCCTTGATTATATCACTGAAATTCTTCTGATGATAGCTATATAACCATTTTAAGAGATCTAGCTATCATTAGTTGTATAGCTGTTACCAGGACTATACCCATTGTCTTGAGTATATCTGTTCTCATCTGTATAGCACAATTAAAATGGTTGTCGGGACTGTAGTCATTATTAGGAGTGCTAGAGTGGTCTTCCACTGTGGTCTGTATAGCATTATCAAAATTATACCCATTGTGAGGAGCATAGGCCATCGTCTCTCTGGTCTTGTCACCAAGGCTTGTCCAAGCTGATGTGGTGCCTCAGGTGAGCATCATTGCCAACGCCCCCCCTCCAAGTCAAAGGGACAAGGCAAAGTGAAATTTGGCTGGCAAGTCGGCACCTCTTTGGAAGTTGGCGCCCCAAACTGCGCGGCACTTCTTTGCTGGCACAACAGTGTGTGAGTACTTCTAGGGGCAATTTCACTTCATTAAATCGCCTGCCTAAGTTGGTGCCCTGGGCAGCCACCCATGTTGCTTATAGGATTGACCAGCCCTGCTTGTCACACAGAATTCTCTGCAGTTATTAAGGTCCATCATTGGTACTACTACATTATCACTTGATTATTAGTTGCTTTTATCTAAAGTCTTTTTGCCAAATGACTTTTGACATTTGTACTTTTTATACTGCTTGATGTGTTTATCATCACAGTTTCGTTTAAAAACGAAGAAAAAAAGAAAAACTGAAACCAGGTGGTTGAAACCTGCTGGTTTTGGCCGTTGGTCCCTCTCTCATTACACAGCACCCAGTCTGCTTGGTAAAAACCACATCTTTAACTGTAACATCTGCCTCGAAAATACAATTCACTGGCCTTCTGGGAGCTGCATATTCTTGATGTAACCCTTTATGTAATTCTTTCCATTCCATTCCACAGGGGGGAAAACAAAACTCTGCCTTTGATCTCCTGTGATGAATCTTTTACGCAGAATTTGACACACATGACAGTTATTGCGTGAGCTCCATTCTTTTTGATGACGCCCTTGCTTTATTCTGATGAGATGGTGCAAATTGAGTGGTCTGCGAGATGTTTTTCAGCCACAAGAATAAGTTCTTCTCAGGGGCTATTTAGGACTGAACTAGAATTAAGAGTGGCCATAATTCATACAGAGAGGCCATCCTTATCATTAGCCAATGACATATTTTGAATCGGTGAGTGACACGGGACAGGGAACTTCAGGGGCCAGTCAGCTTTCAGCTGCTTCTGTAACCCCGCCCCTGTATACACTACCAGTTCTTCTACTCACCCAGCCACCAGCCTCCTTCAGAGAGTGCAAGCCTGTTCAGTGGCTTGCCCGGCCTGTATGAACAGCTTAGTTTCTGGTGTTTAGGAACCAGAACCAGCCCGGCGGGTTTTCCTATACCATGTAACATGCAACGTTGCCATACAGTGAGTTGCACGCAGTGTGCATTTAATACCGTGTGCATTTACCATCACAAGATCGTCATAGTGCTTTATCATCTCACTGTGGCTAAATTATTCATTTCTTTATATGAATTAATGACACTCTAGTTTCTTTTCTGAGCTCAGTGGGCATCACACCTCCAGGGCTGGGGTATGACTTCTGCCTCTGCTCTGTGTGTGTTGAGTTTGCACGCTGAGTAGGTACCCTTCCACAATCCAAAGATGTGAAGTTCTGTTAATTATCCTCTCTAAATTGCCTGTCGTGTGAATGTGTGTGGGTGTGCCCTCTGACGGACTGGCATTCCTTCCTATGCTTGTGTACCTACCTTGTGCCCTGTGGTGCCTGGGACAAGCTCCAGCCCCTGCTATGGGCCTGACCAGGGTAAGTGAAAGTAAGAAGGATTTGATTTTTTATTCTTCGCTTCCTTAGTGATTATTCTTCTGTACTTTTCATCGATTTGTGCAGCTGTTGATTTCTGTTAGCATCTGCTCATATTCCCCTCTATTGGGTAATTCCTCAGGTGGGTGCGAGTCCCAACCTTAAGATGTTAGATTGCTTAATCAGCCTCAATTTCAATAAGAAGTAGACCGAGGTAAAATCCCACAAAGAGAAATGTAATAATCTCCGGGTGAATCAGTCTCAGCTGATGTCCACATTCAGCATGAAGGACCACTGCCAACATCATCCCTCGTCTCTTTCCCTTTTTCCCCCTCTGGTAGTGTGGGAAGGGTGACCCAGCATGAAGCAGCAAACCCATCCCACAGAAAACAGGCATTCCCATTCCAGAATCCACAGGTGGAAGGAAGCGGCAAGGAGTGCCTCCTCCACATATAACCCATTCATGCGCACCTCCAACCCACCCCCACCCCTACATGCCAGGAAAAAACACAACGGCACACACCATCAGGGCTCCTGAGGATGATGTGGTCAGACATGGAACCCAAACCAGAAAAGCCAATAAAATAACAGTGTTAGAATGCAAGACATGCCAAAATGATGTATCAGATGCATAGATCAATCGTAATCAATTGTGTGGAGGGGAGGTAGAGTTCAGCATGGGCCAGTGTGAGCAAAATAGCCACCCCAAATGCACCATGGGACCTGGCAAGAGAGCTCTTAGATTTCCATCTACTGTTTGTCAGGCAGCGGATTGAGGTGATCTTGCACCTCATGGACGATCTTTCCCTGAATTGGGAAATTCTCCCACGCGAATGCCGTCTTTGCTCTTTTTGCTTCTACAGAGTCATCTTTGAAACTTAGGCCTTGTCTCAGAAGGCGAATGAAACAATGATCAGAGGCATTCTTGGGATTGTTGGGTGCAGAGTGATGTGGGGGGGGGGGGGGTTACAGCTGCTTTATGTGGCTGCCTAATAGTGTCGTCAAATGCATTATGGGTCCACACTGCTTCAGGGGTCACCCAGGTCTCAGGGTATGATCCATATCATAGATCAGGTGCGTCACTCAATGTAGTTTTACATATGGTAGTTGTCAGAGTTGCAGCGGGAGTTGGAGTGTAATGAAACTTTCAAGGACTTTCAGTAGAGTTTTAAGACTTCCGCAGCCTATCCAGTGAGCATAGAATGACCCGGAAGGCCATTAGGGTTCAGCCATTTATGGCATCCCTCCTCTATTCCGTGTCCAGCTCTGCCCCCAGTTAATGAGGCCCTGATAAGGAACAGACAGCTTCACCCTGGCAGTCAGGTATGAACGCCTTTAGCGGACTGAAAGCCAAAGAATGTGCTGGATCGTGTTTACATAGCCCTCCTCCTAAGAACAGAACAGCAGGCTGAGGACCTAAAGCCTTTGAACGAACACGGAAGGAGAATCAAAATACTGTGTTCTGTGCTAAATGGTGGAAAGAACAGTGGTGTCTGGAGGAGGGAATAAGTCATGTGACAGACACAGTCAGTTCACCTCTTGCCTTCACCTAATTGGTATCTCTACAGGCAATACTACTGTCAGAATACTACTGAGTAATAGCACAATATTAAAATTACTCAGACCTGAGGTGATGTGTATATTTGGTTTCTAGGAGCCCCACTTTACATGTTAACACAGAATACCTAAAAAGCATAGAAGGCTGCTTATGACCTTAGGCTTCTACTTTAATCTTCACAGCACGTTATTCAAGCAGGAATACACACAGGCTATGGCTAACACCTCCCGAAAGCCAGGTGAGGAGCATTTGCGTGTCCATGACAGCGCAGCGTTCCCTCGGGGGAACCTTTAAGCAGGAGCTTAGCAGGTTTTCCTGTCGTAGGTCGGACCAGAACTGAGACATAGGAGTGTCAAAGTGGGTTAACGTCATGCCCCAGGGTCCGGGGGCAGGTGGAGGAGAAGGAGCTAATGTTTACATGGTTCTGCTTTGTTTGAAACTTCAGCCAGTTCAGGTGTTTCTATGGGAAGCTGCAGCAGGATCCTGTGTCCCGTTTCAGCAGAATCAGCCAAAACAATGAAGGTCTGTCGTACCCCCTACCTCATCACCGAAATGTCTGACCATTTTAAACAGTAGCTGTAAAACAAACCTCCCCCTTAGAGTTGGCTGTCCCAGGTAGAAGAGGACACATTGTAATGGGGGGGACGGGTGGAGGTATATGTTATACTGTGGCCCCCATCTCTGTGTTGGTACTCTATCCTAAACCACACATGTAGCTCATCAGCCTACAGCCACATTGCTGCCAAATTGTCCATTTTTTTCCCTCCCATTATTAATAAAATACTGGGACGTGTAATAAATCAGTCTGACACAGGTCATGGCGTTTGCATCGGTCTCTTCACGTTGAGCCCAGTCCGTTTCTTTTTCACATGCATTGCCTTGGGCTGTCGCATAGCGGTGGCAGGCTCCCTGTAGCTGTAACGGCCTCATTATAGTCTTACGGCCGGCAGTGATCCTGTCTGCCTGACCCCTCGGACGGGTCCGCGCTCGCTTTGCTGTCTCCTCCTTCTTCATTGGCCGCTTTCCTTACAGTGGGTTGCTGCCAGTGGAGTTCATTTACAAAATATAGAGAATTCCAGCCACTGTAGTGCATGCGAGGTTTTAGTAGCTAGACCTTCACACACACATGCAGACACACTGACCCGCGCGGATCTCCTGAACTTCTGCCCCCAAGAGCACACAGGGGGGGTGTGAACAATATGTCAAAGAAAATAATTGCGTTTCACTGAAACACTGCCGCGTCCCTCCAGCGTGTTCTACACGTGTTTTGTGCTTACACCCCTGATTCTCCCTTTCCCGCTTCCCCTGTTCGGCGAACGTCTTCCTGGGACATATGGCTGCCATCTGCTCAGGGAACTGAGATGCCAGGGTCCAGGGCCGGCTGTCGATGGAGCCTTTGGCGTACCTGTCCAGTTAACTCCTTAGGGCCGCCGTGCTGGCTCGTTAGTAGGTGTTCCTGCCAGCTATGGCCCGGCCAGTCGCCCTACAGAATTTTAGCTAGGGTAAGCTGAGCCCACTGGGTGAATTTAAGAAATTTCCGGAAAAATCTTCCAACCTGGCAGGTAGTCCTCAGACTGACCGTAGCCAGCTAGGCGGACGTCTGTCACCTGCCTGTCACCCAACCAGTCACTCCGGACGTCACTCAGCTTGTGTGTGTGTGTGTGTGCGTGTGTGCGTGCGCGCGTGTGGTTATCACCCGTCTTGTGACATAAATAGTTGGCTCTAAGGCAAAGCAGAAGGAAACTCCTTCGTGGGGACAGCAGGTCTTCACCCCATTTGTGTTTCTTAATGCAGTATGCTCTCAATTGAGCCGTGCAGAATTGTGATCTGCAAAGTCCCTTTAACCCCACAGCCAGCGTTTTAGAGCTGTGGCAGGTACACCAGATGCATTTTCTGCCTGGGTTGCCAGATACCTTAGGGTTGCCAGTTAGGTGTTGTTGGAGGGGCCTCTCAGAAAATAATATGACCAGCAGAACTCTGTACCCTCAGGTCAAAGTGGTTTCAGAAATTCTGAAACCCTTTAGGCACCTCAGAGGTGACTGGTTAGAGTGAGCAGATCTGACTGAGTATTCTGAAATTGCAGATACAGATTGAGGGACTCATAAGAAATGTGCCTTGGCACAGGTCAGGAGAGGGAAAGGAGCCACCCTCTAAAATAGATTTAAATGCAGGGTAGGCCTGGGAATATTCCGGCCTTCCAGACTGTGGTTTTCAGCTGAGCCCTGTGACGAGGCCCCAGTGTGGGAATCCATCCCTACCATAAGGGGGCACTGTGCAGTTCAGAACAGAACTTAAGGGTTCAGAACAGAACTTCCCACTGCTATTATTAACATCTTAGAACGAACCCTTGTTTTGCATCTATCACATTTTATAGTGCTCGTGTATTGGTTTTACAAGGCTAAAATAATAACTTGAGTAACCAGAAGCCGTTTTTGCTTGTCAAAAGGTCAGATTCAAGTGATTGTCAAACAGTATTCTCAGCTAATAATGCAATTTGCATGCAGGTTAAATAAACATTTTATAAGCAAGGTTTTCTGCCAGTAACCCTGTTGACAATTACATGTAATGTTATGCATATCGGAAGGTTCAAGGTCAAACTGACCTGCATCAGTGCAAGGTTGAACCACAGTATAGACAACATATGAGGATGCTGTATTCGGGAACATTCGCTTGCACAAAGAGCACTATGGTTGTTTCAACAAGTCTTAGTCATGCATTTCTCTCAGAAGGAAAAGAAAAAAGAAGGTAGCAAGCCATTCATTCAGTGCTAGAGTTGCTCACGTCGCAAGCTGCCAAGTCATGGTCTGACAGCAGTGGCACGGCAGGTTGGAGTGTGGGGGGGGTCACCTCGAACCAGGTAGCAGGCCTCCCCTCATACCCACCACAGCTTATGGCCTCCCTACCAGGAGACTCCTGCCACACTGCCTCCTCCCTGAGAGACAGCTGACTCAGGAGGCCCTGCCTGGGGGGGAGGGTTGGGGGGGTAGTTGGTGCGTGGTGGAAAGTTCATGCTGGGTTCCGGCTCCCGGCGTCGCTGCACGCCGTCGCATTAGAATGCCTTTTCTAAAGGGATAATAGGCACCATAACTGGATTAGATGGTGTTAAGAACCTTTCTCTAGTCAGTTCCTGTGAAGCTTGCAGGAGGAAGCTTGCAGGCCTTTCATAGCAGTGGCTCCAGGTGCTGTAGCAGAAATCGTGCCTTACACTGGAGCCGTGAAGGTGTGCATGCTTGCGATACATGTGTTTGCATGCGTGTGCATCCCAACACATGCAGCACACACAGACTCATCAATACATTTATTATTCCAGGTCTCCAGGATGGTAAACTCCACTCTCTGTACTTATGCATAAATCACAGCCTTCTCGAGGTCTATCCGGAGTGTGGTATTGTATTTTTCTATTTTATATGGCTGTCCGAGTGTTGTTGTCAACGTTACAGCCCAAAAGTATCATGCATCATCTTATTTGTAATGTATAGGTTTAATATTGACCATGAAACGGAAGCGGATCTTAAAAATGCCTGTCAATTTATAGACCCTGCATTGATATGGAAGGCGAATGAATTGGTTACATTTGCCCAACTATGCCTTTGTAAAACTGCAAAAATCATTTTACGTGGCTAATTATAACAGAAGCAACTGTCAATGTGAAATTATCTTTGTGTAATTATAATTATGTTCTATAGTAAAAGTCGACACACGGAAAAAAAAGCTGGAATGATGGGGTATTATACCAGCTCTCTGCAAATTCTTATTTGTGTATTTATATTGGTTTAGATCACACTCAGTACTGGTATTATCTTTGGTAACAATAAGCTTGCTTTATCAACTGGTGAAAATGTATATGACATGAATTTCTGTTACATACCTTTAGTTAGGGAGCGCAGTCAATACCCCTCAAACTCGACCTCCGACATCTCAGTTCTCACCCCTTGTTTTGTGAGTGTGGCACCTGCATGTTCTCTCTGTATTTGTGTTGGATTGCTCTACACTTAGCATGTGCGTGTTTTTGCCTTGTGACACGCTGGCATTCCATTTGGGGTGTCACCTGTCTTGTGCCACGGGATTATTTTGTTCCTTTTCTGGATAAATATGGTTGGATTTATTTTTCGTTGTTGTCACATATTTTTACCAAACATGGCTTGGTGCTTTTCACGCCTCCCGTTTACACAGCAGTGAACTTCTAAACTCTAGCTCTAAACTAAAACCTGCAGGATTTTGGTCCTCGTTCTTAGACACAACCTCACCTGCTGCCCCTCCCATATTAGTGGACTAATTCGGCTCCATGTCTTCGCAGTGGTTCATCATCAGGACCCAAATTTCAGCTGTCTTGCCCAGGGACAATTTCCCGCTTTCAATGGAGTGAACCTTGGTGTGGCCAGGCATCTAGACTAACGCCGGTTTTTATATTTCAGTCAGCCTTTTGCTTCTTGTAATGTTTTTCCAAGACCAAAATCAATGCTGTGTAACTGTCCCCTAAACCCACCAATCATCTACTTTTCTTTTTGTTCCTTTTGCAATGGTGAGATTGGGAGAGATGAGTGGGTTGGAAGGTCAAGCACATGGATTCTGGGGTGCATCACTACCTTATTGATTTGATGGGAGGAATCGGGGAGGTGGAAATGTGACTTACCTGCTTCCTCAGGCTGTCAGTTTAATTAAATCAGACAATCTCATTAAATTAGTTAGTGAATGAATCAGTCAGTTTTTGAAATAGATGAGTCATTCTTGTTTAATGGAAATTTATCATGGGTTGCACTGAATCTATATCACAGTTTTTTGCTGCTTTATATATTTAGGTTATTACTGTATATATTCACATAAAAGCCAAATCATCCTTCTTAATTATTTGACCTCCCTGCAGGTGTGGGTTTTTTGATACAGTCCACAAGGTTACAGTCTGTCCTTCAGTAGCAACAGACATCCGATAACATGAGGCTATTGAGTAAAGTATGGGATGGATTTATCAGTTACAGCTCAATACTGACCTGCAATAACAGGAAGCGTGAGCTGTTGTTATACTGGAGCAAGGAGAGTGTGGGAAGACAGGTATGTTCAAGTGAAAGGCGTTTTAATTATCTTAGCATATAAGAATGGTGCTAAGCATGCGGTGCTAAAAGGCGTTAGCAAGTAACTGCATGGGGTGTGGGGGGTATGGGCAGAGGCACACATAGGAGCAAAGGGCGTCCAAACATACTGCAGAGATCCTGATTTTCACATCTGATCTTCAGGGTGCAAGTCATGCATACGAAACACAGCCCTTCGCATTATATCAGGAACGACAAATTAATTTCCAGTTTAATTACACTTTCAATTTTAATACAATTTAAATAGTAAATTTAATTAAACCCAGTTAACGTGGCACCCTTGTAAATACGGAAACTCTTATTATCATGTTCCATAAATAAAGGTATTTTATTCAGTTATTCAGTCATTCACAGCTCAATCTCTTTATGGAGCGAGGTACCGCGCTACACACCAGTGAGCACGGGGGGTGTTGGGGTGGGGGGGGGGGGTAGTTTTATTAATCAGCGTACCTCAGTGTTCATCCTAAATGAGTTCTGAGCGGCCTTGAATGGGCCGAGCATGCTGCAAGCCGGGCCTCTGGGACCGCTTCTCTGTAGAATGGGGATTATACCCGTCTGTGACAGTGCATGGCGCAGCTCTGGGGCACTGAAACAGAATCCGCCATGAAAGTGACGGGGGGGTATGCAGATTTTCCGCCATCGGCAGGAAAGAAAGAGTTCAGTTTGAGGCCACATTCCCCACCACTCTGATACAGACGTCCGACGTGCTTCTGGGGAATATTAATGACACTCGTTATGAAGTCGTTTTTCCCTGTGAGGAGATAAATAATGAAAGGATTTTTCTGTTCATTTATGTGCTGTGCTTGTCTAAGATTTAGATGTATTTCTAAGTAACTGTGTATAGTTTTACTGTTTAACTGGTGACACAACTTAGCTTGTCAAAGAACACCCAAAAAAATCATTGAATAAATATGTTATTTCCAACTGCAAAACGTATATGAAAAATATACATGTAAGAATAATATAATTATGATATATTACATATATAAACAAATAATGATTTCAGTTTCAACGCACACTCCAACATCTGTGCATAGGCTGTTGGAATATGGCCTTTTAGTTACATTGTTTAATATATGTAATATATGTCCACATATAAATTAATCTGTTATTATATCTGTTGCCATGGAGATTACTGCTGATATTCCAGACAAGGCTATGGAATGAAAGAAATATATGTACATTTTACTGTAGCAGTTACAGGCTGCTCAGAAATCTGTATGTACTGCATTGCTAATTGTCATACCAGTGCACGTCCCGAATTTAAAGATCAGATATCCCAAAATAAGTCTCAGCTGGTGTCTGGTGAACCCAAAACAAGGATTTTCTTTTTGATGATGAAAGGATTTGGTCTTAATGTTGACTTCCAAGTCAGTGAGACTTGCCAAATGAGAATCTGGGCTTTGGTCTAAACACATGAAATGTATATAAATCACATGAATGCATAAGGTGAAGTGCTTTGAAAATGGCATCCCCCTTAATCCGCACAAAGTCCTGAATGTGACCTTCCTGTCTATTTTTAGAAGGCCCCTTTGTCTCTGAGGGGCCCAGCATAGGGGCCACGCCTGAAGCCTCTGTGCTGCCAGGAGATGGAGGGATGTGACTGATATGGGCATATTTCAGTGCTCTCTGGGGGCATAATCTCACCACATTGCCACATCCAGGGAGGTAGAGTCTCTGCCACTCTCGATCTCAGGCTTACCTGGGTGATGACAATGCTGCAAGTGTAAAATGCCGCTGTAGACTTTGATTCTGTATGTTTATCATACAGATTTAACCCAAAGCTAAAGGAGACCTGCCATCCCAGTGATAAAACATTTTTAAAATATGTACGACTGCTGGTAAAGATGAGACTGAAAGTACAGGGTGCCAGATCCTCATTTCTATTTCAGGAATTTGCTGCTTTTTGGGAATAATCACAAAATCACTGAATTACATCTAACAGAAGCTTTATTTGAGATAATTGTATTTAGTGGTGTTATGTTGGTTTTGTAAGCATCTACAGTAGTCTTGATAAGAGAAGCAACAAACTTAACAACAAATAAAAAAACAGAAAACCACATTTTTCCGTCCATCCATCCATCCGTCCTTTTTGGCTAGGGTGGGGGGGCTAGAATCTAACTTCAGAGACACCCAACACAAGGCAGTAGTGCACTCTGGATGAGATGCCAGTCCTAGAGAACCCCAAAATAACAGAGCTTTATTATTATTATTATTATTAGTTTCCTGGTTCTTGCAGATACTACAGAAGTCTTCAACCCACTGTCCAATCATCTTGCACTGTAACTGCATTCTTTTTCCGTTCTTTTAATTCAACTCTTACTGGCCAGTTTGGTTGTATAAAACTCTCTAATATAAAAATGATGCACAGAAATATAAATAAGTAACGGATATTTCCCATGCATGAGTACTGTTGAAAAGTCTGATTTTGGTAGTCCAACCAAAATCTCTGATTACCAGCGGATTACCCATGATTTAATAGGAATTTCAAACATGAATGTACATACAAAAATTAAGAAATGTATCTTTTGAACCAGGTCATATATTTAATGGAACCTGGCAAGAACTGCATACAGGCTTCTGGGACAGGCTATGTAATACGTAAACAAAAAAAAATTGACCGGGGCAATCTCCCCTCGGGTTATGGGTTGCAGTCTTTTTTCACCGGAATTTCAAACCCAGAAAGTCACTGCTGCTGCATGTCGATGAGGTCGTCTGGGAAGTGCAATCGAATGACAATAAACTTGACCGCGGTTGGCATTTTGCTCAGGAACTGCGTTTTTGAGCCTAAGAATAACCCCTGTTGTCCCCCTGGGAAGGGTTCTCAACCGGGATGGACGCTGTAATTCTATAGCTATCTGGGAAAATTGGGTAAAGTATTAGATTTTAAGGCTTTGTAAGAAGAAACTACCTCCCAGCAGATATACCAATGAAAAGGTGGTTAAACGTTATGTTTCACAATTGTAGGGGGCAAAGCTTCAACAGCAAGCAGATAGTTCAAAGATTATATAAGACCAGCAGACCCTCAAATCACTACTACACTTGCTACTACCATGCCTGGGACAGCAGTGTTTTTCTTAACATCAACGTTCTAAGTTTAGGATTTTAGACTAGGATTTTTTTCTCCCATGCAAGCCATCGGGGCAGATCTTTAGAGACCAAAAACACCATAAACTCCAGAAATTTCAGCAGTCCGTCAGCTGTTTGCGCAGCCAGCCTCTTGCATGCCTGTGCTTCTGTCTCCCAGTGGAGCAGTGGCCAGCACAGTGACCCATCCACGCCCTGGGATACCAACATGCTGCCGTCTGCTTATGCAGCCAAAACCGCAGCCTTCACATTTTCTACCAGCTGAAATGCCATTAGTAATGTCTCACGATTATTTCCAGATTCTCAGCTTGTTACCCATGAGCACGAGTCACCCGTTCATTAATTTGCCTCTTTTCTGCTAACGATTTCACGGTAAACTAGATTATGCCGTTAGGTATTCTGATCACTGGGACCAAATGTCTCGATCTGGCATTCATCCCAGAATTCTGCAGTGCACTGACCCCTAATCACCTCTTTCACATGTCTGAAAAATACACTTTGTGGGAGACTCTCGGTCATAATTCTGTGATTTCTCATTTGCGGGGGTGGGGGCTTGGCCCATTGTGGTGTGAATCAAGGCTACTCTAGAGTCCTGTGTGGGGTGGATCCAAACCACGATGCACCTGCCTCTCTCCTGCAGTAGTAGAGCCGTGGTGCAACTTGCTGCTGTTGTCATGGTGACTTGATTTTAAAATTCCAAGCGAGTCTCTCTATTGAAAAAAAGACCTCAGAATGTTAAGGAGAAAAAAACATCAACTGGACCTTAACCGGTTTCCAATGTGTCTCTTCCTCATCTACTGGATCAGAGTTGTTTAGGATAAAGTGGTGGCAGATGTCATAGTCCACAGGAAGAGGTTATTGGAACGTTTTGTGTGTGTGTGTGTGTGTGTGTGTGGTCATGTGCCCACAATGTGATAACCTGTTATTTTGACCTTGGTTGACATTTTTCCAGTTCCCACCAAGAAAAACTCTAAATCTATGACTGCAATCAAAAAACTAAAGATGACAAAATTCTTATATTTTGTTTGGTTACTTATGGGTAAGGTTAGGGTTGGGTAGGGGTTAAGGTCATCATGGTGGGATCAGGATTATGAATGAAGAGTCTCCATAAAGATATGGATACAAACGTGTGTGTGGTGTGTGTGTGTATGTATGTTTGCTGGTAAATGACGATCATGCTATGGACACTGTGCTTCAGTGTCATTTTTATGTAAGTTCCCAGTAACACCAGCATGTCCTCTACCTTCCTGGGATGGGCTCCAGGCTCTGGGCAGACATCGCCTCCTCCGTGGCGTCCATCCCGTGTGAGGCTTCGAGCAGCCTTTGCAATGGGCTGCAATTTAGCACAGGATGAGCCAAGCTGCAATAAATATAAATGTAGCTGAAGAAGGAAAAAGCACACATTCTCTGTGCAGGTCGATTGAAGTTATTTCAAGATTTATGATGTTATAATTAGTCTAGCCAGTGATGTTTTTTTTTCTGTTTCAAGTATTCTCGGGTTAAAAAAACAGGATTCCCAAAGGTTTGATTTTCATTTCATCCATCTATCCATCTTCTACTTGCTATTCCCAGTTGGCTGTGGGGGGGCCGGGGGGGCTCCTATCTCAGGTGACAATGGTGCAAGGCAGCAGGGACTCCCTGGCTGGTCACAAAACATATAAACACACCTGGCAATTTAGAAGTAGCAGCGTTACCAGGGTACCATCCTGTGGTTGGCATTTGTATATTTGCATATGTTTGGTTGGCACCTGTGCTCGAGTGAGGGGTTGTTGTCGACTGGGGGAGGACAGGAAGTTGCGACAGTGAAAAATAATTAATTTAGTGATTCTGCATGAGCAGTGTATCCCACCCCCACTCCCCACCTGGAGTCACGTCCCTGTTTACAGGTGTCAGTGAAGTTAACTAAATGTCTTTGGACTCAAGGAGAGTTCAAAGCCAGAATGCTGGGGGTGTGAAGCAGCAGTATGACCCCCCTGAATCATTCTTCTCCATAATTATTAAATATAATTAAAATTCACAGGACACATAAAAAACATCAACAATATTTTCAAATACTTACTTGTTAAGGTAGCTTTTCGATCATCACCGTCTGGACCAGAGTGCATGACTTTAAGGTGTAATTGCTCTTATCCGCCAAGACCAGAAGTTAACAGACCAAAGCGCCAATCCACTTAAAGCATCAGTGAATCTTGACATAAATAATAATAGAAAACTAGAAGAAATAGACCTTTGTTTGGCATCACTGCATACTTCAGAATATTTTGTGAAAGCCTATTTTTATTAATAGAGTTTCAAACAACTCAATCAGTTATTTTATACATTTTTTATCGCATATTACAGTTTCATGACATGTTGGTAGGTACCGTATGAGCTATTAGACTTCAGTAGTCTTTGTTGTACTGAAATGTTCACCTGTTATTTCTGAGCTAATAACCACTTAGCCATCAGCGTACAGGCCTACACGTCTTACAAAACACCCCAGTCGTGTCCTTATCCGCCCAGTGAGGCTGATGTTCTCTTTCTCATTTGTCTCTTCCTCTGCCCCATCTCTTTCCTTGTAAGGCTCATCCATAATTGTGCGCTCTATTACGAATACTGCCCTCTGCTAAGTACCGTCCTCACAAATAAGAGCAGATAGTTCTGATATATGGGGTAATGCCAATTTGTATTTCATATTGAGGATATTCAGACCAGTGAAATGACCAACTTCAGCAGGCATTTACCTTCTTAAGTGTCTTGATTGAAACTGCAGGATGGAGCTTGATTTTATCAACGTTTCGCTGGATTATTGCTCCACAGAAGGAGTTGGGAAGATGTGCGTGCCTCTGTGGCCATGTCAGGCATCATGAGTTGCGTGTGTCTCCCCAAGCAGTCTGTCTGAAAGCTTAACTTCACAATTTTCATTTGTTTTCAGAGGCTCCCCCAGATAACATCTTTCATAATTTGGAAGCTGCATTGAGTTGTGTTTCAAAATGATGTACGATCTTAGCTAGAGGCAGACAGAAATCTTGTGATTACTGAATACGCATTATAAACATTATTTACAATAAACCCTGTTACTGTTTGATATTAACCCTCCGCAAAGGCTCATGTTTTTAATATTTAGTTCTTGAGTATGGTATGTTGTATTAATAAGTTACGTAAAGTGCTTTTAAATAAAATGAGCTGTTTTGAATCAAGTACTTCAGATTGGCATAACTAAGAACTGACTCCGTGGTGATCATTTTATTGTACATCTGACTTGAAGTTGAGATTCAATGTAGTAGCCCACTATGCTATAATTTATAGCAATGATTAGCTAGCTGTAAGATGGAGAAGCTGTTATTCTTGGAAGAGAATGGTGTGTTACAGATGTTTATACCATAATACTGTAGAACAACTCTATGCCCTTCTTGAACCCCTCAGAAGCTTCCAGGTCCTGAATATTGCTATCAAGAGAAGGTTACGAAATTGTTACTGGTGACCATCCAGGAAAGGCTACCAAGAGACAGTTTCTACCCACATTTGGTACAATACATCTCATCATCTCTTTCCAATCCAAAACTGTCATTGGTGGCACTTTAAAGATCCAGAAACCGTCAATATGCCGCATGCAATATTTATACCTACAAGGGTGGTTTTGCTTCCCAGTTAGTTTACCCCCTTCCCCCCACCCCTTTCGGGGCTGACCAGACGTGTTTCTGGAAGCGTGTTCATGCTCATGTCTGACGTGCGACGGATGTGGAACGAGGGCTTCTCGTGGTTATAAAGTGGAATTCCATCCATCTGATACCTAGAAGGTTGGACTAAGAACATCAGGGTGCTGAAGGAGGACTTGAAGGGGATCTGACATTCATTTTTCATTGTATGATTAGGCAATCATGAATAATGCAGAGATAATGAATAAGGGCTTACAATGGTTTTAAAAACAAAATCCAATTTACTTAATGGGTTTTATTGTCCAGGCAAATCAAAAATGAACTCTTTAAATAATTTGCCCCCCCTTGAGAAAAAAGCCAAATATAGGAAATTATTTAATTTAATTTCCTTCTGGCATTTTCTTGGAAAGGGCAGCATTGAATATAGAAATCCGCTGCAGTGCACCTCAGAATGACCCGGGTGTTAAGGGTGTAACCCTATTTCACTCTGTGCCGCGTCTTTTCATATTTATAGGATTGAAAGCTGAAAGGAATCAACCGAGATGGACCTGTGACCTTGAGAAGAACCTTAATTTTTCTTGTAGCTTGTGTTCTGAAGAAATAACCGTGCTGCTTTTCTTTTTCTTTTGCCCTTACCGGTGTCATCCTCCTGCGGCATCAGAAAGAGCCACAGCGGCTCTCCTGTGTGTCAGGGGTCCCATGACAGAGGGGTGGGGACGACAGGCATGCGGCGTCGGAGTGAGAGACTCGCCGTTACCATGGCGTCATAGTCAGAAGCAGCATAGGGTCACGTAGGAGGTGTTAATATTTAAATCTGTCTTCTGCAGTTTAGTACAGTGAAGCATCCTTCAATGCTGTATAATGAGGAAAAAACCACGTGCGCCGGCCGTTAGCAATCAGTGAACGTTATGACAGCAGAGCTGCTATGCACAGCCATTTTTCATAGCTGCTCATCCTGCAGAGGGCCAGAAAGCATGGGGCGTGAAGCGAGGGGGCCCCCCCCGAGCGGCCGTCAGTCCATCGCTGGGCACGCACTCAATCACGCGCGCCGTAGGCGGCCCACACACGCCAGTGTGCCTTGCCACATGTTTTCAGAAAAACAGCCTACCTGCACGGAGATGGGTGGGGGGGGGTCTGGAATAAAACCTACAGCCCTAGAGGTCTGAGGCTGTGGTGTGTCCCACCCAAGACTGAGAATACGGAATTTGCTGTAATTATGCATAAACAGCCTTCAGGGCATAAAAAGGAATTAAGTAATGTTTGGGAGATGACCGGCTGCTTGAAATACTGCAAAGTATTTACAAAAATCTGGTTATGCTGCTCTAAAAGAATATCTGAAGTAATGTACCAACCAGTCTGTTTTCATCTATTTTAAATCTCCTGTTTAGCTAAGCTAATGCAAATATGACATGTTATCATCTTATAAGCTTGGGGAGGATTTACACCCCAAGCACTGAAGGTGTGAGGACCTGGTTTTACCAATCAAGCCAGTTACTGGCTGAATGACATTGTTGTGACCTTTCACTTCCCCCATGTAAAAATAAGCACTGATGTGTCTTTTCTAAAATGTGTTTTTAAGCCTAAACAGAAATACATGTAAGCTTTTAAAAGCTCGAAGTGGATCTTTTCTGGTTGCCTGTGTTACACTCCGCGGCGCGTAAGGAAGTGAGGCGTGGTGAGTCAGCCTGCGTGTTTATGCCTCACTCCTGGGCTGCGTGTGGGGCCAGTCTTCACGGCAAGTCTCACACCTCGCGGGCCAGTGGCATCACATGACAACATCATGCAAAAATGGAAACAGGTCCACGACCGTCAGTCTCCTGATTATCAAGGAATGTATTTCACCGGCGGGCAGATTAAATGAGTTCTGTTAAGAGGCATGTGGGGGGGCAGTGATGGCCTGGGGGTGGGGGTGCGGATGTTTAACCCAAATACTGATAGCCCTGTTTTGGAATGTATGAGAGTGAGGGGGTATGGGTCATCAGAACTGTATGGAACCCATAAATTTTGACCCTGCCCTTCATTCCACAAATGGAGACGCAGTTAGGGAGTGCCGTCCTTCTGCGCTGGGAACTCATTAGAGGTAACAGGTGGCTTTGGCCTTGCCGTCCTCAGGGGTCTCATCTGTTTCTCCTCTCTTCCTGTCTTTCACAACAAAGGAGGTGTCTTCAGATCTTAGGCTTTCAGTGTGAGGTGCGGAGGTGTTTCAGTTATGCTGTGTCAATAGCATAACTTTCCGTCGTTTCGGGAAAAAGGATTTTCTAAATAAAGTTAAGGAAAAAACTTGCGTCGACTAACAGAGTAATGAGTATTCCAGTTTCAATGACCAGAGATTCCATTTGTATAAAGGCATGAGTATTGCTAGGAGTAATGTATTTTATTCACGTGTGGCTAAACAGGTTAGGCATCTGTATCTCTGATCAAAAGGTCGCCAATTTGTGCCTCGGCAGAATAGTGACATGTTAGTTAGACCCTCGAGCACGGCCCTTATTGCCCACAAAATGCACCAGGGGTACTGCTTATATGTCTTGACCATGTGCTCGGACCCCAAGCTTCACTCTTGTGTGTGCATGTCTCAAAGAAGAGCATGAAGGGATATGTGAAAAGCATCATTTTAATGCACCTGCACTCTAACTGGTACAAATGGCAAATAAAGCATCATTTCATTTTCCTTGACAGCGTGGTTTTGTGGTGATTAATGGCATCTGCACAAGCTGCCTGACTGACGGACACAGGCTGTAAGTGACGTGCTGATTTGTGTCCTGCTCCTCTGCAGGGGTGCTCAGTCTGCCAGACAGCCTCAACCTGCACCGGGACCAGCAGCGGGGCGGCAAGGCCAGCGACGCACACGTGTTCGGCCAGTCGGAGCTGCGCACCATGGAGCAGTGCCTGCTGGCCACGCGCGTGGGGAGCATCGCCGAGCTCAGTGAGTATGGCCGACACTTTGAGGATTGTCTTTGCTATGCTGGGATGAGTCCGCTCTGCATAACCCTCCCACTGTCAGCTGGATGCCCAGTAGGCCTGTGGGGTGATATATGCTCCACTGAGTGGTTACTTTATACTGAAGTGATTTTGGGCAAGTGATGCTGCCTACAATTCTGTGTGTGTGTGTGTGTGTGTGTGTGTGTGTGTGTGTGTGTGTGTGCGGGGGGGGTTCATAGTGCTAACGGATGAGTCTTCACTCCCCAGCTGCGTATCACACAATAGGAAGGGGACATTTGACAAATAGGGAATTAGCATTTATAAGCTGGCACAAAATGGAGGGAGGGGGGAAATAAATATAAGAAAAACTAATTGGAACAGGATCTACTTGTGGTGGGTGAAAGTGTGTCCCCCCCATGGGGTGCAAACCACGAGACACAGAGCTTTCAGGGTGGACGCTGCAGCCATTGACTTATTCTAATTTTACACTGTTAACCCCAGTGCTGTCATGTCTGTCCTGATTAGCCTCACCTGCCTATTTATTAAAGCGGCTAATACAGTATCAGGTGACACCGCATTTAATCTCTGTCCTCAGATCGCCAGGCAGGGCAGTGATCCCTGGGGTGACAGCGTTTTGACAGATGGACAGAGAGTTTTATAGGTGCAGCAACAGTAATCTGGCAGCCAATCAACATAGCCGTGGTTAAAATTTGAAACACAAATCAAATTGTATCTGTTTTTCTGTATTGCATTTCACATTTGCATCTTGGTTTTGCTTTAATGGGTTATGTCTTACTGTTTACAACAAAATTCATCATTCATTGTGGTTTCTCTCAAGTAAGGGTGAGATTGTTTTTCAATTTTTTTCAACAAAAAATTTCTAAGGAGTGTTAGGCAGATATCTACATTATATCAATTTTCAGCTCTTCAGCAAAAAACTACAGTAATTTCATGTAAAACATTTTCATATCACCAGGACCCAGAAAAGAGTTTGATTGGATATCTGTATTTTATTGCACTCTGGGTAATTGGCCCCTCTGCCTGATTGAGGTCGGCTCCCATACCACTTTCCATTACTGCCTCTGTGCTTAAAAATAGTACACGCCCCCCGCATTCCTGGCGTTTTTCATTTTCCCATCACAATTCATGACATCTAAACTGGAAAAATAGTTTGTGTTTCCAGTCTATATTTCTCTATCGCTGAATGAATGGCCAGAAGCAGTGAGGTATTTAAATGAACTTATGATTATCTGGCAAAAATCCATTATATTTAAGCATATATTCAGGTCAGAATATATGTGCAATCCCTATCCCTCTCCAAAAAAAAACCTTCTATATCAAGGGATAAGATGAACCATTAGCATTAGCACCTATAACCATTTGTCACCTGGTACTGCAACCCAGAGAGTTCTCCCCCTCGTACTGTCTATTGTGTGACCGGGTCAGTCATCAGGCCAGTGACATCCTTACCCATATTCATATCATACTCAAAAAGATTACACTGGGGCTTATATGTACTACAGGGTGGCCTGGTGTCTCAGTAGGTAGCACTATGGTGTTTGAGCCCACCTCTGTTCTGCGATTGTGGTGTTTGCCAGAGCTCTCCGCCTTCTGCTGCCTGGGATAGGCTCCAGACCCCCTGTAACCCTGACCAGGATGAGCGCTTCCAGCATGGCTGAATTTTAGCTTCAGAGGCTTCTCAAGGGTACTGCAGCAGAGCCCCAGCCGTTATCTTTTCCAGCAGGCTTTCGGTTCTGGGTCCTTCACTACTATACCACTGAAAGCCGTCCGCCTGCTGTATGTGGGAGGAGAGCTGGAACTGCAGCCATTTTGGTTTCATGAAGAACTAAGAGATCCATCTGGTTCGGTCGGCGGCTACCTCTCAGGCTCTCAAATAAACTCTCCAGCGTTCAGCCTTGCTTTCAGATTTGGGCTTTATAAATGGGAGCAGACTGGCCTAATTCCTCCCCTGACTGTATAATTACGTAAACGATCCCCCAGAATCAGGCAGGCTGTGGGGAGGAGGAAACGTGAGCTTTCTTTCAGGCCTCTGCAGTTCTGGCTAATTACATTTAGCCGTTTGTGTTTGCGGTCATGTTATTATTGCCTATTCTATGATGAAATCACTAAATCCAGTGGATGATTATAATGTTTAGGATATGTGAGAAGTTTATCTTGGTGGGTTGTAGCTTTAAGAAGAGCTCTCTACTGATCCTATTTCTCTGTCTCAAAAGTAGCAAGTGGCACATTCAACGTTTTTATAATCACTATAATCCCAAACATTTTGTAATCTGTTATCAATTTAAGCATTTAGAGATGATGCCCCACCCCCCAACATCAGCACTGGGATTTTTTTATACAACTGAGCCTTGTTTGTAACATTGGGAAGTGTTCCAGTATGTCTTTTTTTCCGTTTTCTGTCGGTTAAGCAACAATGGCCCTTAATTTTAAGTGTCACTGTCAGAGGAACATGGATTCATAGTTGGAGCAACTAGTTATGCAGAAGGTTGGTTGTGTTAGTACAGCTAAAACCAGCTCTGTGAATAGATTAGATTTTTTTAAGATCTTTTGAAGCCTTGTGTTGACTTAGCGACAGTTTCCCAGTGTAAAAGCTTGTGTCTCCCACATGCATGACTGTGAGATAAATGGGGAGAAACACAAGCAATAACAGTCCCACTATTTAAAAAGAAAAATAAGAAAAGAAGCAAAATAAAAAGAGTTTTATGGGTATATATGCTAGCTGGGGCTAAGAGGTGTTTTACATGATTCGCTGATTTGCTCTTATGATGAACACCAGTGGTTAAGCTCTAACAGTTTTGATGTGGTCAACACTTGTGATGAAAGAATTGCTACATAGATGACCAGAAATGTAATGTTTATACCGTTAAACAAAGCTTATGGGTAACAGTAACTCAGTGCCACACTCCTATATTTATGCATAAAAGCATACTTGCTGACATAAATCAGGTAGTCTTGTGTATCTGCTATATAGCAGAATGGAGGTATTTTGTAATTATATCCACACACTTGAACAGGGCATCAGACATGTCTGGCATATTCAGTGCGGTGTACTTCAGGCGAGACATGTGATATGTATGGTAAAAGATATAATCTCATTCAGGAAAACAAAGCAAAACATGAAAGTCAAATTAGGCTTTTCACAATGCAAGGCCTTATTCCAGCACCTTCCATCTGACGAAAAAGGGGCCCATTGTGGCACAGACTCCTGCTCCAGGGTCTATCATACGCCAACGTCTCAAGCACCAGGTATCCATTGCGCTTTGATATCTGGTGTTAGCGTGACACGTTCATTAACGGTGCAGAAACATCTAGGGAATACCAGGGCCGAGGGGATATATAGTTACCCCATGGTGCTAACTCCCTCTTTATTGTCACGCCACACCTGAGAGGCACTGAACCACCTGACCTTCCAGATGTGATGCTGATGAGCTCAGTTCCCTCAAGGCTTTGCCAGCCATGCAGGTGTGGAGGGTGATATAAGTCATGGGAAAGAAGCTTTGGGAAGTGCTCACCTTAGTCTTGAGCTTCCCCAATCAAAGCTGACCATTAGCCAGCAGGGATCTCCACAGAAGCTTCCCAAGGTGCCTAAATTCAAACATTTCTCAGTCTTAATTAAGGAACAGAACTTTCATGGCTGAGATATGCACACTGCCAGGCTCCCCATTCATTCTTGTCTTGGGATCGAGGTGTCATCCTGCAATGCCTTTCGGGATTTGAGGAAATAGACTCATTTTGAAGCATATTCGCCTAAAGGATGTTGGTGATGCTGGGCGAACACTGTTTCCTTGCACCTGCCTGGTTGGGAGGTTGAATATGGCCTCACCTACGTATACATGGAATTTCCTCCGGCAGTTTAAAGAGCTTAGCTGGTGGCTAATTGGGGTCTCTGCGTCCCTTTTGATTGCCTGTCATTCCATCCTGGGTGATTCCCAGCTTTATACCCTGTGCTGTCTATGACAGGCTCCAGGCCCTTCTGACGGAGATAAGCACTTAGAGGATGGATAGATTTTCTTGAGGACAATAATTGATCTATTTTTAGAGAAAGATATTTTTTTAAAGAAAAGCCTACTTGATAACATTTGCTGAATTTCTGGAATCAAAGAGTACTTCTCCCAGGGAATGGTCTCATTTTTTCCCGCAGCAATTCAGTTAAATTTCTAGGGGTCACATTTGAGTCAAGGATGCTCTGTATTTTGAACATAGGGGACCTTCTTGGGAGGGCCAAGAAGACCCTGACAAGTTCCTATTGGCCGCATTGAACCATCAGAATATGTGCTACTGGCCTCCAGGCAGGGTGTGTTGCTATGCACTATGGCTGGATTGTCCCCTGTGAAGAGACTAGGCTTGATGAAATGCAGGCCATTTCCTCTCTCTCCTTCCCACACCTGCTTCTCTGTGGGAAGCATGAGGTTGATTGGAACAAATTGCACATGTCCCGCCCACTCACAGAGCGGGACCATGTGGTAGGTCAGAGGACATTGCCCCGTACGACCCTTCTCCAATCCCTTCCCATTTTCCAGTGACTTTCTGGATAGTCTATCGCCCCTCCACCCCCAGCTCATATTATCTTATCTTCTTTTATGTCCTTTTTTGTTCAGGTGACAATTGGTTAGAGCAAAGTTAGTATAGGGCTTATTCCACAATATTTTCATGCAAGTTTCTTTGATATTTGTCATAAAAATATTAAGCAAATTCTGCTCCATCTGACACACATTTTTACATTCTGACCTCTCGGAAAACAGTGGTTAAGATCTTGGGTCATCTGTAGGTTGTTTGTTCACGTCTCTGCTGAGTTTTTCTGTATTCCATTGTGCTAAAATCCAAGTCGCTGCTGTTGTGTATCCAGCTGTGTAAATGGGTAAACAGCATAAGCGGCTTTAGATGATCTAACTGTGCCGATGTGGTGTGTGAAGCATGTCCTCCACATCTTAGAACAAACGGGACTGTGGCAGCCTCTCTGTGATCCTGGTGAACCTTTGACCCAGTCCTAAAACAAAACGGCCTTCTTAACATCGCTTTTATCAAAATGCGGTTTTATTTTTGAAAGCGACAGGCATGACAGTCTTTCATGGGAGCAGTTTGCCACACAGGCTCCAATGTTTGTTTGTTTTTTTGCTATCTAAGTCTTTTGCCTTTTTTTTAACCCTTGTGTCGAGTTTTGATCTGTCCAGCTGGGGTCTGTGCCTCCCTTCTGCTCTTTGTTGTTTACAGCCATAGACAGAGCGGCCGCATCGCCTAAAATGAAGTCATTTTTGGGATATACTTTGTTATTAATTTAATGTGTTTCAGGTGTCTGTCATGAGTAACCTAGCAGAGATTCTGTTTTGTGCCCTTGATTACGTATGGTACTCAACGGCTACAGCAAAATGATCAGCTGTGTAATTTTAGCTCTGTATTGTTATGGATGAGAATGAGCAGCTAGGTAATAATCCATCCACTTTCCATCTTTTTATACAGAACAGGGTCATGGTGAGTCTGAAACTTGTCCCAGGAAGCCTAGGGCACATGGTTGAGGACCATCTCCCCTACCCTGTGCACATGCCTACCATTTCACCTACACAGATAACCTGTGCAAACATACAAACTCTGCACACTTAGCCTAAGGGGCAAGATTGAAACACCTGACCATGGAGGTGTCAAGCAGCATTGCTGCCCACTGAGCCGCCCACACCTATGTAACAGCCAATATTAAAAAGAAATGAAAGATCAGCCTGGCCATCTGCGAACACCTCATGTGATCTCATCTCCTTCCTGGTGGAGAGGTTAGGGCTGAGGATCTGCAGCAGGACCACTGTCAGTCTGTTTCTCCTTAGCGTCTTTGCCTTAGCTTGTGGTCTAAGATTGCAGCCTAGTCCCAGTGCTATTCATAGAGTACATCCAGTCACAGAACACACCTGAGACTGCTGTAAGACATCTGAGATGTTCCCTGAGGAGGCAGACGATGCCTGGAGTAGCAGTGAGTGCTGCATCTCCTGTCTCCCAGGGCACCTTTGTTAACAATGTTCTGAGCAGCACCTTATACATACATATATGTCTCATGCTAAAGCGCAAAATGTTACTCCAGGTTTACTGGTTCAAATCCTAACTTTGTTGGGATTTGCATTTTCTCCGTGTTTCGGCATGGGTTTCCTCCCGTAGCACAAAGACTTCCGGTACAGCTAATTGGCATCCCAAAAATAATGTGTGACTTTGTGTGTGAGTGTATGGAGCTAGTTTTCCATCTGGGTGGAGCCCTGCCAGGTGCCCTGTGCTGCCTCAATAGAATCCATGATTCTGTACTGGGTAAGAGGTTGTAAGATGGATGGATATCTGTATTGTATTATAAAGATGGGAAATATATTTACTGCAGAGTATTCAACGGGCAGAATGTGATATATGTGTAAACATTTATACGTCTGTGTGTGTGTGTGTGTGTGCGTGCGTGTGTGTGTGTGCGTGCGTGCGTGTGTGTGTGTGTGTGTGTGTAAAGAAAACTACAAAGGAGCTGTTACAATGTGCCGGAATCACTCGGTCTCGGGAATGTTCCGTTGTGACTACGTTACACATGTTCTCTGAGAAGGTGGGACCTGACCTTCTTCAGGGCGTGGGGCTGATTTATAAAACAGAACATGTTTATGAAGGAGTTAGAGGGATTTCTTCATTTCCTGGCCATTGTTGTTCTTTGACAGTACACATTTGAACTGGACGTTGTGTGTCGTGTAACCATTACGGCTCTGTCTTTTGTTTCAGTTGTACAGCTGCCTTCAGTGCATGTCATTGCGAGACTCCTTAACTGACCCTATATTGCCACTGGGACGGCGAGGCATTATGGGAATTGTTGCAAGACGTACCAGTGCATTTTCTTAGCCCTTTGTGTCCTTTCAAAGAGCAGAATAGAGGTCCAGACATTTTTCAGAATGGCCTTTTAAATATGCTGCTTGTAAGCTTATCTGAGGCTCTCTGCTTTGCAGTCTCCACGCTCCCTGTCGAGCAGTAGGCGCCATGGAGAGGCATCGCTGTCACATTTTCCAGCATCTCCCCGGATTTGCTGCACGCTGACTATTTCAGACTCTCCATCGCATGCAGTCTACAGGGCTTTTTGTGTCGCCAGCCCCATTCCAGGCCTGGATCTTATGGGCACTAGCTTCAAACAGAAAGTTCTTAGAAATCCAGTGGGACCACAGATGCTTAGTAAACAGGGGCATGACCTTCGTCTCTGTGTTCATGTTCAACGTTAGGCATTTATACAGTCAGCACTCTTGCTGTGGGTGGTTTACAAGCATACTTAGTCGCTGGCCGAAGTGTACGTGCGCCTAGCAGGAGTGATCGACACACAATTACTGCGCATCAGGTGCATGTAGATGCTAATGCATTTTGCTTTGGATCCAGTCCATCGAATGAAAACTCCCTGAGCTCATTAAATTCTTGTCTGAGTTCGCAAACAATGACAAGGCTTTAAAACAAAATATAGTTGGAATAATACAAATTACTACAGCAGCAAGACTAACTCTGTGGTAATTAGACTATTGGGATGAGCAATTTCCTGTATAGTCATCCAGTCCCTCAGTTTCTTCATGGTTCCAAATGTTGGAAGCATTGACTATATTCTCGTTGCCAAAATTGTATCTACATAATAACAAAGGATGTTTTTAAAGGTGTATAGATTGGTACAAATATGGGAATTATCATTGTTATGACAACTTTGCATCTCTATCTCTTTAGCATGCTGGGTAGCACTTTGGCCTTACACAATCCTGTTGGTTTGAGCCATGTGTGGTGTTTGCATGTTCACATGGGTTCCTCATGCTGCTGCATTTTCCTCCAAAAATGTGTGTGATTGTGTGTGTGAGTGTGTGCCTTGTGATGGACTGCCCTCACATCTAGGGTGTCTAATTTGTGCTCTGTGCTTCCTGGGACAGATGCCAAGTTTGCCAAGACCATGTACTGGATAAGCAGTATTGGAAAAGGATGTAATCAGGTAGAGAGCCTACTGTGTGAGATACAGAAAGGATTACCGAGCATTAGCTTAAACTGATTCTAGACTTGCCCTGGAGAACTGGAGCTGTCTGGACTGAAGTTCAACTCTGTAGAACACTTGCCCTCTTCTGATTATCTCTGTCAGTGTAATTGTCCATTAACAAGTCCTGAATCCTTCAGAGTATTGCCTACCCACAGCTGGGGTTTCATTTATCAACCGTGCATGCAGACTGTTTTGTGTGTAAATTACGTGTGCACTCATTATTATGCATAGAATTGCATTTATGAATTTCTACTGTGTGTCAAAATGTGTGTACGTTTACGGACACTCCTAACCATGCGTACGCACAACCCCCTAGTGGCAGAGAAGCGTAACTGAAGCACACTGATCATTACATAGAATACGCACAGATTCCCACTAAGTTGTCAACATTTATAGACTGACAAATAGAATGATCTAGATAAGCAGATACGCAAAGCATGCACAGGCAAGTCATGGTCATGACAAGGAATCATTACAGAGTCATATAATGTCCGTATATTACTGTCATTGCATACACTCACCTAAAGGATTATTAGGAACACCATACTAATACGGTGTTTGACCCCTTTTGGCCTTCAGAACCGCCTTAATTCTACATGGCATTGATTCAACAAGGTGCTGAAAGCATTCTTTAGAATTGTTGGCCCATATTGATAGGATATCATCTTGCAGTTGATGGAGATTTGTGGGATGCACATCCAGGGCACGAAGCTCCCGTTCC
>JABFEA020000067.1:16277613-16289458 GCA_019775915.2 Cyphomyrus plagiostoma | reverse complement strand
ATAGATAGATAGATAGATAGATAGATAGATAGATAGATAGATAGATAGATAGATAGATAGATAGATAGATAGGAAATGCGTAAATGAAGACTTCCTTATTATATTATTTTGATGCTGTGGTGTCACATTTCTGTCACTCTTACTGCCCCCTTTCCACATGCAGGGCATGACCCCACTCATGTATGCCTGCGTACGTGGGGATGAGGCCATGGTGCAGATGCTGTTGGACGCAGGGGCCGACATCAACAGTGAGGTCAGTTGCTCCTGGGGCAATGTGTTGCAGGGGAGCCAGGAACTTGGGGGGGGCGCCCTTGAGGCTTTGTTGTCATGGTGGAACTAGTTTGTCTGAGCTTGTCGTGTTGTAAAACAGAAGGAGACCCCGTACTGTCCCTCATCTCTCCCATCTCACTCCTCGTTGGCATGTTGTGTGTAGGCTGTCCACGTGAAGCACTGTCCACCATGTGAGGTTTGAGGCACGCAGTTCGGCTTTGGCTTCCAGTCCATGCGAGTCAACCAGCTGATGGGTTCCTATGAATCATCAGAACACTGATCAATATTCAGTTTTTTTTTTCTTGTTCTGTTCTATTCTGTAGAGTCGGGTTTAAGATTTTATTACTGCCAACTTAGATAAATGTAAACATTGCCATTGAACAAGGTACCCAGCATTTCATTAGTTCTGGGCAACTGTTTAAATGGGATGTACAACCGTTTATACTTGGAGTTGGCACAGATACAACTAAATAACATTGACAATTGGCTTTCCATAGATTAAAAGGCAAAGACTGAACTTTATTTAATTAAAGTGCCCCCTTGATACCAAAGGGATTACCGAGTCACTGTGGTGGATAATGCCTCACAGATAGGGTCCAAAATAATAACCACAGTATTGATTGGATGTGACTGTCCCATTCATCAGTGTTGAAGTATAGTGTGTCTTGAGTTTTGAGGGGTGATTCTTGAACGTAGCACCACACGCTCCATGAACGGCATGTCAGTGGCCCATCCCGGCCCACTGGCAGGCCACGGTTTGCATGCCTGAGCTGTGACGTCACGCTTCAAGGGTCTGGCCCTCGGCCTACTGGCTTTCAGCGTCACTGTGCCTTTGGGGAGGGGTGGTGGACAGAGCTACAAAAGCCATGGTGTTTGGGGCTTTCTTGAACTATCAGTCACTGCCTAGTGCACCTCAACAAACACCAGTTACCTAACCACTGGAAAATGGATCATACTGGCAGGTGTCTGGCAGCATAAGATAATCCCACACGTGGGTTTTGAGGCTCTTTCTCCCATCACTACTACATCTAGTGTCAGTAGTAAAATTTTGCCACATTTGGCCAACACCCAAGTAGATAATTAGTAACCCTTATATAACCCTGGTGAATATGAATCATAATTGCACGTTTAACGCATTTGGAATGAGGCATCTCATTGCACAAATGCTACACGTACTTTATGTGCATTTTACATATAACAGAATCAGAACGCTCAGGAAATCAGACTGTAGATGGTGTGGCCCCTCCCACTCACACCCCAGGTTAGGGTGCTATGTTCATGAATCAGCACACAGTCATGCATCTGTCACTCCCCGGCTAATAATCACAGCTCTGTCGTCTGTTTGTCTTCTGTATCTATGACAACCATTGAGAACCTCATGAGAAGACTTTAGCCAGGATGTGTCGCGATCGGGGCAGCCATGGTGGACGCCTGTGGGCAGTCAGGGGAAACGAGGGAAATGGAGAGAGAAAGAGAGATGGGGGTGTCCGGAGGGAAAAAAAAAAGCTCATTGCCAAATTTCTCAACATCCGAATGTCCTGCTGGCTAATCCAGCACCTCCCTCCACGTGATTCTGCGGTTTTAATTGCTGTATTTCTCTCCTGAACCTTACCTGTGACTTCCCAGGTGCCAAACACAGTACACAAGTACCCCTCAGTTTATCCTGAAATGCGCCAGGGGACTCCTCTCACATTCGCTGTGTTACACGGACACGTCCCTGTCGTTCAGGTAGTGACGTTTTGACCTGTAATTATACTAACTTCTGTACATTGAATGATTATTATTATTATGTAACATCATAATAATAATGGTAACTATATGTCAATTTTCTCCTTAATAGTATTGTTTAGATATGATTGTTCTTGTTAGATATATATTAGTATATAAATAATATATATACGTTTTTTTATATATATATCTATAAATAACCAGATGGGCTCGCACTGTACAAGCCAGTGGAAACTGAATGCAATCGATGATTGCGGAGGGGTGTTCTGCACTAGACCTCTTCAGCTTTCCATGGTAGTGTGTGGAGCACTATATCCCCTGATAATATGCTTCCTTTCCCTATTGTAAGCTCATGAACTGTAAGTCTGGAACCAGATACGCATGCTTGAGTAGCAAGAGCAGAGGGCGGCATTCACAGTGCTCACTGAGGTGGCCCCGACACAGTTTATCTCATTTATTCATGTCAATAGACTCTGGACTCTACTGAAGTCCCAGTGGATTGGTGACAGATATCTAAAATGAATTGCTTTTGCCAGAAAAGCATAGCAGACAAAATGATAAGGATTCATATACATACGTAGGTTCAGGAAGGCACACCCAGACACTGGCTGGGGTCCAATCACACTGGATGCCCAGACACTGGCTGGGGTCCAATCACACTGGATGCCCACACACACGCCATTGGGTGTGCTGCAAAAATCCCAATAGTGATCCCATTTCAGTTATTCAGTTCAGTTTACAAGGCATTTGACACATATCCAGATAGACATTGCCTCGGTGGTACACAAAATTCAAAGCTGAGGTCTTGGGCATATCTGTGAAGATCCATAGTGGTCCAAGGTGGATCTCTGTCCAGATCTGGCTTAGTGCGCAGGTCTGGATCGGGCCCCAGGATCAACTCCAGAACCCCAAGCAATCGCGAGATATATTCAAGCCCCACCCTCTGTTAAAACAACCTTTGGAAAGTAGCACATATTCATTCCTGGCAGAGATGCCTATGGAGGCAGGAAGTTGGTTTCAGGTGCCACAGTATGACCTTAGTAATCATCCTCATAAAGTCAGCATTCACTCGCTGTGTAGAGGTTAATGTTCCTGACATCACTGCATTAATGTCATAGTTGTAATGGCTAAGACCTAGGTCTGTGGGGTGGGTGAGGCCTTGCGACCCTCACCCCCCCCCCCCCCCATCTCCAAATTCCCTAATGTGACTGATATGCCTTTGTGCCCTGATAGCTGCTGTTGGATGCCCGAGCCAATGTAGAGGGTGCTGTCCAGGATGGAGCAGAGAACTACACCGAAACCCCACTGCAGCTGGCCTCTGCAGCAGGTATAGCAGTGCTGAGGGGTGGGGCTTGGCAAGGAATGGCCTGGGACAGACTACCTCCACACCCCTCCTTCTTTGTTTACTCAAATGAGGATTATGGTGGTCGGGGGGGGGGGGGTGGCAGGGTTGGAGCATGTCCCAGCATGCACAGTAGGGGTGTTGAAATTAATCTCATAATCGATGCATCGCGATGCAGACGTGGACAATTCTGCATCGATGCAGTGAAAGAACATAATTGATTATACCATGATGACATTGCTTGGTGATTTCCTGGCGGCGGCATAAAAATTCTAGTTAAAAAGTAGTTCCGGTAGTGACTGTGGCTGTCTGATCTGAATACAGCGCTGCTCCGTGTAGGAGTAATGGTGCATTCGATTATTTCTCTCGGAAATCGGAACTCGGATGAAAACACCACGAAACATTGCGAAAAACGTCACTTCCCGTCACTTAAAATATTTTAAAAACGGGAGCTTACATCTTACTGCTTGTATTTGTATTTGAAAATATAATGTGAAGTAATGTAGAAAAATTGATGGGATGCATCAAGATATCGAATTGCTGACATGATAATTGTAATCCAATCGAATCGTGAGACCAGTGAAGGTTCACACCTCTAATGTACAGGGCCTGAGAATCCGCTAAATGGGGTGCCATGTCGTCACTGGGCACATGCACACACACGTTACGTGGAACTATGCAGGCACCTGACTCGTTATCTGTGGGAGGAAACTCATGTAACAGAAGAACATGAAAACTTGAGTCTCAGAGGTATCCAAACCGTTGCCACCCTAAATTAATTATTACCAGAGCATGGATATCAACACATGAGCAATATGCTATATTGTATGTATTAATATGTTGTAAACTAATTGTATCTGTTTCTTTTTCAGCATAATGGCTGTTTGTTGCTCTCAAGTGCATGTATACCACTTTAATTGTTGATACTGATTAAAGTAGAGTAATGCTATTTCATGTGACTTTGGCTGCTTAACATTGATAGTATTCATGAAGAAGAGCATGCACTCAATGCAAAGTCTGGGTGCATGATGTAGAACGACAGTCTTTAATTCTGACCCTGAGTCAGTTTTACCTCTGAAGTGTGCATATAGGAACGGGTGAATATGGGGTCTTGTGAGGTTTTGGAAAGCAGAAGTTGACACTGGTGGTATGGGGGGTCCTTGCAGGGAACTTTGAGCTGGTGAGCTTACTGCTAGAGCGAGGCGCAGACCCCATGATCGGCACCGTGTCTCGCAACGGCATCTCCTCAACCCCCCAGGGGGACATGAACTCCTACAGTCTGGCTGCCTCACATGGACACAGGTAACCACACACACACACACACACACTCACAGACACACACACATACATCCACATATAGACACACATATGAAACAGAGACACACTTTCAGAAGTAAACTCTCGTCATTAGCTGCATACACCAAGTTCCCAGATCCCTCCTGCACTGCCAGCTCGTACAAGGAACATGATACTGAGTCTCAGCACACAGACAGCTACCAGCTCTTAGTACTCATGCAAATGAACTAAGAATGATCTGGAAGTAATCCCTGCCCATGTGAAGTTATTTAAAACCATCTAGACCGTTCTTTTTTGTCAATTACTTTCTTGTGTCAGTGCTAGGTTTCCAAAACAAGTTCACCTTGTGTTTTTATGTATTGCATGGGACTTATTAGTTATTTATAAAAGAAAATATTATTATAATACTTGTTTTTCTTTTTGTAAATCCATTTTAATGCAGTCTGTATATTAAAAACCATCTGTAGTGCCTCTATACCATGTACATGGTTCTTTCTTTCTTTCTTTCTTTCTTTCTAATAATCCCTTCACAGTACTACTAAATTCACAGACCTTTAAAACTCACAGATCCCCATGCATTAACTTTAATCATTTATCGTCCCCAATCCCCAATTTCCCCCGCAGAAATGTCTTCCGCAAGCTGCTGTCATACACAGACAAGGGAAAGGGGGATGTGCTGTCCCTGGAGGAAATCCTGGCCGAGGGCTCAGAGCTGGGTGAGAAGAAGCCGCCCCAGCTGGACTCGGCCCGTACCGGCAAGGCTAGGCTAAAGGCCCTGAAGGAGGCCATGTACCACAGCGCTGAGCATGGCCATGTTGACATCACCATCGACATCCGCAGCCTCGGTGAGCCTCAGCCCTTCCTGCCCAGCACTCTACATATTTATCAATAATATTGACTTTTCAGCATGACGGTACCTTCAGCGGAGTAATGAGGTGAAGGTATCATACGTACCATTATTGAAAAAAATCTGATACTGGGCTGAAAATGGAAGAACCATGATGTGATGGTGACCTGACACATGAAACGTCATTTTGGACATCTGTAGGCCATCATTGGAGGCTTTGACTCCAGGCATCTTAAAGACTGTATCAATACTGTGTTGCGTGTTCAAGTTTCAAGTTTCGGAGGAACACAGTGAAATTCTTGTGCCACAGTTTCAGGGTAGGGGAGAGGTGCACGGGAGAGATTGGCCAACAAAAATGCAAAAGATGGGTAAAGGTGCAGTGTAGTAAGAAGCAACGCAGTGCAAGATGAAATACAGTGCAATACAGAAACCGAAGTGACAGCAAGGCACTGGAGAAGGTGGCAATCCATTGACTGGGAAAAAGAAAGAAAGAAAGAAAGAAAGGAAGGAAGGAAGGAAGGAAGGGAATTGGTTTTCTGATGATTCTAGCTAACATAACTTATTTCTTTACTGGAGCAGGTATGATTAAACACCTCATTGATGGGTTATGCTGGAATGATGTCCTCTTCTAGGACGTCACCTGGCAACCATCTGGGCGCCATGTCCTCAAGCTGCCACGCTCTTTGCTGCCCCCTGCTGTTCAGCGTGACAGAGCAGGGGATGTGTTTACTGAGGGAATGCCAAAGCCGCCTGCGTGCCGCTGTTGCTCACTCAGGGGGTGGGGGGTGGCGAATTGCGATGGCCGATCAGACGCTCGTTCCTAAAAGTGCCTTGAATGCCGACCTTTATGGATCAAGGCAGGGGAAATGACAGCCATTCGTAAAAGTCATTGAAATGGACAGTGCCGAACGTGATCTCAAGAGAGACGGCCGCATGCCGTGTTCCCAAAACCAGAGCGTCAGCGCTCCTGGGTCTCAGAGCGGAGCGATCTGTCTCTATTATGGCGTAGCTCGGCGAGGCTCTGCGGAGGAACTGTGTCAACTTTCCTAGACGAGATTCGATTCAGCCCACATCGGGGGCAGCGGTAATACGATGACTGATATCTGCGGATTCACCGGAAAGGCTTGTGGAAATCTGCACCTCCGCAGCCCTGAGCGGCCAGCAGAGCTCTCCCTCCCTGTGCGCCTCTCACTGAGCTTAGCATAAACGCACCTGGGCAAGCTTTGCATGTGAATCACAGCCCAACTGCAAGATGTTTATAACGTGCCTGCATTACAGCGCTGTTTTACTTATCACATCTGGATATAACTAGAGTGTGTAATTAATCTGTTTTACCCTTTGCTGTACGCCGATGGCATGTATATTAACTCAGATTAATTACTCCTTAAAAATGCAGAAGGCTGGATTAACCCACTTGCAGCTGATTGGTGAAACAGCATGTCAGAAAATGAATCCTCTTTTATTAAATGAACGCTAAGGCAAAAACATTTGGAGAAGATGCCTATTTCTGCATTGTTTGTTTGACTTGGACTAGGACTGTGGTCATCTTGCAGTTGTGTGTCTATATATAACAAGCTTGGGACTTAGGGCAGTCATGTGACCATATTCAATTTGACCACATTTTTGTGCCCCACTGACTCATGAAGAATTTAAATGTACTGATTTAATTCCTTTTTTAAGTGGTTTACATATATCTTGCTCGACGCTAGAACTTGGGAAAGCCGTGATGGTGCAGTAGAATGTTCTGGAAGGGTGTGAGCGTGACCGCCGCGTGTGCCGTGTGCATGCAGGCGTGCCCTGGACCCTGCACACCTGGGTGGAGTCCCTGCGCACCTGCTTCCTGCAGCACCGCCGGCCGCTGATACAGGGCCTGCTGAAGGAGTTCGCCTGCATTGAGGAGGAGGAGTACACCGAGGAGCTCATCACCCACGGGCTGCCGCTCATGTTCGAGATCCTGCGGGCGAGCAAGGTGAATCTCCCCCACTGCAGCCCCACCCCCGTGTCCCGATTATTGAGAGAATCATGCCCCGGTATAATAATCACCTGAATGGTGATTATCTCCATCAAGCACCAAAATGCCATGTCTCTCCCCAACTTAATTTATACAAAATTCCTCACTAAATGATTCATTTTGATTATTCCCATACTCCCCTTGTCCCGCTGATGTCCTTCCTGAGCTCCCCCATCACGTTTATCGCCTCCTCCCTTCCCTGCTTGTCTCTTCCTGACTTAGCCACACCCCCTCCACCCCTCCCCTGGGCAACCTTGTGTACAATCGCTGCTTCCTAGTACTCCCTACGTGCCAAGGGCCCCTCCTAGCTCACACCTCCCTTAGTAATCGGTGACAGCCCTGCAGTGGGACCCTGTGAGGTACCACCCCCCCCCCCCCCCCCCTCAGTGAGTTGCCATCAGTAACGATATGTGATTTCAATGTAGGGATACAGATCTTTTTTTAGTTCATTTGCTGGCTGGAGTGAACGCTCCATATGCATCTCAGACGGTTGCCATGGAGCCATCGGGTGAGGGTTCTGGAGGTTTCGGGTAGTCCGCCTGGAGTGTCGCACAGCTCTGCATGCATCACAATGCGGTCTCGGGTCTCGGTTGCGCCCGCCTGCGTGGCTGGCTGCAGGATGACCTCTGAAAACCTGTGTCTGCACCAGGTGGCACAATGTCCTGAGCCATCGATTCGACGTCAGGAAGTTTGAATCCCGGCCTAGATCAGCAGTTGGACCCTAGGAGGAGGCGGATTTCTTGTTAATTGCCCTATATAAAATAAAACATGTCTGTATATAGGGGTTATGTAAAGCCAGAGATGAAAAATGAGCAAAAAATAAGCCAGTTATTATATATCTGGGGGCCACAGATGAGTGATCAGCTCCATGACTGATTTGTGGAATGTACGGAATCCACGGGAAGAAGTGTGGGGAACGTCATGTGTGGTGTCTTACCTGTAATGGAATCGCGGGGGCTCAAACAGCCATTGTGTACTGCAGTAGGAGCCTGAGCACGGGGGTGGAGACTGATGGGATTGGAAATGACTTCGATTTGTGGCGGTAAATCGGGGGCTCGAGAGTGTGGGCGTCTATCACGCCATGTGACTCCACCCCACTGGGAGATGGAGGCAGCCTGTGTGTGGGTTTGCTGGGGATTACCTCCAGCTACTGTGAAATTCTGCTGCGAGACGGGCATGCGCGTGTGTCTCATTGCACATTCTCACTGGTTTTTTTATTGTGTCCGTGTCTGTGTGTGTCTCCCTGAATATGTCTCTGTGTATGTGCATGTGCGTGTGTGTGCATTGTCAGAATGAGGTAATCAGCCAGCAGATTGCAGTAATCTTCACGCAGTGCTATGGACCCTACCCCATCCCCAAGCTGACAGAGATCAAGAGGAAGCAGACCTCCCGCCTGGGTGAGCATTCTTTTTTTTTTTTTTTTTTGGGGGGGGGGAGCCGTACACAGTTGAAATGGACAGTTAAGCCCAGTGTTCTTATATGATTATACATTGCAGCATGACATATCTAAGGCACATATGGATGCAGTTGGAGTAATGTTCACCATATGCTGTGGAGCAATCCTGGAGAGCCAGTAAACAGGATCATGTCACCCTAGACTTAAGTAAGGATCCTATACAACTGCAATGAGGTGACAGGACAGTTTATGGGAAAAGAAAATGCAGGCACATCACCACTCGGACTTTGTTGTCATGGGAGCCGACAGGTCTCAGCAGACCAAAAAGGAATGTGCCGACATTAGGTGCATAGTGGGAGCGACGGGCACCTGGAACAGCTTCCTATAGTTTAATTGCAGTCACCTGACTTTTCCCTGCTCTGCCTTCCGCACATGCATTTTTAAAGAAACATCTCCTTGCTTCACTTGCTTACACACTGACAGTGTACCTTGCATACCCATGGGTAAGGTAAACTGCTCATTGCAGGGCTGGGGTATTTCCTCAAAACAAGGCCAGTACAAAATACACTGATCAGGACAGATTCGGTACAACTATGTCACAGAGGGTGAAGCACGTCAATCATGGCCCTTGGCCTTCATTTCTCTTTTACCTAATAATCCCATCATTTTTGGCCTCATGGATTTAAGATATATTGCCTAAAATAATAGCTGCTAATGTGTAGTTTCTGCAGTATTTCGTCAGGTTATTATTAGTGGAAACAGAGAATTAACTGAAAATGAAATGTATTAGTCAAAATTCATTGAGAATTGATATGTCTGATAGGCATGAAAACACTTTTCCTGCCTTATGATCATCCATAAGTGTTTGAGACTGTTAAAATGAGATTTTCTTCTGTGTATTTGAGACTATTAAAATTAGATTTTTTCGATGGATGGATGGAAGGATGGAAGGAAGGAAGATTTTAAAGTTGATCTCTGCTTTCAGATCCCCACTTCCTCAATAACAAAGAGATGTCTGACGTCACTTTCCTGGTCGAGGGGAAGCCCTTTTATGCCCACAAAGTCCTTCTCTTCACCGCCTCTCCAAGGTGAGTCAGTGGCATCTTTAGACATTGGTTCCAGAGCCCATGAAAAGAAAGGAGGTATATAGAAATGCTCAAGCCTCGAATGGTCTGTGAAATCACCATTTTACATTGCTATCGTTTTGGTTCATATATGAGAGCCCTGCCCACAGAGCATCCAACCATAAGTGGGTAAAATTTCCTAAGAACTATGACCCCTCTGGTGTTCAGAAATAAGTTGCCAATCAAAGGATTGCACAAGTTGGGATGGTTTAGCATTAGATCTAGGCTGTCTAAGAGGAGTCTTGTATGTACAACATTAAAAAGGCTTCGGAATGACAATGATTTAGCAAATCATCTGGTCATACTTACAGTCGTTGAGTTTGAGGTACTGGTCAGCATTTCAACCTGAGGGGTTCACAGAAATGTCACAGTTGGGTAAAGGAGGTTTGAAGGATTAATTTATAAGGATTAGTAATGCAGGATGGGACTTATGGACTGTGAATAACTTTTGCACTGCAAAACAAACGCAAGTTTCTTGCAACTGCATAAGCGGATTGTAGGGATTGAGATGTTGAGAGGCAGCTTAGGAATGCAAAGGACAGTTTGCCGTTTCTGGAATGTGATTGGGTAGCCTTGTGTTTGATTATGTGAGGAAGTATGGGAAGTGCCGGCTGGGATTTCCGGAAATTTCTCATGGTTCGAGGCTCACCAGAGCGTGAACCCCAGAAGGAAGAGTGAAGGAAACGTGTGATTGCAGACACTTTGATATGTGTCAGGGTAATAAACTGAGATTCAGTGACACTCACCATGTTTTTCAGGATAGCAAAACATAATTTGTTTTTACAGTACAGTAATTATTCATCATTCAGTTTAGTTTAATTCATTCAGTGGATGAGACATATGAATAATGGGACCATTCCAAAGTATTATGGTGGTTTAGTTGGTCACACTGTTGCCTCACACCTCAAGGGCTGGGGGGGTTAATATTGCCGCTATTTGGTGTATGTGGAGTTCGCATCTTCTGCTCATGTCATCATGCAGGTTTTTACTTGGCACTCGCCTTTCCTCCTGCAATCCAAAGACATGCAGTGAGGCTAACTGGCATCTCTAAATTGCCCATCATGTTCATTCCCTGCTGTGGACTGGCACCCCTTCCAGTGTATACTCCTTTCTTGTGCCCTAAGCTGCTTGGTATAGTTTCCAGGGCCTCCTGACCATCATAAGGGACGGATTGATGGTACTGTTCCAAGGCATCTTCTGAAAAATTAAATTCTACAAAATCAGCCCAGTGCCTAGGAAATGGTGTGGAGGTTTGCCAAAAAAAGAGATGGACTTCAAACTGATTACACTCTAATGCGAGACGATGTCACCTCACTGCAGGCCTTCGTACAGTCACCAGCCTGGGTGAATTTTGACAGCAACTCAATTTAAAGGGAATGTTTAAACGGCACAAAAGCTACTTCCAAATACTCAGTGCACTCTGGTACAAGTTTCATTTAAATTCTGCATGTGGTACCACATTTACGAATTATATTAAAAAACCCCCGTTTTCTAAAATGCCACTCCAGTCTTTCTGATAGGTCTACACCAAAGGTCTGATTTTAATAGGCTAACTGGTAACATCCTCAACACATACGCATATAGTTCTGTTTATCCTACTATAAAATATATAACAAGACAGGCAAATTACCTCTATTTTACTCTAACTGACAAAAGCAAAATAAAATATACTGTAGTGGTACCTCAGTTCTTGAACTCACTAGAACTCGAATTTCTTGAAAGTCGAACAAACCAGTTTGACCTAGAACTCAATATGAATATCAGAAGTTGAACCGTGAATGCTGACCTAATATAAATTGTACGCGCCAGGAAATGAGTCATACTACAATGC
>JABFEA020000067.1:16220607-16253213 GCA_019775915.2 Cyphomyrus plagiostoma | reverse complement strand
CCGGAGGAAACCCCACGACGACACGGGGAGAACATGCAAACTCCACACACATGAAACCAGGCGGAGACCAGAACCCAAGTCCCAGAGGTGTGAGGCAACAGTGCTAACCACTGCACCACCATGATTCTTCCAAATGAAAGAAGGAAATAGCAGTGATCAAGTGTTCTTTCTCCTTTTCGTTGGACATTCAATGTGCAGGTAAAAGTCTGGTGATTACTCTTTTCAGGTTTACCTTGTTAAAGTCCCCAGTCACAATGAGGGCCAAATCCAAGTTGCCAGTTTGATAACTGAGTACTTCCTTTTTTTTAAAAAAAAAAAAAAAAAACACACTTACAAACATGTAACATATAACACGTATCAAAACATCACATTGATTCTAAGAACCACTATATTATAAATAGTTATACTCAAAACTCAAAAACAGTTATAATAATGATATTATTAATAACTATTACAGTGATCAAGAATACATAACATAATTATAATTTTAAATCAACATAAATGATAACAGTAATAATACAATTAATAATAATCCTAATGATAATAAAACAATAATATTCATAATAATGCTTACTGTCATCATCACTATACATAACACAGACTGATCATAAATTGACTGTAGAGAATTTTATACAGCTCAAATGCTGCAATATCCCTATTCACATTTGGCGGAATATAAACAGAAATTTAGGGAACTAAATATAACTCCCCTGGAGGATATAATGGTCAGCATTTTATTGCTAGCTGTTTCAGTCAGCTGAGCAAGAGTGAGAAGGCTTGTAATATTCTTGCTGTCGCACCAGTTGTTGTTCACAATGATACACACAAAACCTCCTTTGGATTAGCTGGACTCATCCATTCTGTCTTTGCAGAAAACAGAAAGCAACTCAGCAGGTAGGACAGTCCAGTTGAGGACTGAGAGTCAGGCATATTTTGGTCAAGCATGCAATGTTACAGTCTGTTATCTCCTGCTAGTACCTCATCCCACCCTTTAAGTCGCGTAGTTGGTTTTCAATGGACTGCACATTCACCAGCAAGATACTAGGCAAAGGCAGTAAATGTGGTCTAAATACTTTACAATTATTTACTGTTTTATACAAAACACTGCATGCAACTCCCCCGACCCCCCCAAACCCTCCTAAAGAAGACCCTCACTTTGTTATGCATATATTCCAGGTGACACTTTAACAGTCCCCAAGCTCCTACCTCAAATGCACTTATATGTAGAAATGCTATGTGATGTCATATTCCAATTACTTGCTTTTTTGGCTGTAATACTTATTGATGTGTTTAGCATTGTGGTTTTCAGGAAGCACTCAAGTATAAGACTTTCACGAGACTATTGTATACCTGGCAGTAAACAAAGCTTCTGCCTTGAGCCTTAAAAGCCTTCCGCAGGGGCTGGTTCACACTAACTGCAGTGCTCAGGGTATACCATGTAAGCACATCATCACACATTAACACATAGCATAATCATGAAGTTCTCCCCATTTACATACTTATGCTACTTAAATCTCAGAAAGAGTAATGTTAAAACATGTATTTAAAATTCAGCAAGTGAAATAACCTGGCTATGAAACAGATTAAATATGAATATCGATTTCCTTTTCCTTTCCCACATAGCCTGCTGATTTTGGAGCCTATTCAGGTGGCCAGTCTATCACAGGGCATACTCTCATGCATTTAGAGTCACTAAACCCCACATTTATGGAAGGCAGACTAAAGTCAGAATATCCCATGCAGTACATGTAAGTCCAAATGCACATTGAATGTGAAGAAATACAACTGATAGGAGAGTTTGTTTGTAACGGTCAATACCAAGTGAATTACTAATACACTTGCTTCAAGATATCCTTTCGGGTCACTTGCTACAAGGGTACATACATACATTAAACACTTATGTAGTGATATTGTTTATTTGATCATATATCATTTTTACATGATGTGATCTGTTTAGTTAAATAAGGTATATTTTCCTGAGATCCAGCAATTCAATTTTGTCCTCTTTAGAGAACATTATGTGTTTTTGCTCATATCATTAATACTATGCATACCACTACATTAAGTCCTGTTCTTTGTAAGAGGACAGTTAGAGCTTTAAGAGGATGACATCATGGATGGCAATGTGCATTTTACCAACCGAACAGTCAATTTATGTTTAAAAAAAAAAAAACAAATCTTCCTCGGGTCTTAGGAGGATATTACTTATGACTTCAGTGATTTCCCCTCAAAACTACCTAGGAATATACACAAATGCATGCACACAAAATGCACCAAAACATTACTTTTGTTAAAAATGTAAACTTTATTCAGAAACAGAACAAAATTTCTTTTGTTTGTTTTCAAAACAAAAAACATCATGGCTGCCGTTAGCATGGATAAGGGAAAAAAAAAAGAACATGGAAGGGTGTGAGGTTCTAGTAAGCTATGCAGGATAAGGCCAAAATGGTACCCTAAATTTTTCAGCTTGTAAAAGATAACGAGATGGGACAAAGCAGCCAAAGAGGCAGGCGAGCTACACGGCAAGGTGGAGGGTGATTGGGCAGTGGTCACTGCCCATCGCCGAATTACGAATCTTGCTGTCACACAGTGCCGACACCAGCTTGCTGGAGAGCACAAAGTAGTCCAGCCGCCAGCCCACGTTCTTGGAACGGGAATTCATCATGTAGGTCCAGAAGGTGTAGGCATTGGCCTGCTCTGGGTATAGCTCCCGGAAGCTGTCAACAAAGCCAGCAGACAGCAGCTGGGTGAACCCCTCACGCTCTTCAGTGGTGAACCCAGCATTCTTGCGGTTACCCTTGGGGTTCTTCAGGTCGATCTCCTGGTGAGCCACGTTCAGGTCACCACAGAGGACCAGGGGTTTTTTCTCATCCAGCCCGCTCAGGTAGGCCCGGAAGTCCACATCCCAGGTCTTGCGGTAGTCAAGTCGCACAAGGCCCCTGCCAGCATTCGGCACATAGGCCGTGACCAGGTAGAAGGTGGGGAACTCCGCAGTAATCACTCTCCCTTCCTTGTCATGTTCTTCTTTGCCTGCAGTAGGACAGGGAGGGAAGTGAGGACTTGGCAAAGAACTTTGAGATAATGATGTACAGGACCAGAAATGATACAAAAGCAAGTAAAATGGTGTCATGTATTCACCAATTCCAAAGGTGACGTTTAGGGGCTTGGTTTTGCAAAGCATGGCCACCCCACTGTAGCCCTCCTTATCCTCAGAACCAGCCCAGTACTTATGGGGGAACTCAGGCATGGAGGTGATGTCTTGAGGTAGGGCCTTCTCTGAACACTTGGTCTCCTGCAAGCACAGCACGTCGGGGGATTCCTCGCGGACCCACTGCCCAGGGAGGAAAACCAACAACCACTAAGTATTCGGTCAAACCTTAGCTGGATTAGCTGTATGAGTGGTTAAATGTAAAAACAATTGCAAGATGAAGTTTCTTTTTTTATAAGTACTATCTAATTAAAACACAACTCTAACTGAAAACTGAATTATTGAATGAGTAAGCACCTACAGGCAACAAATGAGGATTATATTTACATTTATTTTTATTCAGCAGAGACTTTCATCCAAAGTAATGTATAGTACCAGTCAAATTTAGAAACGCCAAGCAGCCTACAAAGGAGAGAGTGTTGCATCACGTGACCTGGCACCTGTCCTTACAGTAGAAACGTTTTTGGAGGAGTTTGACCAGAGAGTGAAGGAAAAGCAGCCAATGAGGGCTCAGATATGTGGGTACACCTTCAGGACAGCTGGAAAGGCATCCCAGGAGGTATCCCATCTTATGAAACTGATGCAAAGGAGAAGGGTTAATGGCCTTGCTCAAGGCCCCTTTGGCAGGACCACTCTGCCGACCCAGGGATTAACCCGGCAACTTTCTGAGTTCCCATCAGTGCATAATTCCATACATGTTATTTTACAGTTTTGATGTCTTTATAAATATTTTAACATGTTGAGAATAGTACAAATAAACCTTTCTATGGGTAGATGTGTACAAACTTTTTGAGTGGTACTGTATGACTGAGAAAATAAGTCCCTGGAGCAATTGGGGTTAAAGGCCTTGTGTCAATAGGGAAATTACTCTACTGAATGATCTGAACTGCTCATCATCTGATCAGTCTTAACCCACAGAGCCTCTCAGCAGCCCACTATATTACTGTACCTTAGAGCTACATCAAACTATATGGAACTGTTTTCTCTAAAACAACAATTTTATTGTACCTGTGAAGTTTGCTTTAATATTTTTAAATATTAAGTTCCTTGCTAGGAACAACCCACTCCCCAACTCACATCTAGACCCTTCTTCTTGACCCAGGCCCGCAAACCATCCACGTTCCACGAAGTGATCTTCATGTTAGCTGCACAGCCATCTTTAGTGGTCAACTTGTCTGGGGGGTCTTCATACAGTATAGGGGCTTCTGGTTCCTTCTCCTTCTTGCCTTTCTTGGCAGGTGGGGCTGGTGGGATTAGGCATATTGGAATAAATAAATTTGCATCCCAACAAAAAACATGCATGAATAACACAATTTAAATTATGTAATTATTTATCTTGATCACAACGGTGATTTCTTAGATCATCAGTAATAACAAGCACTACTACAAACTGCCTAAATCATTAAAGAGAACACTTAACATTAAAGAGAACCCTGCTTCATGTCAAAGCCTAAAGGTTAAAAATTGAAAATTTTACCAGCACCGTTGTCCTTGTCGCCATCTGCTGCAGCTGCTGCTTCCTCCTTCTTCTTACCTCTCTTTGACATCCTTGCCAATCCCCTACTCACGCACAGACCCTCCAGACACACGACACGCACACACAGAAGTACACGCACTGCTGCAACAGCGCGGCACAAACGGCACGAAAGAGAAATGTAATAAAATTGCACAGCATCAAAATGTCATACAATTGCATCTCTATCACGGGCAGGGGATATTGCGCTACCTGACCTGAAAATCACATCTCTTGCAGTTTACGATGCAATGAAACTAAAACGAACACACAGAGATTAACGTAATGGTCATGTTATTTATAGAAATAATTTGTGAGGAACATGGGGACGACCTTCTAAAACCCAGTTTTAAGATACAGATAAACGGTAGAATCCTGACTACCCTTGCTAACACAGATACATTTGTTATGTTTCATTTTTATTTTTTAACATTCAAGTATATACCTTACAGTGTGTTGCTACTAAGTAAACGACCTTGATCTTGATTTTACTCGTTGACTAGCTATGCACATAATTTGTAATTAACGTATTATATTTTAGTAACAGTGACCTGAGTTTTTCAATGCACCTATTAACACCAGTGAAACAAAATGGACTCATTGACTAGCCCCTGCAAACGGTTGCCTCCATCTAAAAGTCAACTCGCTACACCATTTGAATGAATGAACTGGGTAGCTAATAAAACGACGTTTAAGTGAATATCTTGTATTTGGATAAACAACGAATCAGGTAATTTAACAATAGGCTAGTTTGAAGGATATGAACAGATAAAATCTTACCGTTCACTTTCACTTATCAAATCAACAAAATGCGAGCATGTCCACACTTCCCAAAACAAAGCAATGCACGAATGTATCACACTCGCCTCGCGCAAGGCATCCAAACTAGCGCCTGACTGTATTTAGCTTTCAAATCTTAATATACGAAGACATCCTCGAAATATTTTGATTATAAAAATGCGTATATAGTAATTCTATTTTATATTGAGCAATCAACATTATATTCTGTTCCATAAAAGAGAAATTTTCAATAAGGAGTTATTCGGACAACTTAAATCCTAACGCGGTCTTTCCAAATATGGATTTCCGGAGAAGGCCCCACAGTTCTTTGTCTGACGTACTGTTTTCCATTTCCGGTCTGACTTTGGAGATAAAAGTTTCAAAATATAAATCAACAAAGGATCGGAATTATATATTTTCTGTCTGATGAATGCGCCGAAATAGCTTATTACATACTTATATTTTTACCAAGTAGCCCGATGATTACAAATTCTAGATACATAGTAAATATTCGTTGGTTTATATTGAGGTGTTTGATTTTAAATTATTTTGCAGTCAAGCAATTGGTTCTAAGATTTGTGCGAATTGTTTAGAGGTATGCATGGTGTTTTTCGCCTCCTGTTAATCGTATTGTTTATATCTTAGAATAAAAAATATATATATATTTTTCAGGCTGGTTGAGACAAGTATAACCGTCTAAAACTGCCAATGCTTCACAACAAATATACCATGTAATATGTATATTTGATTCTTCATTATCAAATACATATTTATTTTGATTATCACCTTTAAGTCTCAATATATTGGCTTGTCTCAGAAACTGTCATATACATTTGTCATGAATTACTCTGCCAGTGATGTAACTTTTGACTTTCACCTGTATTCGAAATGCTTATCTTGAGTGGGTCATAGGAAGCTTGGAGCCTATCCCAGGCAGTGCAGGGCTCAAGGCTGGGATTCCAATCCACATGCAGACACATATACTCAACCATACACTATGGACAATTTTGAGGTGCCAGAGACACCAGGCCTAACTGTATATATTTGGACTACAGGAGAAACCTATGGGACATGCAGTGTCCACATAGGCCAGAGGCAAGATTTGAATACTAACCCCACATCAGTACTACCCTCTGCACCACCATGTTTCCCTAGTGCAGCAATACTTTGAATTGACTTCTAATACACGTGTATCCGTGCACTGATATTTACATCCTGTGCAGGGTGTACTCCATCTTTGAGTTCTATACTGTCTTAGACAAGTCTCCAGACCCCCCTGCAACCCTGACCAGCATATGCAGTTAGAAGATGGATCAATATTCACGTTTAAAGTGTCAGTCAAAGGTTTACATACACCATCTTTTAATGCATTTGTCTCTGTTTTAGATATATTTACTTTATAGTAAAAGGGGCAATTGATACCAAAGAAATGTTCTTAAATATTAAACTCTTTATAACAGCCCCCTATTTCTTAAATGACATTATTGTAGACTAGTGATGTAGTCAAGCCCACCTAATCTGAGATCCAAGTCATTGCCAAGACCAGAGTGTATTGAGAATGAGACATGACCAAGGCAGGGCTAGACCAAGTCAAGGTCAGAAACGGACTTCTTAACACAACGCACTATAAAATGTGGAGCATAGGCACCATCTTGGTGCTAGGCAGTATGACCTTAAATTTGTGTCACAGTATAATTTGAAGGTAATATTTAATACATAACCTTGAGGTGTGCTTAAGTTCCTTGATAAAAAATGAATGATTTTCAGTAGGTGTGGCCAGATTTTTCACTGGTATTGTACATATGACTGCAGGGTCTTTACCTAATATTAGTTTGTTCAGTAACACGATGGAGTTACTTTATCCATCCATCCATTTTCCAAACCGCTTATCCCACTGGGTCGCGGGGGGTCCGGAGCCTATCCTGGAAGCAACGGGCACGAGGCAGGGAACAACCCTGGATGGGGGGCCAGCCCATCGCAGGGCACACTCACACATGCACACCTACAGGCAATTTGGCAACTCCAATCAGCCTCATCATGTTTTTGGACTGTGGGGGGAAATCAGAGTATCCGGAGGAAACCCCACAGGGAGAACATGCAAACTCCACACACATGAAACCCAGGCGAAGACGAGAACCCGGGTCCCAGAGGTGTGAGTCAACAGTGCTAACCACTGCACCACCATGCTGCCCCGAGTTACTTTATGTTTCCTGAAAATTTTTCCTTAAGAATCCTAATAGACAGCTATATATTTACAGTTGTTGTGCTATCCTCATTTTAAAGAACACGCAAAATCAAGTTGGAGCCTCTGAACTCTGTGTTTAATGAAACAGTAAACTAAAACATTACAAAATATGTATGGTCAACTGGGGATCGGACTACCAGGGTCTCCCTTGGCTGCCACCCATTTCACATTACACCAAAGCCATGCCATTCCCCTTGCGGGTGGTGGGTCCACCTAGGGATGGTCCTGTGTACCTCTTTCGGGCTGGGCCCGGCCAGGCTCTACAGGCCAAAGCCCAGCCACCAGGCGATTGCCAACGGGCCCCTTCCCCAGGCCTGGCTCCAGGGTGGAGCCTGGTGACCCTAGTCTGGGTGAGGTTTACAAGGGTAGTGGTCCCCTTATTTAAGAAAGGGGACTGGAGAGTGTATTCCAACTACAGGGGAATCACAATTCTCAGCTTTCCTGAGAAAGTTTATTCCAGAGTACTGGAGAGGAGGGTGAGATTGATAGTTCAGGAGGAATAATGTCTTTTTTGTCCTGGCCATGGAACACTGGACCAACTTTATACCCTAGCGCAGGGGTCACCAACTCCAATCCTGGAGAGCTACTATCCAGTAAGTTTTCTATCCTACCTGGCTTCCTGGTATTTACCAGAGAAATAGTGTGGCTCATCAGAAGCTAGGCAGGATAGAAAACCTACTGGATAGTAGCTCTCCAGGACCGGAGATGGAGACCCCTGCCCTAGTGAGGGTACTGTAGGGGAGTTTACTCATCCAGTCTACATGTGTTTTGTGGACATGGAGAAGACCAGGTTCCCCAAGGTGCTCTTTGGGGGATGCTTGGGGAGTTTATTTAGTGATTAATTGTTCTCGTTGACACACCACAGCACACAAAAACAAAATGTGTTCTCTGCATTTAACCCATATGTGACATAGCAGGGGGCAACTAATTCAGCACCCAAGAAGCAGTGACTTGCACAGGGTACCTCAGTAGTGCCTTGCTGGTCAAGGATTTGAACCTACAATATTTCAACTACAAGTAGGATAGAAAGCCTCCTGGATAGTAGCTCTCCAGGACCGGAGTTTGAGACCCCTGATTTACAGAGATTGTGCAAAGAGGAATGGTCGAAGATCCCTCTTTCTGTATTCTCCCATCTTGTGAAACATTATAGGAGGAGATTAGGTGCTGTTTTGTTGGCAAAAGGGGGTTGTACAAAGTACAAAGTACATCAAGGGTGCTAATAATTGTGACACACATGATTTGATGTAAAATAATTATTTCTTAATGTGGGATTTTTTCCCCACTGAATAAATGCACTTGAACTAATTAGGTTGGATTTTCCTCTTTTTTTCATTGTGGTCCTATATTATTTAGAAAACAACTGAATTTATTAGAAGCTAAAGAACACATCTTAACCAGGGGTGCCAATAATTATGGAGGGCAGTGTAGGTGTATTTCTGTACTTACAAACACACATACACACACAAAGTATACCATGTGAGGAAGGAAAATTTACACAAGTAAATACACATGTAAACAACTGCAACAAGTGCATTTTGAAACTTTTGGTAACTATGATATTAATCAATAAAAACATTTTGGGATGAAACTGGTATAGGCACCTGTACCACTGCAAGCTAGACTAGCAGGGTCCCTCTTAAAATTGTCCTGAGGTAGGCTTGTGTTTTTAACCTCTTAAAATAGTCCTGTGAGGTAGGATTGTATTTTTCTGTCTTAGTTTTTGTGGATCCAGGAGCAATGACCATCACTCTGATAGCAACAGTGACTGTCTGCAGCATTATTCCACTCTTGGCACTGTCAAACAACAACAATCATAATCATAATAATAAATAAGCGACAGCACTAACTATAACTATTTACTATAAACTATAAACAATTTAGGAATGCATACTATACAGACCAAGCTAATGCTAAAAGGTTAGTTAAAAACTAGTAATATGAGTTCTCTTGTGCTTAATGTGGCAATGCTAGGCTGTCAAAACAAAGGAAGCAAGATTAAAGAGCTCATCATTTATATGAAGTCCCATTCAAAGTCAATGAGATTCTTCAGTAGCATGACGACATGTGTATTGACTGCAGAAGACTTCTTCTGGACGATCACACCTTTTTTCTTCGAGACAACTTTGCCAATTTTAGCATTTGTCCCTCTCTCTGGATTTATACCAATGAAGCGCCTGAAATCAAAATAATCTAAGATCATCATGGGGTTACAACAACATACTGTCTTGTGTACATTTAAGTAAATGCAATGAATTGTTTTTTGTCTTTCTTCATTGCACAAATATATGAATGACAATATAGAAGTGACCTCAATTGGAATTAAAATGAAGCCTGTTGAGTGTGTGTGTGTGTGTTTGTGTGTTGTGGCTTGAAATGTACAGTTTGTTTTTATGAAAACGAAAACAAACACATTAATTTAACTGTATATATCCAAATAATTATGACAAGAAATGAATTACCTCTGATGAATGAAAATTACCTCTGAATGAATTCCAGAGTGCAGCCTGTTTCATCTTGATACTGAAGGTTGAATATGTAGTAGATCGCAAACACAGCAGCAAGTCCCGTCGCAAATGTTGGTGTGATGCCCTCACAGATAACATGGCTCTCAAAGGTAATCATTCAACCTCTAATTGTGACTTGCCCCATTGCACCTGAAATTTCAAGTCATAGCAACATGGGAACGCATGTATAAACATTTGTAAAATCAAGATGAATGGCTGATATGATACATAATGTCTATCAATCAATCTAAATAAAATGTATACCAGGCAATATCAGATCAATAATTAGTCAACACCAGATGAGAGTAACCTAGAGGCAAATGAGAATTTATACTACTGATTTCATATATATAGTAGTACTTCCCAAAACTAGTATACACATTAGGTGTCTGGACACTTAAGATTAGTGGAGTCAACCTTATAAAACACAAGGTTAGAAAGGTAGCTCTGGCTGAAATCGCATGTATCCTTATGTGTCAGTTGGACCTCTCTTGCATGTAGAGGATCAGTGGCATGAGAAGCTTCCATCACGGTTCACATTCTCAAGGCAGTTTTTCACTTGAATTAAAAGTGATGCATAACCTCCACCCAGAAATGACCCATGTGGTGTCATATCAGCAAAACTCTTTGGGTATTGCCCAATGATATTTCGAACCATAGTTAGGCACTGTGCACAAGTGGGGTTAGTTTCATACCTTTTCATTTCATCCATGAGTACTCTTACCATCTGGCCTCGCTCTATTGGTTTAGGTCTCTTGCCATCTGCAATTGCAGAATGAATTTCCTGTGGCATTTGTGCAGGGACCTGGAATGTTTCTGGCCATGTTTTCAGTATCATTCAGTATGTGGAAAGTCTGTTACCTGGCTCGCTGTTTCTTGCTTGGCTTGAACATCTGATAAATGTGATGATCTAGATGTAGACAGAGGGCATAATGATGAAGATGAAGAGCCAGAATCTGACCAATCACTACTCAGTGGTGACGAAGTTGGAACAACTTCAAAATCCAGTGTAACTGTCTCAGTTTCTAAAAAACAAACAAAAAAAGAATTAGGGCACACAACTATTAAGCTGTGTCAGAGTCACTGCAGATATCTACTGCAGACATCTACTTCTGCAGACCAAAAAACTACTTAACTTTCCTTATATTAGGCATATGAAAAGTGCATTATGTAGTTTTACAAAAAAAAAATTCTTCAACTGGAAAAAACAAGAAAATATAACAGGAGAATGTCACACTAAATTAAATTCGGCACTTGATAACAGATCAGCTATGTCTTCCTGCTGTACATATTTTAAGTCTTCTTTTGATTCCAAGCCGGAGCTCGGAAGCTTCAATATTATTTGCCACTGGGTCTCTTCAGACAGATTTGGCAAGGTTTTGCAGATGATCTCTTTGATTTCTTCACCCATCATTCTGGACTAGAGGGAAAGAATGGTGAAAAATTATCAGTGGTATGCCATGGACAGTGTACTCAGGCAAGGGATAGTAATCTAGCACATTCTCTTGATTAATACAGCAGTAGCTTCTCGGCATCAGTGTGGGGCTATAAACAGCCATGTCAGGAATACGCAGGGCATGATACTTTTCAGCAAGAAAATATACTGCTGAATCCTTATGAACGAGAACCAGTTTGATTTTTCCAGTAACAAGCCCCTCATCATCATGCTTGATCATAATGATCATGTTCTTTCTGTATTTTGTCCCTCTGACAGTCACTTCATTGGCTATCAAGGTGTTTGCAAATTGTAATGTGCAACTACCTGTCTGATTAGATCATTGTAGTCATTTGAGAAAAACTGTGTGCCCCTCTCCACTGAAACACCTAGAGGGAAGAAGGTACCAGCACTTAGAAAGGCCTGCAGAAGCTGATGTCTCTCTGCAAGAGTAGAACATGGATTCTTAAAGTTGGGCAATTTTCTCAAACACTGCTTAAAATATGTGTGTTTGCTCTTAAATCTTAAAGTCCATAGGTGAATAAGTAGCCCAAACTGGATAATAAGCTCAGGATAATGACTGTCATAATGATGAGTGGGTTGTCAGGAAAGGTTTGCATTCAGGAATGCAAATATTTATCAGTGAGAACTCTTAGGTAGGCTATCTGGCCATTTGAAATTGCAGGTGCACAAATGAGGTCCAAAACATCTCTAGGTTGCAAAACCAACTGCCCTACTGTGTTGTTACCTGGATTTTTTTTTATCTCTACAGTGCCAGATCAGAGGATACAATACCATCAAAAAGATCGTGGCCAAGACATGGAGGCAAATCTGACTGACATACATGGAAGTATTCAAGCGTATTAGACACAGAATCAAATTTAACACCTCCACTATATGTAGACTGTCCTTCACTGCTCTGAACATGGCCACTGTGCATTTTGTACCCCGGATAAGAAGATATGCATGGAATGTTTCTCTACTGATATCACAATATCTGCAGAAGTGTGAACTCCTGCTGAAGGTCTCCACAAAGCCTCCTATGTTATGTGAGCCCAGGTTGTCGCCCGCAATGGCACACAAAGTTCCCTTGTAGACCTTTCCATCAGGCAAGGTAACACCATTGAGTTCAAGATCTTTAAGGTCATTGACGAGAGTGCCCATAACCAAGTCTTGACCAAAATACTTAAAAATTGTGTTCTTTACAGAGCAGAACAAGTTGCATTTGATCAGTGCTGGATCTATTATGTGGCATTAAATCACGAGTTAGAGTTAGATACACCGCAAGTATCTTATGTTTTTTCTTTCCAGATCCCAGTGAGTTTACCACTTCAAATGCATCCTAATACATGATCAAGCTCAGTGATGAGCTCTCTGTCTGGAAGAGCACATTCTCAGCTATATTTTTGCCATCCTACACATCCTTAAGAATATCCTTAGAACCAATACTGGAATCAGAGTCCTGCACCGGGTCAGGTATCCGCGGTTGCAGGTCAATCAAAATGGTATTGTAGCGTGAAAAAATAACATATAAGCAAAGATATCTATGTATTAAACTATCATGTACAAATTGTCATCATCACAGTGTGTTCAGTATGTCAGGGGTACCTTATGGTGCTTTTGATTATTTCTCTCCAAGTCGGAACTTGGATGAAAACGTCACAAAAAATGTCAATTTCTGTCGGAAACACGCCTTTTTTATGACGTTGATGTCGGACAAGATTTTGTTGTCCGAGTTGCCCCTGTGACGTAATTTCAATGTAGCGGCTTACACACTCAACAGTAATTCTATTTTGTGAATCTTTGAAAATGTTTATTTTGTTAAATGTATTAATGTATAGTTATAAATGTAACTGCAGGTGTTCAATTTAGAGAATACCATATCATGACCGTAAACAGTATCCTATCATGCAATATCAGATTTTTACCAGACTTGTCTTTGGTTTGTTTGTAGTTTGTTTGCCTCTTGAAAAGAGAATATTGCTATGAATGTGCTAAAATATTTTATGAAGCTTTTAACGTGGATTGTCTAGTTCATGTTTCCTGTTTGCTTGTCTCTCGGAGAAAATAATCTTACTCCAAATCTGCTAAAATATAAAGCAACAACACACAGCAGCGTGTTCACGGAGGCAGCCATGTCTGTTCCAAGATGTAGGTAGCTCGAACGGGAGATTGTCAGACGTGATGTCACTCAACTCGGAATTTCCAAGTTCCGAGAGAAAAACAAATGCACCATTAGATAACCGCCTCAACAAACATTTTTAATCCTTGCTGAAGTGTGTCGTCGTGTTCTCTCTTTCACACTCGTCACAGTATGGATGGCTTAGATTTATCTAATTTGATTTTGTGTTAAACAGACTTTTTTGTTTCAATTCAAAATTCATGTAGGCCTAGCGCTTGTTACGTTGAGAGGTGCATAAAATAATTGTGCGTAATTTATTACGGGTGCACGGGCGGGTGTGGTGCTGTACTGTGCGGGTGTGGGCGGATGCAGGTCTCCAAAAGTGGACCCGTGCAGGACTCTGACTGGAGTGTACTTGCATATATTGTTCCTGCAGTAATTGGCAATGGAATACAGAATCAATTGCCTGTTTAATAGGAACATACTGGGCAAAACACTCTTTGCCTAACTCATTCTGACCTAGACAGATTTGAACTGGCTCAACATAGTTGAAGTTGCTCTTATAAACTGTTTTTCTTTTCTCATCAGTTTTCAGTGCCTGAGTGTTTCAGGTCCTAAAGAGATGCTCAGTTTTCATGACTTCAATCATAGTGTTTGTGTCAGCTTCCAAAATCCCAAGAGTAACCAACCTTTCTTTTACTTTGAAAAGCAAATGTGACTGGCTTATATAATGTATTTCCTGAAAATCTTCAATAATTGTCTGGATGACAGATGATGGAAGCAAACACTTTGGTTGCAGTTTCAAATAAAAAAAGGGCTAAATTTTGAAAGAACTGTGATTCTTCAGCAATTTCTGGGTAAATCTCTTGTTCATGACCTGTATCACTGGGAGGATCAATCTGCAGATCAGACTAATCTTTTTCACCCTCATGGGAAACAACAGGGTTCACAACAGACTCAGCCACTATTTATATGTTTCCGACTCGTGTGTGATGTGAATGTGGATAAAACTGTAAAGCTCTTGCTACAGCGTCTATAAGGACAAACAACTGTTTTCCTCTCTCTAATGTGTGTTTTCAAATGAGAATAAAATGCAGTCAAAGTCTTACATCTTGCACCACAGAAATCAACATGACATATTAGTTCAACACCAGACAAGGTAGGCCTAGGCTTAATTACACATTTGTTATGTCTATAAGTGTGAGACTTAAATGTTGAAAAGTTTCAAAAAGTCTTACTGCAATCTGGCAAAATTTACTTAAAAGTTAGATTAGGTGTGTTTTTATGGAGTGTGACATTCTTATATGCCTTACGTATGGCACTATTGTGTCACAGTTATAACAACAGATCTGACAGGGGAACATTTTGTTCCTGGCCAATAATAAATTCCTTTTAATCAATAAACATGCATTAGTCTGGATTACGGCTGCTGGCTGCTCTTTAGTGACACCTTGTCAGGGTTAGCACAGAAATGTTTAACTTTAGCTGAGACTGTGACTGAAAAGCCACAGTTGAAGCTAAAAGGTTTGACGAAGCCCATAGCCTACAGTTGGGAGAAGTAGCCATGCAGCGACAGAGAGACAAACAAAATGCATTACCAAGGAGTCTAGAAAGGCAATTTCACACCAATTTCCTTAAGGATTCAAGTGTGTCACTTCAACCAAATTACAATTAGGCGACCTTAATTTCCTTGTTAACTCTTTGTAAAACACATAATTAAAAGTCGACACAAACAAAAGAAAACTCACCAAAACCATTGCGGTTATAGCTGATGTTCCAATAATGCTAGGTTTGGTGGAATTAAGTCTTTAATCGCCGAGCGAGATGTAAGGCTAAGTATCCACTAGGCTAGTCTAATGCTATTTTCCTGCTGCCTCCATTGGCCTGTCTGTCTTATTGGTTAACAAGTGCTATTCCTCAGAATGCAGATGTTCGGCCAGTGTTACCAAAATAAAAAAAAAAACATACGAAAAAAAAAACATGTAAAGTAATGTTTTGGCTATTCAAATCTAAGCCTCATTGATAAATAACATGTTCAAATCCCTAGTAAGACAAGCTTCTGAGCATCAACATTCTTGGCAATATGAATACGATTTTAAATAGGCTACCAATCAATTTGTAGATGCAAGACTCGGTGGATGTTGATGAAAAACACTCGATTATGTTTAGGCTACCTATATTGTATGCCCTGTTCTGTAAAATCTTCTGACGTCCCTCCAGGAGTTGAAAATTGACCAAAAGCAAAGCTTATAAAACACTGATAACCCTGACAACCACATTTGAGGAGTCCTATTTTGCACTCCGCCAATGATTGCTGTACTACATGTACATCATTGTAGTGCATCTCCTTTACACTCTAGGAGTGATGGAAAAGGGTTCCAGCGTCTGAAGGGGTAGCCCTGCAGAAGTGAGGCGATGAGTAAGGCCACTAAAATGAGTAAAATGGCTGTAACCTACAAAAACGCAAGGTAGTATTGCAATATTAATTCACTTCATCTTACTGACAAGCTAATCATCACATATAGCCCCATGTATGCCTTTTCTCCCAACCATGCAATCTCAAAATGAAGGAGTCATGGGCTGACCTGGACCATTGAGCTGCAACATTAGTGGCCATCATGTTAGCAGCACAAATGATTTGAGCTTCATTTGAGCAGTGTGGATGGCAGTGCCCGTCATGAGGGGGGGGTCGCGGTAGCCAGGGACGGGGTGCCTGGTGGCTGGCGGGTCCACTCTGCCCAGCCTCCTTTGTCTCACCCCCAGTTTACCAGAACCCAATGATTCATCAGCCATGGTCCTGCTCTTTGGTTCCTAGTCATGTCCCCTTCATTTACAAGATTTAGTCACATCCCCTGTTTCAACCCTGTGGTCGTTTCATTGGATGTCCTCCTGTTGTGCATCCTATCATTATTCCATGTGGCCCCAGTCCCTGCATCCAGTTCCTTGTAGTGTTCCCCAGTCTAGTTTCCTGACCCAACTCCTTGTGCTCCACCTGTCTGTTTTGGTGCCTCTCTTGTTAAATGTCCGAGTTCAGTCTTTTTTGTCCCCAAGGTTCATTGGTTTCTGGGTCTAGTTCTGTGTAGTTCCTTGTCATTGGTCTTGATTGTCATTGGTGTTCCCTGTCTCTGTTGTGTTCCTGGCTATATCTTGAACAACCGAAGTTCGTGCATAGAGAGCAGGGTACTGTCAGGATCAGTCCGCATCTTGCCCCATTCTGTATGTTGTAACCCTGTTTGGGCAGCAGGTGGCGATTTCAGCACTGTTTGATTCTTATCGTGTTCCCTTTGTCCCTAGGCTGCCTTATGGCTAAATGGGCTAAGCGGGCAGATGTGAACTAAGCATCTGCTTTATTTGGGTGGCTAGCTTCAACTTTTTTATATTGTATGCCCTAGGTTCTGTTGTGTATGTTGTTAATTATGGGTTTTTGTATGGCTCCCTGTTTTATTCTTTGGTCAGTTGTCTCCTTGTATCTAGTTTTATAATAATGTCCTGTTTCATGTGTGTTTCTTGTGTCTCCAGTGTAGCCTAGTCCCTAATGATTTATTATGATTATCTTCACCTGTTCCTTGTTACCTCTAATCTCTTGTTTTATGGCTGGCTAGTCAGTCTGCATCAGTCGCTTGTTCAAGCCCTCATGTTTTTTAAGTATCTACCTTTACTCTGTTTCCCAGTGTGCTTGTTCCTGTGCTGCTGCCTGCTTTAGTTCTTGTATACCTGCTTTGTTTTTGACCCCCCCCCTCCCACGTTTATTATTTTTGGTCTGTTTTTTTCCCAGAAAATCATGGATTGTCGTTCCTTCATGCCACCCTGTGGCAAAAGAACAATCAAGATAATTTGTATAGCACAAGTTCAAATGCAAAAGTCATTCAAAGTACTTTCCAGAAAACGAAATAAGAAATAAAACGCATGCAGTTAAATGGACATATTTTGAAGATGATAAATTGATACCTTAATTACAGATTTGATGGGGATGCTGAAGTTATGGTCCTCTATCTATTATTACACCAATATTTTTAACTTGAGCCGTTGTCTTTAGAGCCCTAATTTCCAAAAGAGCATTAATTTAGTTTGTATTTCAGTTTTGCAATACAATTAAGTTATCATGCCTTGCTGACCAAATCCTTCTGTTTCCTTCTCTAGCATGCGTATTAGTCTTACCTCTTGTTCCTGCATTTTCTGTGAATACCTCCTGCTGCCTCTCGTTATGCTTCCTTGTTAGTCTATGTTATAAGTGCTTCCTAGTCCTGTGCTCCCCTGTGATCCCTTTGTTTTCCTTCCTATTGATTTAGAATAAACCCTTTGCCTTGATTAATGCTCCTGCCTCCCTCATCTTGCACCCTTAACAACATAAGCAATACAGAACACGAACGGTCACCACTTACTGTGTGTAGTGGATAGAACTGGGGATAATAAATATAGTTTTTATTAAAAATGTTATTATGTAGGAGCAAATGTAAATACAGAAAACAACCCAGTGTTTCTTTGTCATTGCAGTTTTGAAACCACATACTTTAACAGTTATGATTCCCTAATTCTGTGCACTAGCATACTGTATGTGTCTGATATGATCTTGTATAGCAATTGTGACAGACCGTTGTCATTGGATAGTTTGGAGCATGAATGTATGTAACTGGGCACAGGGATGTAAAAATCAACAGAGAGGTGTTAATGTTGCTACTGCAAACTGAATGTAGAACTGAGAACAGTGCTTGTGTTAACTGAGAGGGCAGTGTGGGAGCTATAAGGCAAACTATGCTGGAAGAGAAAGGTCAAGAGTTTTTATTCAGGAACAATATTTATTGGTACCTGTGGAATAAGATGAGATTACTCATTGTATAATTAGGATTTCATATTAACGCATGAGACATTTTATACTAGCCTATGTAAATGACAATGGCTGGATATCAAATAAAATTCACCTACCATATTGTGAGAAATATTTGTTTAGAATTTTTCAGAAACTGATAAAAATGTCCTTTTTGCATCTGGCTCCATATTAACACTATGTACTCGGAATCCACAATCCTCTCTTCAATACAAATCAAGGAATTTCTGTTTGATTCAGTACTCATCAGATTCAACACATTTCATAAACTATTTGGGTGGGGCTTCACACATGAAACTTCAAACATCATTGATTATGTCATTGGATCCAGATGATACAGCCCTGATTAGCTGAAGCACACTTCAAAGTCTTGGTACCAAATACAACATCACTACTGTCAGGTTTTCCTGAAGTACTTTATTAAAATGCTTATTATGGATGCATGTCTGATCAGACTTAAGTCTCAGCTCTCTACACTAAACTTGACACTAAATGTCATTCCTGTCAGATGTGTTCAGATTCAATGTTGCCTCATAATTATGTTAAGGTATGATGCTTATAATATTGATATTATTAGTTAGAATCATGTTTATGTCACCACCCTGATGGGGAAGGAGCCTGAGCTGGTGTGTGAGGTTGTGAAGTTCTGGCTAGATATAGTCAGGCTCACCTCGACGCATGGCTTGGACTCTGAAACCAGTCTCCTTGAGGGGATTTGAACCCTCTTCCACTCTGGAGTTGCCCACGGGGAGAGGCGCCGAGCAGGGGTGGGCATACTTATTGCCTCCTGGCTGGGCGCCTGTATATTGGGGTTTACTGCAGTGGACGAGAGGGTAGCCTCCCTTTACCATTCTTTGGGGGGACGGGTCCTGACTGTTGTTTGTGCTTATGCGCCAAACGGCAGTTCAGAATACCCACCCTTTTTGGAGTCCCTGGAGGGGGTGTTGGAAAGTGCTCCTCCCGGGGACTCACTTGTTCTGCTGGGGGACTTCAATGCTCACGTGGGCAATGACAGTGAGTCCTGGAGTGGCGTGATTGGGAGGGACGCCCCCCCCGATCTGAACCCAAGTGGTGCTTTGTTATTAGACTTCTGTGCTCGTCACAGATTGTCCATAATGAATGTCATGTTCAGGCATAAGGGTGTCCATATGTGCACTTGGCACTAGGACACCCTAGGCCGCAGTTCGATGATCGACTTTGTAGTCGTATAATCTGACTTGCGGCCATATGTCTTGTACATTCGGGTGAAGAGAGGGGCGGAGCTGTCAACTGATCACTACCTGATGATGGGTTAGCTCCACTGGTAGGGGAGGAAGCCGACCAGGCCTGGCAGGCCCAAGCGTATAGTGAGAGTCTGATGGGAATGTCTCGCGGAATCCCCTTTCAGGAGGAATTTCAACTCCTACCTCTGGCAGAACTTCTTCTATGTCCCGGGGGAGGCAGGAGACATTGAGTCTGAAGGAGCCATGTTCCATGTCTCTATTGTGGAGGCGGCTGACTGGAGCTGTTGCCGTAAGGTGCCTGTCACGGCAGCAATCCCCGAACCAACTGGTGGACACCAGTGGTGAAGAATGCTGTCAAGCTGAAGAAGGAGTCCTATCGGGCCTTTTTAGCCTGTGGGACTCCAGAGGCAGCTAACAGGTACAGGCAGGTCAAGCAGGATGTGGCTTCGGGGGTCGCTGAGGCAAAAACTTTGGTTTGGGAGGAGTTTGGCGAGGTCATGGAAAACGACTTCTGGACGGCTTTGAGGCGATTCTGGTCCACCATCCGGCGGCTCCATGCAGGAAAGCGGTGCAACATCAACACTGTTTATGCTGGGGATGGGGTGCTGCTAACCTCAACTCGGGACATTTTGGGTTAGTGGAGGGAGTACTTCAAAGACCTCCTCAATCCCACCAGGACACCTTCCAATGTGGAAAGAGAGTATGGGGACTTGGGTGTGGACTCCCTTATCTCTGGGGTGGAGGTCGCTGAGGTGGTTAAAAAGGTCCTCAGTGGCCGGGCCCCGGGGGTGGATGAGATCTGCCTGGAGTTCCTTAAGGGATGTTTGGTCCCTGTATGACCAGTGCCAGAGCCTGGTCCGCATAGGTGGCAATAAGTCAGACTTCTATCCAGTGAGGGTTGAACTCCATCACGACTGCCCTTAGTCACCAATTCTGTTCATAGTTTTTATGGACAGAATTTCTAGGCTCAGCCTGGGTGTTGAGGGTGTCCGGTTTGGTGACCTCAGGATTAGGTCTCTGCTTATTGCAGATGATGTGGTTCTGTTGGTCTCATCGGACCGTGACCTTCAGCTCTCGCTGGGACAGTTCACAGCTGAGTGTAAAGCGGCTGGGATGAGAATCAGCATTTCCAAATCCAAGACCATGGTCCTCAGCTGGAAAAGGGTAGAATGCTCTCTCCGGGTCGGGGATGGGGAGTTTAACCCTCTGGGATCGAGTGCATCGTTGGCAACGCAACGTACTTTTTACGTCTATTTCAGTTTATATCTTGCTGAAATCTTAATGTGGAATCATATAAAAAAACACTGGTTAAATCTGTAATCTGATTTCTTTTCAAAACGTCCAGTGTTGGAAGTGTTAAAGTTTTTAAAATTAGGTTAAATCGGCAAAAAAGTTAACCATGTCATCTTACTTTGTTTTACCTGCATCACGGACGTGTAGTACTGTTCTCACCCGAAGATCGCTATTCACATTCTAAATAGCCGCATTAGCGTGTATTCAAATCACATTCGTATGGTAATTTGATTAACAGCGCAACGGTGAAACGCGATCCAGATACATCCCCATCAGCGCCATAAAAGGGGGGTAAGGACATGGCTCATGAAAGTTACTACTTATTTAATGAAAGGAGCCAGAAATAGTGACATGAGTTAGGTTTTTCTTATTTATTTATTCAAATGAATATTGTAGCTACACCATTTAGTCATATTCATGTAGCCAAGATTTTGGTGATCAGATATCTGGGATCAAAACAAACTGCCAGCATTGCTTACTATTTACTTTTATTACTATGTAATGTTTCTGCAAGTAACAAAAATCTGACATATTTACAATATACGTACATTAAAATAAAGATGAGTGTAATGGCAAAACAGATATATAAGAAATAATTTGATAAAGTTTATGATATTTGAAGGAATGTGTGATCATGCCCCAGTCAGTGAAAGTGTATTTCCTATCCCTAGACCCCAGAGGGTTAAGTATCTTGGGGTCTTGTTCAGAAGTGAGGGGACGATGGAACAGGAGATCGACAAGCGGATTGATGCAGCATCCGCAATGATGCGGGTGCTGCATCAGTCTGTCATGGTGAAGAAAGAGCTGAGCCAAAAGGCAAAGCTCTCGATTTACCAGTTGATCTATGTTCCTACCCTCACCTATGGTCACGAGCTGAGGGTAGTGACCGAAAGAACGAGATCGCGAGTGTAAGCGGTCAAAATGAGTTTCCTCCTCAGGGTGGCTGGGCTCTCCCTTAGAGATAGGGTAAGGAGCTCGGTCATTCGGGAGGGACTCATAGTAGAGCCAATACTCCTCCTCATTGAGAGGAGTCAGATGAGGTGGCTTGGGCATGTGATTAGGATGCCTCCTGGACAACTCCCTGGTGAGGTGTTCTGGGCATGTCCCACAGGGAGGAGGCCCCGGGGAAGACCCAGGACACACTGGAGGGACTATGTCTCTTGGCTGGCCTGAGAAAGCCTTGGGATTCCCCCAGAGGAGCTGGATGAAGTGGCCAGGGAGAGGGAAGTCTGGGTTTCCCTGCTGAGACTGCTGCCCCTGTGACCCGACCTCAGATTTAGCGTGAGATAATGGATGGGTGGATGGATGGATCATGTTTATCATAAGACATAACAGAAAAGTAACTAATTATATTTTATTTTACTAGAACATCATGGATGTAGACAAAGGGTAGTGTAGTGTGGCAAATGTAGGTAACATGAAGGTGGCAACTGTCACACAGATACACATTTATATTTTCTTATGTTTCAGATGTGCTTGCCCAAAGGAATGTGTAAGTGAGAAGGATTAAACAGTGTCCTTCGTGCAATTGGGGTTAAGGTCCTTGCTCAAAGGCCCAATAGTAACATTACTGCATCCAGCAACCTTCTGATCACGAACACATAGACTTGTAGTCAAGACCGCCTAAACCAAGACCAAGACACTACCAAGACCAGAAGGATTTGAGACCAAGACAAGACCAAGACCAAGACAGACTGAGTCTAGTCAAGACAATGTCTAGACGAGACCAAGACTGAGACCGAAAAAAAAAGACTCCCTTAAGGTTTGTGCACTGTTGAGGACTGATATGACCGGTACTGACTGGTCCCAAAGTCATCTGACTAAACAGCTAACACCTCCAACAACTGTCAAGAGGATGGGAAATATGTAACTGATTACAATTATACTTAATTTGTAGATGAAATTGTAACATAAAATTGAAAATACACAATTATTTTTACGCTTGACGGAGCACGAAGCATTAAAAAAGCGCAGGAAGCAAAAAGTCAGGATAAACACAGGGTTTAATAGGAACAACGACAAAAGGGACAGGAAAAACATGGGATAACATTACAATGATCGGACTGGGGAAACAAATGGAAATGCGGACTGAATACAATAGACTAAGGACAACGATCAGGAACAGCTGGTTAACACGGGGAATCCACACAGGGTTAACGAGGGGGGTGGCACACAGAAGGAGCGGACGATCGGAGCATGACAGTTATATACTTGAAATTGCATCATGTCCCATTGTAGTAGTACTAGCAAAATGACACTGCATGATATCAACTTCCCTGAATTGGATTAGGTCTGTTAAGTCAACACAACGTGATATGCAGATGTTATTTAAAAGTCAGTGGTCACATTTATTTAGTCAAACAACACCATTTTAAATACAATACTGTAATCAAATAATATAAAGACATGTGCACACATCACATGAATCAAATGCAAACTACAAAGACTATATACCAGGGCTATTCAACTCACGGTCCTCAAGGGCCGAGCCATGCTGATTTTCCAGCCTTCCTTTACCATGTGAGTCAGGTGTGAAGCCTCTGTCCAATCAGAATCAGTAATTATTAAACTAACTGCCTGGGAGAACTGAAAACAAGGCCTGGATTTGGAATCAAGGGTCTGAGTTGAATAGCCCTGCTATATACCATTACAAACTGCACATCAAATTGTGCATTAATAAGAATGAGGACAAATGCTTAAAAGATTCTAAAATCTTGATGTCTGCATTGGCATGTGATTACACATTTAACTTTAACGTTTAACTAGCGCTATACTTATTTTGCGTGTATAATGCATATTTTGATTGGATGAGCGCCAATATCTGAATCACAACAAAATGCATGTATGTCATTGATTGGTGGTATTTGAAGGGTGCAAAAGACGAAATAATAATAATGTTGCATTATCAAACATTACTTTGTGTGTCATTTATACTTTTCACTCTAAATCTCCAGACAACTATGTCGATCTGAGACAGCAAGACAGAGGGATCTGAGACCAAGACAAGACCATAGACCATCCTGTCTGTGACAAGACCAAGACAGCGTAAAAGTGGTCTCGAGACCGGTCTCCAACTCTACAAACACAACATCCTAACCAGCAGCACCGCACACTGCAGCCATCTCATCACATGGCAGCCGTCTCATCACTAGATGCTACAGAAATCTTATTCTTCAAATGAATAATGACTGACTCACCTGGTATTGAGTGAGTTCTGAGAAGCAGTTGCATGAATCAGCTGATGAAATAACTGTGATGACACTGCAATTTTGCATTTGGTTTTACTCTTTTATGGAATCATCTTAGCACCAAGCAGAAGGGTTGGTGTTTGACACCCACTGGACAAGTGGTTATAAATGATGTGGAAACACTGGTACAAACTTTGCTTTGTTGACCTTCCAGGTGTACTGTACAAGTAATTGAATTACAGTTTCACATAAGTTGCTGATAGAAGAGGAAGTTCCACCTGACTATCCATCCATCCATTTTCCAAGCCACTTATCCTACTGGGTCATGGGGGGTCCAGAGCCTATCCCGGAAGCAATGGGCACGAGGCAGGGAACAACCCTTGATGGGGGTCCAGCCCATCGCAGGGCACACTCACACATGCACACCAACAGGCAATTTAGCAACTTCAATCAGCCTCAGCATGTTTTTGGACTGCGGGGGGAAACTGGAGTACCCAGAGGAAACCCCACGACGACACAGGGAAAACACACAAACTCCACACACAAGAAACCCAAGCGGAGACTGGAACCCGGGTCCCAGAGGTGTGAGGCAACAGTGCTAACCACTGCACCACCATGCACCTTCTGGATGGACATCAGCGTAAAATAGATAAACACCTAGCTAATTCAATCTTTTGTAAACAAATGGAAAATGAGAAGAGTTTCTTCCAGTCCTCAATGCCATAGGTGCCTTACTGTGTTACGGTAGGATATTATTTAGACTCGAACCATGAAAACCAGACAATTTGTATTAGGGTTTGTATTTTGTATCAATAGTTTATATTTGATTTTTATCAAATGTATTTCGACGGTCTACCTCTAACAGATCACTTGTTTGGTTATGTTTGTATGCATTCTGTCCAATAAAAGTATTTTTTTTTTATTATTTTACTTATTGAAAGTTATTTGCCCCCTCCCAATATACACAATATGGCCAAAGTGTTATGTCCTGCGCACCGCGCACCACAACACAAAGGTATGGGGAGCCCATTATTAACTATATGAATGAGCTAATTAGGCCACATCCAGTGCTCATACAGATTAATACAGGTACTTTGCTGATGCAGATTAAGCACGCATGCATGAAATCTGCAATCATTAGCCATAGTTGTACATAAGTTGTACATAACAGGTGGTTGTACATAAGAGGTGAATGACTTTCTACTTCACTGATGCCATCTTTCAAATAAATTAATTCACCACATTTCTACCTTGACAGGTTGAGCCATCATCATCAATTCCAAATAAAATGATCGTCAAGGTCAAAATCTCTGCGAGCAAGTTTAGTTGCGAAGTGGTCGACCTCAGAAGCTCAATGAATGGGAACTTGTATCTCGGCTTCAATACCCAACTTGAATAGTAGCAAATCCATGTTCCAGTATCTAATGGAATGATTTCTCATAAAATTATTATAGCTATTATAACAACAAATGCTGAACCAACATATATTTTTTTAGTTTTAGTATGAGACTTTTGAGAAGCTGGTATCCCCATACCTTTGGCCATAAACTGTATATATCCTCAGAGATTGAAATTTCCAAGCTGAAACTTATGGGTTCTCCTGGTCCTCCCTTGTTAGGAATGGCAACCTGTCAGAGTAGAAGACTGGGGGGAGGTTTCTGGAGCATGTTCTTGTTCTTTAACCTAGCCTATAAAAGCTGTGAGACAGCCACAGCTCCCAGAGGAACAGTCTGTTAATCTGTGCAGCCTCAAGCCATGCAAAAAGACCTAGGTTTCCCAATAAATTAACATAATTTAAAAATGAGTAAATGGTGACCCCTTTAGCCTTGTTAAATGCAGTGTTTTCACCTTACATTTAGATATTTAGTTGTTTGGATAACATAATGTTACACATTTGTACAGCTACATGAGAGTTTCACAGCAGGGTCCATCCTGGACCCCCTGGTTGCCATTCAATACCACAACCTTTGTATCCATCCCTCAGTTTTTTCATGTTTGCATTGGATCATTTTTTTCTTACTGACAGCATGATTTACGCATCAGTACTTTTTTCCTTCTGGTTCATAACAAGCAAAATATGTATAACATTAAATGACTGGTCTTTGTGAGGTTACGTCTAAAAGCAGATTTCTGACCTCTGCAAAGCGATTAAATTTGAGTATGATCCAAAATTAGAACCATGATAAGCATATTTGATCCCTTGCATCAACACAGAGGGTCAGGAACTTTTTTCTGGGTTTCTGAGCTTGGCTTTATTTGACCCATGCTTCCACAGAACAAAGAACAAATAGTCCTGGATTTTAATACATTGTATTTATACTGAAATAAAATCTACACTAATATACAAACCACCTTTAGCTAATATACACAGTCGTTTATATAAAATCTAAATATACACATCATCTTGAGAAAGGCTACATTACATGATAGAGAGAGTGACAGGGTTCAGAGCAGCCTAGGTGATGCACAGCAGAATTAGTGTCTCTGGAGGTGACTATGACGCATGGGCTATGGACCATGCACTGAAGTAAGCTGATTGTTAAAGCGAGTTCCAGTCCTCAGAGAAACGTAGGTACACTGTCTTTTCCTCACCTTTCTCCAGCTCTCCTAATACATAACTCCACCTTCTCCACCCATTCCCTCCCCATCCATTGCTCTCCGTCCACCATTCACTTCACTGAGCCATTTGGACCACCACTGCTTTCCAGGCTTTGTCCTTGTCAAATTCGTGCATAGTCCCATTCGGTGTGTTTTGCTGTGTTTCAGGGTTTTGACGGAGAGAAAAAGAGAAGTCTGTTTGGGTTTTTGCCATGTGCAAAAACTGAACTACATACCATTTATATAACGATGTACAGCCACGCCCAGGAGTAATTCAGGTTAAGGGCCTTCCTGAAGATCAACAGTCAAATCGCTCTGCTAACCACAGGAATTGAATCAACATCCTTCCAATTACAGTTCTAACACAGAGCCACACCCCCCTTCAGTGTTATCAATCCACTTCACCTGTTGCTTCCCCTTTATTGGTATTATAACTGATCTAGCTTAAAAATCCCACACTTGCGCACAGAGTGACTGTTCCAATGCTGAGAAAAAAAAAAAAAACCTTTAAATGAAATATGTGAGTGTGCGTGTACCTGGAGGTGCTGCGAGGGCTGCTGCGGACGCTCATCCCACTCAGGCATCCCCAGGCGGAACTGCGTCTTGTAAAGAGCGCAGTGCAGTACAGTGGCCAGGGTCAACACAGCCTGCACCAGCAGCAGTACCATCAGGATGAGCAGCAGGACGTCGTAAGACTGCTGCGGGGGGGTGCAGACACAAACACACACACACACACACACACACACACACGCACACGCACACGCACGCGCACACACACACACAAACTGCTAAAAGAGGTATTGCACTGGCTAAGAACACATATCTTGTTATTGTTGTTATAGAAATTATATCCTCCTGAGTCCCAAGGAAAAAAGTGTCCTTCAATTTTAGGTTATTTGTCTTTGGGAGAAATAAGACATTTTACAATTTAGATTTTTAATTTCACCGCATGCCCTCTTTAGTGTACAACAGGAATAAATATGTTTCCTTACATCAGTGAAAAGATGCAAAAACAAAATGTCCACTACAATGGACATAAATGAATGGGTGGGGTCTCAGGAGGATATTCCTTTGGCTTGGTTTTATTTAACGCAATAGGAATTTTTTGCATTGTGATGTTGCCATGCTTTTATTATCTGTCAGGTACAGAGGGACAGGAGCTTGCTGTAGCATAGCATTGCTAACCTTCGCGATGGGCACCTCATGTAGAAAGATCTCGACGAACCTCAGCAGGCTGCAGGACAGGAAGCCAGAGGCAGAGAAGAGCAGGGGGGACGTGACGCTGCTGATAACCATCAGAACCTCCACCTGCATAAGAGGAGCAGAGAAGCACTTTGTCAGAGTCCAGCATGCCGCCCTGCTTCGATTACAGTGCATTCTTAATTTGAGGGAAAACTGGACCAAGGGAGAAAAGAGACCTATCAAAAATGAACAGTGAGATGTTAAAAATGTGGATATGGTAGAATGTTCTCCTCACTTGCTTCCCTCTAACTGAGAAAGGCAAGAACACAACACTTTCAAATTTCCTTAGTAATGGGGGTGAGGATCTACTCAATAACCCAGATCAGGACAATTATTTTCTGTGGAGAGCCACATCTGAGCTTCACCATGGCAGCAGCGGCCATCTTGTAATGATTATCTTCATGTGCCATGAAATCTACAATAGAACACTTGTTCTTTTTTGGAGCAGCTCATTTTTGTATTCTGTTATGAATGTAGAAGTAGTTGTGATTACTCATGGTAATTAAACATAAAATTATTTTTCCATTTCAATGATCATGTGGGCTGGCTTTTGCCCAGGTCACCTAAAAGCAATAATTTATATGCTATATATATATATTAATGAGACTATAGTTATAATATATAACCACATTTACCAATTTCTAATACCCCAGAAAAGAGCATAGGCAAGGAATTTACATTTTCAACTAAGTGATAGCCAGCCCAAATGATTAACTGAAGGATTAAACTTTCTCAGGTTGCTTGGTTCCCGTGAGAATTCAGAGCTACTCATTGGCTACCATGCTCTGTGATGACTCATCGGTGCCTGCTGTAGCTGCGTGAGACTGGTTGACTCACCAGACACTTGTTTGGGTATTCTGCCACCACGTGGCTGGCGATGGCGCTGGGGAAACACTTGCATACACGCAGAGACACAGGAAAAGGTCTAATTAATCTCAATAGCTAAAATAAGACAAAAAATACCAACACCCTCCCCCCCATCATGAAACTCACAGCCACCAGGATCCAGAAGAATGTGACAGATAGGTAGGGCCCAGGGACTAGGGCATCCATGTTGAGAGCAATGATTCCTCCGAACACAGCGGAGATACCTACTATCACCTCAATTACCTGAGGGGAAGCGTGTGGTGAAACAGAAATTATTTCTTACTATACAATTTCTTACGAGCAACTATTCTGATAGTATAGATCTGTTGATACCATATTTTGTATAGTATAGATGCCAGTGTTGGGTAAGTTACTTTAAAAAGGTGATTACTAATTAGTAATTACTTAACCAATGTTGTATTTAAAATACTTATCTAATTACTGTGTCTAAAAAGTAACTTAATTACTCAATAAGTAATTTAACTAAATATTCTTAAAATCCCTATAAACCATGAGTGGACAAACCATAGAAAGTAAACTCTTTAAATAATAAATAATTAAAAAAAAAACACATGAGTCAAACATGAAATAGTTTAGCCTTTTAGCTTTCTGAATCATCTTTATTACATTCTATAAAAACATTCTACAATAATTACATTTTTAAGTAAGAAATGTAACCTTCTTTAGGTAAGAAACACTGTGAAAAAGTGAAGTGATGGGAATATTTCCATTTCGTAAAACAGCCACTCGCTTCAGCCGAGTCCGTCACGTTCCGCTTTAGAATACGACTATGCAGCAAACTGGCACGAAATCACGTGCACCTGCACTACAACGATTTTAAAGCGGTAGTTTACTTTTACCTTTAGAACATAAATTAATAGAATTAAATAATGATGTTCAGCGAGTTTAATTATTTTACAATTTAACGCAAGTACATTATAAATAACTGTAATTAAAATACCTAAAAATGAACAGTAATCAGTTACTTTACTTTTTCAGTGGAAAAGTAATTTAATTACAGTAATGCGTTACTTAGTACTTAGTAACGCGTTACTTAGTACTTAGTAACGTGTTTCACCCAACACTGATAGATGCACCACAAACAGACAGAAGCCGGAGAGCCAGATGTGATAGGAGAACAGTTTCACACTGATAGCAGACTCACAGAGTAGGCCTTGAGCAGGCGGGTAGGCAAGGTCCGCGGTGTTAGCACCACCGGTCTGTCATAGGTCATCAGCTGCAGTGGAAAGGATGCCAACGTGGTGTGTTAGCAATGAGAATGAGAAAGAACTGCTGGCTGAACTGCAGGTGTCATAGTGATTAAAGACACACAACACACCTTTTTTTGGCTGCAGCGAGCCTCTGCAGAGCGGGCAGATAGAATAACAGTGCTGGCCATCAGGACCTCCAGAAGAATGAGCAGGATGAGGTTGAAGTTGATCTAGGTCACAGGGGGCGGATGGGTGTCAGGGGTTCACAAAGGTTTATCCACCATAGCCTTTTCAATAATGTAACTACCTCTTCATATTCTGGAGAAACATGTTCTAAGCAAGTCTGATGTGCTTTTCAGATGGAACTAGTTACACAACTGGCATTGTACTGGTAAGAACTCAGCTGGTAAATAATTCATAGAATGCGTGAATTTATTCATCTGTGTTGTAAACTACAGATAAAATCAGAGCAAGTGAGATTTGCAAAGAAACACAAAATATGAAAGTGATTCGCAGGTCTGCATTTCATTCGCATAGCTTTAATCTGATCATAGATCAGTAATACGTTTGTGCACAGCAATATTAACATACACACAAAAAGGCCAGAAACTCACGTTGATGGCAGAGGGGTTCAGCACTAACTTACAGCCAAACCAAACCAAGCAGGTGGTTGTGACAGCAAATGTGGACACAAATAGGACCTGGAAATCTGACACCTACAATCAAGGGCACAGTATTTAACCATAAGTAACTATAGTAATTAAGTAGTTATTAGAATCAAAGATTGTCTCTAAAAACACATTAATAAACTATGTTCTATATTCCAAATGCCAAACCCTACAATCTGATGAATTTCTACATGCAGGATAAGATTTTAGTTTGAAAAGCATTAAATCTGTTACAGTTTAAGTAGCAGAACTGAAAATATTTTCAAAGCAGTGCTGGGCAGTAACTCATAGTTCCTAGTTTTCTGTGTCAAACTGTCTGTCTGTGTAAAGCCTTCTTTGGGACAGCTGGGGAGGCTCACACGGAACTCACAGCGATGTGTCTCTTCTTGGCAATGGTGAAGCTGGCCACCGCTGCAGGGATAGCCTGAGTGAGAGAGACAGTGCAGAATGCTCCATGCGCAACCACCATGCTAAACTACCTAAGGCTAAAGTATACAGAAAAACCCAGTCATCCATTTTCCATTGCACTTATACAATACAGGTTAATGGTGTACATGGAAAACACTGTTTGAACATTCGGCTGAAATAAAGTTTCTAATATCTGAGCTACGAGTCAGGGGTGCAAGATGAACAGTCTAACCCTGCACTTACACCCAGTGTAAATATGTGTTTGTTTGTCTCAAAGGAAAGCAAGATGGGATATGTGAAAATATGCATTCCAATGTACCTGTACTTGTGTGAAATGGAAATAAAGCAGCTTTGGAGTTACCAAAGTATCCACACATGTGAATGGTGTGTGAGTGTGAATGGTATGTGAGTGTGAATGGTGTGTGAATGTGTCCTGTGATGAGTTGGCTCCCCATCCTAGGTTGTTCCCTGCCTTTTGCCTGTAGTGTGCAGAAAACAGATGCAAAACTAATACATTAATTTGTCCTGTATGTTTTTAAATACCTTTGTAACAATATACCAGCCATGGATATCACTTGATTCCCCTTAATATGGTAATACCCAACATGAATATCTTTGAATGTCATAGCTACGGTACATATCATTAAGCCAAACAGTTTTTATATTGCAATGAAGGCCGGTTTTCTGCTGCTTCCTTGAGTACTTCTTGCTAAAGGAAACTGTAAAGGAAGGTGGTCAACCGCCTTTGCTTCAAGGGTATTGAACACATGATGATTATATGTGGTGGGAGCTGGGATCCTGCTAAGTCGTTATTTTTGGCTGTCTCTTGGCAGATTCAAAGGAGCAAGTTAGCCAATAGGCTTCTACTGTGATGCTTTTGGCACGGGTGTACTCACAGAGCCTGCCGCACAGCGCAGATAGTCCATGGCAGCAGGGAAGATATTGCCCAGGTACAGAGAGAAGCCTGCCGTTATCAAGAGGCTGCCCTGAAAGACATAACAATAAATACAGTCGACCCATAAGATCATTCATCGTTTATGCTCTATTAAGGCTGGTTATTCTAAAAAAAAGGTGCAAAACAAACAATGATAGATTAGCAGATTAACTCTCAGGAATGCACTTGATTTGACCTTGTCCAGGCCTTGTAGTTAAACCACCCCATCCTGATGAGGATGCTGTAGAGCTGCACCCTGTAGGTAGCCGGGGGGGGCGGGGGGGGGGGGGGGGGGGGGGGGGGGGGGGGGGGGGGGGGGGGGGGGGGGGGGGGGGGGGGGGG
>JABFEA020000067.1:16200141-16220507 GCA_019775915.2 Cyphomyrus plagiostoma | reverse complement strand
CCTCACCCCGATGAGGACACTATACAGCCAGGCCCTGTAGCTTAGGCAAGGGTGCAGAGGCTGGGCTTGTGGAAGCTGCAAGTCGCTGGCATGAACATCCACTGTGTAGCTCTCCCTGTCGGGGCACTCGCGCTCCGCACGCCGTGCTGTCAGTCCGCTGGGCCGCTCCTGTGCACCTGCACGCTCGTAACTGAACTCCTCCCGGGCCAGCAGCTCCTCCCGCGGAGCCGTGGGGGGGCTCCTGGTGCTCTGCTCCACTCTTAACTACCGGGAAGAGGGACAGGGTCAGGAAACATGGAGATGGGAGGGCTGCTTATGGATTCCCTCTGCTCAAGTCACCCAAGAACCAGCCCACTGCCCGCTGGCTTGGTGTGAATCGGGGAGGGGTGACAAGGTTTTAGTGGCACTGAGGACATTTCATTGCTTTCCAGAATGTGATTATTTACAAACTCCATAGCTATGAAAGCTTGATTATGTAGCATTCCTGGAAAGGCGTGATAAGCAAATAATACAGGATGATTAATGAGCAAATGAGAACTTCCAGAAAATTCATTCTTAACCAGCTTGTGGCATGCTGCTTTGAGAAGAAACTTCACTGCAGAAATGAAAGAATTCACCATGTTCTTCTGAAGCAGGTAAACAAAGAAACAAACAGCACTACACGACTTGTGGAGGTGGCAGCCAATGATGATCTTTGGCTCTGTAAACAAACATAATCTCATAGTCAACTCACAGATATATCAGGAAGCTTTTGGAGTAGTAAGATGTCTGAAGGCAATTTAATTTTAAAAAACTAGTAATGAAACAAACAATATAGAGTCTATACTTATTTTTTGGACTGTATGTAAAAGACCAGGCTATTAGCTTAACAACCAGACAAGGAAATGTGTTTATGGGATTTTAATTTGTCTGATCATTCAAGTTTACTGTTAAAAGTTAAATGTTCAATTTCACGTATGCTTAAACGAACAACTCATAACTGAAAAGCAAAAAAGTATGATACTGATAGAGTTTATTTCAGACACATTTCTACCAGTAGGCTAGCTAACTGACACGTAAATGATTTTTTCGTGCTCCCAAACCAGACTAGGTGAACCTGTGCAATTCTGTTCTAGTCACAACAGCCTGTTACAAAGATGTTCTATGAGTGAATATGTTCTACAAACCATATATAATTTCCTTATTCTGTTTAACAGAAATCACAGAAAAAAATGTTTACATATCACACAAGGCTGCAGAAATTGGCTAGAGGATAAAACTAAAATAGCAGACATTAAACATTAACCAAAGCCCAGTTTTCACACCATAGCTTGCCTGCTAGTATGGTCACCCAATCATTCCCAGCTGATTACTGATAAACAAAATACAGTCAGAGGTAGGCATGGCAACCATGTGAAAAGCAAGCATACGTATGGAGATATTTGAGGCAATAAAGAACGTGAATTTAAAGATCTTTGAGGATGGGAGGTGACAAAGCTGCAGCTAAAGGTAACTTTCAAAACACCCCACCCCTACCCAAAATGTTTTGTTGCTCGATCCTGATGGTATTTCGCCATCACCTTGCCATACCTCTAACCCCCCCGCCCCCCTACCGCACTGTGGCAGCCTTGCTCAGCTCTCACCTGTGTTTCCATGGGCAGCACCCTGTCCACTACAAGTTTTCTCTGATAGCAAGGGTTTGAGATTACGAAGAGGCAGCTTGTTTCTCTTTCCAGAAATTCTTCCCCTCTCTCTCTCTTTCTCCCACTTTTTTGTTTTGGGGTGGGGGGTGGAGCTGATCTTTTCAAAGAGAGTAGAAAAAAAAATCTTCAAGAGCAGCGCCAGGCCGCCATGGCTCCTGAATGACAATGAAGCCCTTGGAAACGAGGCTTACGCTGGGGACTGGAACTGACAAAAAGGCCCCCACCCCTCCCCGAAAGCCTTTCGCTTCACAGCTCCAGAACTGACCAAAATTACTGTCTCTTTGGAAAATAACCCACACCGCACCCCTAAAATGCCCACAACAAGAGTGGATGGTAAAAAACGGTAGAGCAGGCTTTGAGGAATGGGACCGTTTTGTCTGGCCTGTCGTAGAGCTCAGGCCTGTAAAACCCTCTGTGTAAATAGTACAACCGGGGCAACTGCTGCAACTTTTCCCTCCCTGTTCTCAGTTGTTGTTTCTCATGTAGTGGGACTAATGAATATTAATTGCCAGAAATTAATCTTGCCATTTCTGTATTGTTTTAAAATTATTTTTACTTTTTAGATGAAACAGAGATAAACAAAATAGCTAAATGCCACAAAATCTCTTGCAGCGCATAACAGGAACTGATAGAACTAGATTTAGTGCCTCCATTTTGTAAGATTTATGATGCCACCTAGGGAGGACCCTCAGAAGTGGCTGTAGACAGTGTTAGTTTGAAGAAGCTAAGCCAATGCTGGAGTACAATGTTCAATCCCAATTCAAAAATCATGTCGGGGAAGCTGTATCCTTGGATACTTCTTCAAACACAATTCTATTTGCCTAGTTGTACAGCACAAACATATACTCAATTTACAGAATATTGGCACACAGCTCCTATACTAAATAGCTGCACTACCAAAACCCTCGGGAAGAATGCAAAGCAGCATTTATAACATAAATTTAACACCTAAACTAGTAAATAAGTTCACCAGGCATACAAAGCAATATGGAGTTTCCCTTTAAGACTGATTTATGACAAGTAGTCCACAACCACATGCTTCTGCTTGTAGGAATGTGCAACTAGCAGGCAGCACGTTTGAATAAACCTAAAATAACAGATGGCGACATAAGCTTTTATGGCAATGATACACTAACAGAGAGAGTTGACCTGGTACACTTGATAAAGATACATCTCAATGGTATAAACACGGCTGAGCGATGGCCCTGCCAATCCCCATTGACGCTGGCGACACAGTGCCTTGGCCTCTTAAGGCTCTTCAGCACAAACAGCTCTGAGAACAATGACAGGCCTGTTTCCACTGCATGGTTGTATAACGCCTCCCCTCATCTTCTTCCTGGCTCTGGCCTCCTCTCTCTCTCCCTCTCTGTGATTCTCTTTACTCGGCTCTTTGTTTATTGACTTAACTTCCTAAAAAAAATCAGCTTTCTAACGAAAACCCAGAAATCCCAGAGTGTGAACTTTTTTTTGGAAATATGCTCTTATTATTGATAATGCTCTTTTCAAAATTTAACCAAGATAGGCTCTATAATGGACTGGTATCACATCCGGGGTGCCCCCTGCCTTGTGATTGCTGGCATAGACCCCAGCTGCCCACAATCCGGCACTGGATTAGGAGTTGGGAGATAAATGGATTTACTAAGACACTACAAAACATATACTCAGGCGTAGCTAGAAATTCTGGACTGCCTGACAAAATGTCACCTTGGGCCCCCTGCTTGAGTTGGCACTTTCAATCTAAAGAAATATGGGTCCGACATATAATTTGCCAAACAGGCTGGGGAGGGGCTCCCCTTGGTAGATTTTGCTAAAGGGTCCCTGATCTGGGGCCCTGGGCCCCCTTTGAATTGGCCAGGGTATCCAAGCTCCTCTGATGCCCCTGCATGAACTAACAACATCGCAACATAAAGTTAATACCCTGCATACAATGATCACAATGTAAACAGAGGGACTGAAAACCCATTTCTCCAATCCAGCCCCTGGCTGCATGGGTTCCATATTTACCCCTGGAATGAACAGGCCGCTTCAGAAGGCTGTGACTACAAATATTATTTTTAAAATAATTTTTGGTTATAAGAAGTTTGGAAAGTGGCTCCTAACAGACTTTTGTCCTATGAAGGAGGGTCCTGAACCTATCCCAGAAACAATGGGCACAAGGCAGGGAATAACCCTAGATGGGGCACCAACACCATTCACATACATAGGGAATTTTGGCGACTCCAGTTCACCTTAGCATGCTTTTGGACTGGTGGGAAACCAGATAACCCAGGGACATTCCCACGACAATACATGGAGAACAAGAGCCAGTGTGATCCAGAGGTGTGAAGCAACAGTGCTAACCACTGCACCACCATGGCAACCTTTCCCTCACATCTCGAATACAAAAACCCACAAAAATAAGCCAAAAAAAGGGTGACGTCTTTCAGATACTAGCAACAATACTGTCAGTTTATCGTCAATAAGCTGAAAAACAAAACGGAAAGATGATTTTCCTGAGCAATTGCCTGTGACATAAAAATAAAAAGATGGGATGATTTTTTAAATAAGCTTGATAAGTTTTGTCATTCATCTGCAGCTCTTCAAAGCAGCCAGGAGAGGGCACCGAAAACCGAACTACAGTGGTGAGAGCGAGAATTTACATTTCTCTATACTCACACTAGGGGTCGCACTTTTAGACCGAGACATTTCGATTATGCTGGTATCATTCCCAGTAAAGCCCTGCCTTGATTAGCTTTGCACAATTAAGGTCAAACCAAAGATATCTTGGGATTTCAAATCTTTATTCAGTCCTTTATAGCAAAACTGTCATCTGACAATGCATGTGGGGAAAAAAAAATCAGTTGGAGTTTGTCCTAAAAAATATTTCCCATGGGTTGAGCCTCACCAAAATAAAAAACACAGGTACAAAATGAGCTTCATTATTACTCAGATGGTATGACAACCTGGCATCCCATCCAGAGTATACTGCAGCCTTGTGTACTGAAAAGGCTCAATGCCCTGTGACTAACTGGACTGCAATTAGCAAACAGAAGACAGGTAGATGGTTTATTTAATAAAAGTTAAAAATGACACTTTAAAATGAATATTTCAGCGTTCATAAAAGGGAGAAATGTATCTAGGTCTACATTAAACTAAGACTTTTATTAGCAACAGGGTTAACAAGAATTTAGACTTTACAAGCCTCAAATGGGGTCACAGAACGACACAAAGCAGGGCTTACTCCAGATCCCAGAGTGACACATGGGTTGCCTCTGGCTCTCCAAACCCCTTACCAACCACAGAAGGAAGGATCAAACCAACCCAAGTGAACAGAATTCAATCAGGGCCTTCAGTGAATGATCATCAGCTTATAGGTCATACTATAACTGCAGCAGATGAGTGTGTCATGAATCCAGAAATGGGAGTCCTTACCGAGGAAAAAGTATTTCAGAACAAAGAACATTAAGCTGTAATGAATAAGCAAAAACATGTTTATTCATTTTTTATTATGAAATACTGCTAAATTTCCCCTAAAACTTCTTCCAGTGTACTGTAGTTTTCAAATGGTGGACCACACTCTCAACCATTATCCTTGGAGGACCTAAGCCAAACATCAGCCATAAGCTTTACTGTGGAATCAACCTGGACAGTGCTGCACATCATTCTGCTTAACTCAATAAATGTCTGATCATTTTCAGTGTTAAAAATATATATTTAAGTTAAGCTCTAAGAATCAAACCTAAGTAAGGTTTGGATAAGGAATACAAAGTTTGGTCACTATTTAGAAGAAAGTGCTTCATCAATAAATGAGGGGGACAAGGCTGTTTCTAAAACTGCAGGTCATTAAAACAGACTTAAAATTAGATCTCCATAACACAAAAAAATAAGTTACAATTTGCTGTGAGCAGCAAGGTCCAATCTGAGGCAGGCTCTGTTGTAAGGCATCAGAAGTCCAGTCACCTTTAACGTCGTCTTAAGAAATTAGTCTAAAGGGGTTCTGTATGTGTGTTTTCACTGCAAATGAGTGATGAGTGCAAGCATGTGTAAAAAGTATCAATCTGTGTGTGGACAGCAGGATCATCTATGTAGGTCTGCTAAGCTGGATGGTCCAACAGGTCCTTGTACCAGATGACCTTCGTGGGATCTGGAAGGGTTGGAAGATAGTTAGAACTGCTGCACATTCTTTCATACTACATGAAAATATAAGCACCTACTGGGCCACGCTGGTTACAGAAAAAGCTCAAAAAGATAAAGCTCAAATTTACCTTTGAGCATTTACAGCAGCAGGCAGCTGTTAATTTTAGGAAACAGCAGTAGCTTTCCCATCTTAGAGATGGTACCAAAGTGTTTAACATCTGTGATCCCTTGCTAAATCCTTATGCAACCATTCACATGACTTCACTTTGGTGGGACCTATGAGAGGACCTGGAGTCTACTGCAATGTTCTTAATGGCATGAGAACCTCATGAGTACAGAGAAGCAGTTGGGAGAAATAAATCCTCATTCACAAGTCATTCTAACAAACTGCTCTGCACTGAAACACTGGCAGAAAATTGGACATGTGTCATATACTAAGAGTTCAAGCACATTTAAATAGTAACCCAATGCAACTGTCCGGAATAAAATATTTACTTTGCTTTTTCTAAAGGATAGGCGACCTCACCTTCTTCATGTCTGTAAATGGCATCCCACTCTGAAAGAAAATAAATATTTAGTATGTAGGCATCTTTAGTACCTAGTGCTCACACTATGGACTACTGCAAATCAAGGCAACATACTAAATCCTTTCACGTTAGATCACATTTTTACGCCAGTGCACTCTTACATCTGAGCAGTTATCACTTTATAGAATTGGGGCAACGGATGGCCCATTTTCAGTCTCATGGAAACTTTACCGCTTCAACACAAGAACCAAGTTCTTTTTCATTCTGGCAAGCACACATTCACAGGTTGTTAATGCGCAAAGTTAATGAATGTGCATGCATGTAATCATGTGGTATATAAAAGTAGACTACTGTATTTACAATGCCAACATAGTCAATATAGAAGGGGAGTACGGAGACATTTTACACCACAACACGTTTAGACAAGTACTACTGACAAGAATTAGAGTAAACGCGTGTACCTGACTGCAGTGAAAAGACCGTCTGCTCTCACCTTGAGTGTGGTAGCGTAGTGCTTCCACCAGATGACGGCAACCAAGCAACAGCTCTGGAGGGCTCTCAGCCTCCAGCCCACACTTTCCCACCGGCGGCGGGGACACGGTGGGAACAGACCCATCAGAGACGAGAGACGCGTTGCCAGCAGGGTCGGTCACGCCACTACCAAACGAAGGAATGAGGGGGGAACCATGGGACGGATCATTCTGTGTTGTGGGTCCTGAGCTGTCTGCATTCTGGGGGGAGTCGCTGATAAAACTTAGCCCCCACTGGTTCTGTAGGAGCACCCCAATGCCGGGCAGGTCTTCTGCAACACTCCCCGCTCCGCCCTGCTTCACCTTTGATGCGTAGCTTACTGCTGGCTGCAATTTAGCAGGGCTGTCCTGCACAGGAAAGGCTGGGGGAGGCTTCAGGAGCGACAAACTGTCCTCAACCCATCTCTCCCTCTGTCCCCTCTCTGCAGCCCGGCCCGCCCTTGGAGCCTCCTTCCGGAAACTTCTGCTGTGAGGCTGGCCCCTGCGTTCTTTGTCCCTGTCAGACGTAGAGGTGTGGCCATATGGGTGCCTGTGTGTGTGGTTTTCAGAGAGGGGAGGCAAATTCTGACATGTGTCCCTATTGACTCGCCCTCCTCCGCCGCCTCCACCACCACTGTTGCCTGAACCAGGCGAGAGACGTCTGTTTCGGATTTGGGACTCTGGGTTAGGTGGCGAGACCAGGCCAGCGGTATCACACAGAGGATCTGATTCACAAACACTGACCTCCCATGTACCTGCAAAAATAGCAAAGGCACAATTTCATTACAGTTATATCAAAGTATGTTGACAAATGGCATCAAGAATAAAAGTACCTTTTAAAATTCTAGCAGTTTAATACTTCCAACACCCCCTGTGAATCATAGTAAATGATAAAAAAAAACGGGAAACAAATTTCCTAAGCTCTCAAGTAGTAAATCCACACATAAATATAAGTAGACTATTAAAAAAAAAAAAACAGAAAGGAAACAGGATGCTTCTTTCTTCCATATACAACCACCACCTAAATAGAAAAAATATCTTCGGGGAATGCAAGATTGAGACATCAAGTCTGTCATTTAAAAGCACTATTGCCAATCAATGGGACCGCGGAGGTTTTTGCAACTTCTTACGGAGAACCTCGTGCTAATAGATCTGAGGATACAGAAAGTTAAAGACCCTTCAAAAACTTCGCCAGCAAAAAGCTGAAGGCTCAAACAAAACGCCTTGCGATCGGGCCGAGCAAGCGCCACGTCAAAGCAGCCAGCAGCCCCGCCGGCCAGGTGACGGCGTGCAGCCGTGAGACTGCTCGACACGTGATGACGACACACTTTACGCAACCGACTAAATAATGTTAACCAGTCACGTAACTAGTCCAACTTGGGAAAGCTTCAGTGCCGGTAGTTGCCTAATTGAACCTAAACAAGCAAACAGGAAACCAACTCATGGACTTTGTCAATGATAAACTTTATACTTTGATACAGTAACGCAGCAAGGTCAGCTGACTTGCAGTTAGCTAGCTAGTTTCCTGGGTTTGGAAGCCGTTTTCAGAAAATATTAACAGTATTACCCATTGCTACCTACCCAAATATAACCATCTAAAGTAACTAAGAAACCGACTGATTAACTACAGGAATTATAAGTTGATTATATCTAGCTGCAGCCTGCCAGCGCTCAATCATTACGAGTTATGCCTCTCAGCCCCCCTCCCCTCCGCCGCCAACCGACGGTCAGGATGGTTCTGGAAAAGAAGCACGGCCCAGGCCTGGGCTCATCTGACCACGACCGGCCTGCGACGGCGCGCCCATTGGCGAAACGTCAAGGCCGGCTGTTAACATCAAACGAAGTTAACCTGGTTTAAAAACGGGAACGAAAGAAAACTTGCTATCACGGGTTAAACGATGGGCTCCGTCGACCGTGTGGCTAATATGCTAACATGCGCCTCACGCGCAAGCGGCAGCGAGGCGAGTCAGCCTGGCCGGACCGGTGACAAGTCTGGGAGATCGTCAGAACAACTCTATCGCTCGGTCTACCTGGATATTCGAGTCTAATTCGAGCTCCCATAGATACGACTACGCGTCCACAAAAAGTTTCTCCGGACTATATCAGCCATTCATTCAAAATGTGGACCCCTAGCAAACGATACCCTCGAGACGGCTCAGCTTAGCGCTATTACCTGTCTTGATGTGCATCTTTATCTCCGCTCTTACCCCTACGGAATTGCGACTGTATTAATTGGTGACCGGCGGGAGGATACGCGGGCGACAGCACTGCGTAAGCGAGGTGGAAGTGAGCGCTGGGAAATGCCGGATGTGAAGGCATTAAACTCGGGAGGAGAGGGCGGGCTTCCCGCCCACAAGCCAAACATCAATCAAACAACACAGCCAATCCGGAGCTGCATCAACACCATAATTGCGCTCGTGGCGGCATGGAGTCCTTTAGTAAGTCAAACATGTACAATATACAAATGCAAAACGGGCACCAGCATTGACCACTAAAAAAATAATACCATTAGAAAAAATGTGAGGGTTATGTCTGTTGTTTTGATTTTTAAGAAGATTATAATCTTTTGTTTCAAATATAGTTTACTACTGTAACTTTTGGTGGTCAGTAGAGTACACCTCCATGGTTATAGGTTGGAGTCCTGCATCTGCTGTATGTGTGATAAGTTTACACGTTCTTTAAAGCTAATTGGTGTCTCCTTATTGGCCATAGAGTATGACTGGATGGGTGTGCACATGTACCCTGCAATGGATTGGCACCCCATCCAGGGCATACCCCAACCTTGTGCCCTCTGCTGCCTTAGATTGGCTCTAGGCCCCAGTGACAGTGATCAGGTTAATTCGTTAAGTCTTACTAAATCTCACCTTTTCTACCACTTCTAGTCACATAGTATCCTTCAGCTTCATCTTCTGGACTTTGTTTCCATCTGTGTGCATAGCACTGGTCTCCATCTCTCTGGCCTTTACTTTTTCCTCTGCTTACAACCATGGAAATTTTGTTTCCTCCTCTTTCACTCTTGTTTTTCCTCCTTCTCCATTCTCTCCAGCCTGTCCTTCCTGCATCTGTATATTGTTTAACACCAGCATACTCCATCTGACATTCCTGTGCCTTTTTCTTCACAAACTGGTGTTTATTAACAAGGTAATTATGTTCTGTATGTCTGGGGACACCATGTCCAGATGCTATATCTGGAACCTCACTATAGCTGCACCAGTCCATCATCGTGTCCCTTCTCTCCACTGCTTTTAAATGAACCCCATCCCTTCCTTTTGGGTTCATGTCTGGTGGACCACCTCGTCTTTCTGGTCCGTTTCCCATATTTTCTGGGACTCTTTTCCTTGAAGAACTCTCCTCTTCTTTCTTTCCCTCCACTGCCCTGCCCTTTGCTTTACTATCCATACTATCACTGAGATAGTCTTGACTGCCTGTTTCCTTCGACCTTTGAGTTCTGTCAAAGCTTTGACTGGATTGAACCTGTTCTATAGCTCGCACTTGTGCCTCTCTCACCATCACCTCCATCATGTCCTTCGTAGATCTGTGGCACTCTGACTGTGCTTTTTGTTCCCTAGTGGTATCTGGGTGCCCTGTACAAGGGCCTATTGTCATCATTTCACCCTCTCTCCCTTCCACCATATAAATGGAACCTCCCAAGGTGATGCCATACTCTACTTTCTTCAGCCAATTCTCTGATTCTTTTTGTTTTTTTGGCTCCCCTGTTTGTTTCTCCCATGCCATTTTTGCTTTCTGGTCAGCTTTTACAGCAATGTCTTTTTTCAACTCTGCTTTTCCAGTTGTATTTTCTGTCTGTTTATTTTTCTCCTTCTCTCTGATCCCTAGGAGGTAAGTCAAAACAAACCATCTTTGAATAAGATATTACACAGATAATACAAGCATGTTTAAATATATATTTTTTTAAAGAATATCTTTAAAGAAGATCTATCAGATATTCAAAACTGTAGAGATACTCCGACCATAATTTACTACGCTGACCTTTAATTTTAGTCCCTACCACTCCAGTGGTTTTTGTCGTAATGACTTTTATGTCTCTCCTCTGCATTATTTTTTTATGCATGCTTTCCTTCCCAGGCTCATCCTTGCTTTTAATTAGCCATTTCTGTCCCTTTCGTTCCTCATTTTTCTCTGGTTCCTCCTCCTCTCCCTTCTCATTATTTCTGAGGTTCCACTTGTGTTTTCCAAGTTCTCGGGCTCCTTTCCCTTGACTTTCAGCTGCTTCCCCACTTTGCCCTTGTTCCGTGATGAGCTGGGTGGAGCACATACTCTGCCTACTCAGGCACTGCTGATAGTGAATGAAGCCGCTCCTTTCCAGAATAAGCTCCCGATGCTCTAAGGTGCTCTTCTTGGTTCTCGAGAGCCCCCTCCATCGGTTGTTGGCCAGCTTGTTCTGAAAGAAGCCAGAAAAGCGGGACTCGATCTGGATGACTTCTGTCCTGCCTTCATCTGACAACCATTTCTGATTAAGACTCCTGTCTGTCTCTTCCCTGCCATCATCCCTCTCCCTGTCTACTTCTCCATTCTCATCATCAGAACTCCAGGATTTTCTCTGTTGCCTTCTCTCCTCTATGTTTTGCTTTTCTCTGCTCCCTTGTCTCATGGGTTTCTTCTGCTTAAGCCCCTTACAGAATTGAACCAGCCACTCTGCTGCCTCCTCCCTTAGCTCTTTCAGGCTCTCCCTAAGCACTTTCCAAGCCAGCAGAGTTCCCTGTGCCATTATCTTCTCAGTTGCCTCTAGTTCCTCATCTCGATTGCATTCCTCTGTTGCTTCATTTAGTGCATCTGCATTTACTTCTCTTCTCATTTCCTCTTCATTGCTCCCTAGATGTTTAAAAAGGACAGACACATAATGTTAAACCATTGTCCATGTTGTACCTTGAATTTAAATAAATCCATCCATTTTACATAACTATCCAGCACAGGGTCACAGCAAGCCTGGAACCTGTATAAAAAGGCACTGGGCAAGAGGGAGAGGACACCATGGATGGGATGCTATTTAATTCAAATATAGATAACAAATTCTTAACTGACTATTTTTTATTTTTCATTGTTCAGCTACATTTCTACAATGTAAAGTAATGTATATTACTGTATATTACAATATATTTTAAAAAATCTGGTATGCTATTTGATATTGTGCTGAAGTGTTTCAGGACCTTATTATTCTACCAGTTTGTAGTCTCTGGCCACTATGCCACCATGCCACCTGCTGGTGTAGTGTGTATACAGGTTAAAAAGAATGAAAATTATAATTTAAACAATTTAATCTAATTTAGTTTTCAGTAAAAAGAAATATTTTGCTTCAGGATGGAATAATGTTCAAGCAACAGAAACACACTGAATATCACTGTTGTCCACATATAATTAAGCTTTTTTTTTACATGCACAATACTCCACTATATCTCTGATAAACAGAAAGTGACTAATCATTGCCAGTTTGTACTGCTGACTATTACAAAAATTACCTGCTCTGACAGGCTCCTGCTCTTCTGGCTGTAATTTAGTCTCCAGACCGTCATTCTCCTTGATTTTGGAAGATTCCAGTACAGTTTGGTCCATGTAGCCTTTTATACAGCTTGGTTGGTCATCGGATTCCACTGCAGAGATTAAAAGTAATATATCCTTAATATAATTTTCTCCTGCAGTATTAAAAACATGGCTCATCTTTTATAGGCTTTATGACTTTGTCATATGAAACATTTACAGGTGACTGTAACAGTTTGACTGCCTGATTCTAGAGGAATCAGAAGAATCTGAGTCTCCTCACTCACAAAACCAATTTCATTAGTTTCCTGCACAGGACGGATGGATTTCTCCTCAGTATTTAATAATATACTGGTCATTTAAATCATACTTTGCTCACTCTGGTCCTCTGTGTCAAGAAATCCATACATGGAATCATTGGAGGGTTTGATGTTCGTATTCAGTGATGCATGAGTTAATTCTGTCATAGGGTGATCAACATGGTCATGGTCAGATTTGTCAGTTTACTTTCTCATGTGACAGTTTGTAACCCTAATATTAAGGCAAAGTTTAATGGATGTTATGATAGGCAGATAGACATGGCCCTGTGTTGTCACCAATTCAGCAGAGGACCCCAACACTGACTGATCCTTAATACCTTCTTTGTTAATTATATAGGTAGAATGCAATTTAGGCTGGTTATTAAAACCTTGTCTACTTAGAAAGTCCTCAGTAGGCTTTATCCCAGGCTGATCCTTGCAGGCTTTACAGTTTCCAGATTCATCGGTGGACTCTGGGGCAGTTTCTTCAGTAAGAATCTCAGAAGCAGGGTAACATTTACTGTAGTATTTATCGGTGGAAAATGACTAATGGGAATCTTTCGAGTCGAATGTAACACACACTGGTCAGAATGGTCTTCTAAGTTAAATGAGAGTTTTGTAATTGCCACTGCATCCTGATATTTACCAGATTTCATCACAGCTTGTTTGTCCACAGAACACATGTCTCCATGGCCATTCTGGGGATCTTCTTGATGCTTTACCAGCACAACATGGGCTGTTTGCTCGCCTGCTGGCAACTCCAGTTCACAAAGAACTTTTTCATTGTGTTCAACATCTTTGTATTGTCTTTTTTGGTCTACATCTGCATTATCAAAAGCACTGCTTTTGACTCTGCACTGATTGTCTTCTGCTTGCATATCCATTCTACTGGCACAGGGTTGCTGTCTGACTTTCTGTGCGGCAGCTGCTTCTCCTCCCACTATCATATGCAGATAGACTCTATGAGTCCCCTGATATATTACGCTTGTGCAATTATTTCACCAGTCTGTGAACTGAAAAAAAGTAACAATAAATAAAATTCACTTTTAATGATGCCTGCTTTTTTTCTGAATCAGTGGGTAGTTTGTAAACATTAAAACAAATGAAATTACTACAGAACTACCAGAATATTAAATTACCCATTTAAAACGTCTTCATTAAAAATAGTGCTATTAAGAAGAATAGATATAACCCAACGTGAATGTGATAAAATAAGTGTTAAATTACAATTTTAACACATTAAAACAATTTTATCCTGTATTAACCATGAGTCGCTCGTATCGGACTCAGCCCATGTGGCAAATATTCACTGATATCAGTAAACAAAGGACACAGCCAGCGAATGATTTGCTAGGTCAAAACCAAAGGTGTAGATTTGGATATGGATGGTAGGGACATGTCCCTGCGAATACTGTGGGAGTAGTGTGTGTGTTTAGGGGGGTGGAGGATCTGGCTGATTTGGTCCCTACATTGTCAGAAAAAGGGTGCAGCCCTGTTACAGATTTGGTCCCAAAGGTACAAACAACATTAATGTATCCCAAATGATGTCAATAAAATGTATATTGTGGCACATTTATTTCTGATGGTATTAAAAATATTGAAATCAAACCGACGCCCTTGGGCAAAATATAAATATCTATCGCTAATTTGACCAGTGTCACCAAATTTGGTCAGCTGGCTGGCATGAGATTTTCAATTCGAGACTAATTTACATATATGCTTTACAGTATTATTAACTTGCAAATAGTCTGTAAAGTTTGCAAACTACCCCAGCTATAATTCTAGTTTAATAATAGGGTAATATAAATTTGCCGTAAGATTTCTCCTGGGTTGGTAGCGTGAGCCTGAAACCGTGATCCATCCATTTTCCAACGCTCTTATCCTACTGGGTCGCGGGGGGTCCGGAGCCTATCCGGAGAACCCGGAGGAAACCCCACGAGAACATGCAACTATAAGGCCCAGTAAAAAAAATCAGTTTAGTTTATCATCCTTTCAATCAGAAACAAGTGATGAGGGAGGGCGAATTTTTTTTTAAATTTATTTTTATTTCTTAGAAAAAAGATAACGGAAGATAAGTTTTCAACATCAGCAGTAAACAAAAGGAACAGCAACAGATGTATGACATATGGGCTGATCTGCAAAATTAATATGAAAAGAAAATATTTTTTAAAAATGTTTTATTCCAAATTTGTGAACGCCTGCAGTGGAATTTACACAGGAAAATACACTTTTAAAAAATAGATGCGGGCTAAATTCGCCACGCGGGCGGGGATGATAAACTAATAATTTTTTTTACCGGGCCTAATCGGTCAGTTAGTAAAGCTACACGATATTATTTTAACATATTATCTTATTAACTAGATTGTAAGGTCCACAATATATAAAGAAACGTACCTATGTATCTGCAATCGCTTTCAATCTTGTTGTCGATGTTTTAGTTATTCATCGTAGTTCATTACGTATTAGACAAATAATTAGAAAACATTAACAATAAACATAATGATTCCACCACGCCACTCTGCTGTATGTATCTGTTAATCGTATCAATCAGTATTTGCATTTAAAATCGGTTTTAACGATTTAAAAAACGTCCGTTGCGGTTTAGTTCAAACGTAAATAGCAGTTCGATCGTTTCTATAAGGACGTATGATCGAGTTGTACCCCAATGTAGACCCGGGTTTGCAAGTGTGCCAGAAGGTGCATAAGACCCTCAAACATATCAGGTCTACAATGATGTACAGTGCATATTACAGCCATGTTTTGTCAGTACGCATCAGTTTTTGTGCATAATGCTTTGGATTAACTCAGTTGAATCAGGGACAACTAGAGTGCGCGCAAGTGTGTGTGTTTATGTGTGTGTGTGTGTATATATATATGAATGTTCTCATGTCTAATTAAACCAACTGAATGGTGAGAGGTCATACATGTTTTTCAATAGAATACAATAAAAGCAATATAAAATATTATTAAGAGACAACAAGCAATAAACATATATTTCCTACTAAAGCCATGTGTTATCACATATATAGCATTCATGTTAAAGTTTTATATTTTTCTATAGGCTTTTCCCTTGAGTGCCTTACATGTGAAGTGTGTTTTTTGGTATGAAGCAGAGTACGAATTACCCCTCCATATTTGGGGGGTACTGCCTTCATAACACTTCATTACCATTATGGTTCGCTACCACGTCAATATGAATAGTCGCCACCAGAATCACTGTTAAGAGTGCAAGATGTGCTAGGGGTCTTTACCAACATGTATGCAACGCACGGTCATGGTCTGGACATGCGACAAAATGAGAATCAATACAGAAGATCTCATTATTCTTATCCCTATCCAAAAGAATTCGGTTTTTATAACTCCCAGGAATTATACTAGAAGAAGTATACTAGTAAAAGTAATAAGCCTTCACATTTACAAACAGCAGTCTGGTGTTATTCCGTCCCCCCAGCTCCAACAGCCTTCAGAAATAAATATTTGCCTATTAGGCTAATATCTGTCTTGATGATACAGTAGATCTTAATATACAGCCTAATTTCTAACTCACCTCTTGGCTCTGTGTGGTGTCCTCATCTTGCCATTGCCCTGCTGCCTGCTCACTGCCCTCATCCTGCCAGCTCCCTGCTGCCTTTGCGACGTTCTCATCCTGCCATCTTCCTTCTGCCTCCTCACTGTCCTGCACACTGCCCTCATCCTGCCATCTCCCTGCTGCCTGCACACTGTCCTCATCCTGCCATCTCCCTGCTACCTGCTCCCGTGTGTCTTCTGCCTTCTGCTGACCACCACTTTCTTTCATACACATTAAGTTTGCAAAACTGCACCTATACATTTAGTGTAATGTTCTGTAGCTACTTACTCTTCTTTTACCACCAAAAAAGTGTCTGATGTCTCTATCTTTCCTTTTCCTCATAGTGTGTCTGTGAATAAAATCTAATCTATATTTAACAAAACAATATCTGGGTTATCAAATGAAGCTGCTAAAAATGTCTATAAATATGAAATTGTGGAATACAGAATCAATACCACTAAAATTCAAATAAGAACTATACAAACGAGAGGAGGCCATTCGGCCCATCAAGCTCGCTTTGGGAGAACTTAACTAATAGCTCAGAGTTGTTAAAATCTTATCTAGCTCTGATTTAAAGGAACCCAAGGATTCAGCTTGCACTACGTTATCAGGAAGACTATTCTATACTCTAATTACATGCTGCGTAAAGAAGTGATTCCTTAAATCCAGTTTGAAATGTTCTCCCGCTAATTTCCACCTATGGCCACGAGTTCTTGTATTTGAACTAATTTTGTTCTTAAGGACAAAGTTAATTTCTAACATCTAAACATGGGAGTTTTATAGCCACTGAGCTTGAGTAAAAGGGAGAACTGACTGGTGAACTTGACGTTGCATATCATCTACGTCAGAGTCGCTGGTCCTGATGATCTGTGACGGATGAGGTGCTGATTTCTTCAATCAGCAGGGGTAGACTCCAAAAAGGGTGGGTATTCTAAACTGCCGTTTGGCGCATAAGCACAAGCAACAGTCAGGACCCGTCCCCCCACCCGAAGGCGAAAGAAGGCTACCCTCTCGTCCACTGCGGTAAACCCCAAAGTACAGGCGCCCAGCCAGGGGGCAATAAGTATGCCCACCCCCACTCGGCGCCTCTCCCCGTGAGCAACTCCAGAGTGGAAAAGGGTCCAACCTCCTTTGAGGAGACGAGAACATAAGAACTATACAAACGAGAGGAGGCCATTCCCCGCTTGGGGAGAACTTAACTAATAGCTCAGAATTGTTCAAATCTTATCTAGCTCTGATTTAAAGGAACTCAAGGATTCAGCTTGAGTGAAAGTGAAGTGAAGTGAAGTGAAGAACAGTTTTTTCCTTGGGTCTCAGGAGGATATACAATGAAACTGGAACAGGTAAATTATTTCTGCCAGGTATAATGCTGAAGTAGGATTCCCTCCCCTGCAGTTTGCCCACCAGGCACACACAGATGTGGACAGTGTTGTGGTTCACATGCTCCACAGAGCCTACTTGCACATAGACAAAGTCAGGATCATCTACTTTAGCTTCTCCAATGCATTTAATGTGATCCAGCCTCTGGACAGTGCAGCTTGATGCTCCTACGGTCTCCTGGGAATGGTGGTGAGCAACACTTGGCCACCTCAGGGAACCTGTTTCCCTTCCGGTTTACCCTCTATGTGTCGAACTTCCAGTACAACACTAGCTCTTGCCATCTACAGAAGTTCTCCTCCATTGTAGGATTAGCAACAGACATGAATAAGAGTACAGAGGATTTTTGTAAAAGACTTTGTCTTGTGGTGCAGGGAAAACAACCTGCAGTTCAACATCAGTAAAGCAAAGGAGTTGGTGACAGGGTGGTGGTGCAGTACTACAAGTACCTGGCGTTGACCTGAGCAGCAGACTGGACTGGGCAGATAACACAGTGGTGCTGTGCAAGAAAGGCCAGAGCAGACTCTACTCTCTGAGGAGGCCTTGGTCATTTTGTGTCTTTAGCTGCTGAGTATGTCTTATCACTCCTTAGTGACCAGTGTGCTTTTCTATGCTGTGGCAGTGGCATCAGTTTAGGCGATGCAAAACGGCTGAACAAAGAAAGAAGGTTAGCTCAATCACAGGCCTGTATCAGGACCCACTAGAGGCAGTAGCGGAGAGGAGGGTGTTTGTAAAATTGGATAACATGATGAACAGTTCTGCCCATCTGCTCTAGGGGGCACTATTTGGAAAATTTAGCCACTGGCTCATTGCACCACACTGTACTAAGAAGCGCTACTGCAGATCCTTCCAAACTTCTACCACCAGACACTACGACACCTTTTCCTAAAGGCTGATTTATACGTGCAGCTCCACAGAAATGTAACTACAGGTGTCAGGATATGGCATAGGTCATGCATCTGCCAACCTATGGAGTAGATTCTACGTAAAAGTCTAAATCATCATAAACATGCCACTCCCCAACCCCGCTATAACAAGTCAAGAAAACATCACATATCTGCCATAGTCCAGTACTATATATTTTATTGTACTTACTACTGATGTATTGGTTGTTTCCTTAACATTCTGTCTTTCAAGATATTCTATTTGTGTACTTTGTACTTCTTATAATTTGTTTTAACTATGCTTACTTATTTGCACTGAGTTTACTGTCGTTTGTTTTGCATTACTTGTATGATTGTTTTTAATCTACGTTCCTTCCCACTGTACGTACAAGAATTTCCCCGTCTTATTTTAGTTGAATAGGCAAAAGACCTAATTATTTTTTGTGGAAATTATTTAATTAATAACAGAGAAGTTACACGTAGTTTCTGAAATTCAGGAAAGCATTATAAATGAATATTATACTGCTGCAAATCGCTGCTAAATTTGCTTATTTGTATTTTTCAATATATGTATAGTGCACATGACACCACCGAATAGGACTGCACACGAGAACTTGACACCCTACCAGCGAGCTTTCCTTGTAGTAGTGGGGAGGTCCGCACGTCTCAGCGAGCGCGGTCACGTGGCGGCATGCTGGCCGACGTCGTCGCGCATCATAGTCGCGTTCCTGCCCGCCCCCGCGGCCAGCGGCTTCTTTCTGCAGTTTAGTTTCTATTTTGATCGGTGTAGGCTGTGGTACGGTAGGTCCGTTCTTTCGCGCTGCTTGGCTCGTTTTGTCCATGTTTGATGAGTAAACCCAGAGTGATGGAAGCGGGAAGTGTCCCGGAGAAAGACGGCGCAGGTGTGTATTGCTTCCCGTAGCGTGGTGCACCTTTGCAACTGGGGCAGGCTAGCAAAGCCGTACACGGGAGTGGATAGCGGTGGGGTTGAATGTGCCCTAAACAATTACAGCACTTCTTGTTAATTTTAAGTCATAAAGATTTTAATTTAGAAAGTTAAGTAAGACGGTCTGATAAACGACGACTGAGGTAGTGGCATGTGCACTGTTTTTGGGTGGTTAGCCGGCTGGCTAACCGTTAAACAGTCGCGGATGAGATACAAAAAAAAAAACAGCCTTGCAGTGGTTAGTGGTGACAGGTTGAATTTAGGGTTCTGTTTTGCCGTCTGACAGGTTTTATTTAGGATGGCATGTTTTAGATTAGCCTCAGATTATATCATAACTAACCGACTGCCAAATCCAAATTCGACCTAGTGGGACATAACTTTGCATATTGATTGCTGCAGTTAACTGTTGTGCAACGTACTTGTGAAAGTCATTAGTGCAAAATTATGTAGCCACTATATGGATTTTAAAAAAGTACGGCAAATTTTACAGTTTGTAGAATAACATAGAATATGAATTTAAATGTGTAAGGTCATCAAAAGTTAAATCAGTGTCTCTAAGAAGGATTTTTTTTCCGGATTTTTTTGTTAAGTACGGTAAACAAATTATGACTAATTTGAGCAAACGTACTATTCTATAATATAAAAATGACGAAAAAAATGCATCAGTATTCACCCATCTGAATCAGTACTTAGCATATTTTGCAGCCTGTCAACTTCACACGTTTGGACACTGGATATCTGTCTCACAAACTGTATTTCATCTCATTCATAGGAGATTGTAATCCTTTTTTGGTTGCTATAGGCAACATTGTATCCCCACTGGCTGGTTCTCTTGGCACATAAACTCACCTAAAGGATTATTAGGAACACCTGTTCAATTTCTCTTTAATGCAATTATCTAATCAACCAATCACATGGCAGTTGCTTCAATGCATTTAGGGGTGTGGTCCTGGTCAAGACAA
>JABFEA020000067.1:16187905-16200041 GCA_019775915.2 Cyphomyrus plagiostoma | reverse complement strand
CAGCACCTTGTTGAATCAATGCCACGTAGAATTAAGGCAGTTCTGAAGGTGAAAGGGGGTCAAACACCGTATTAATATGGTGTTCCTAATAATCCTTTAGGTGAGTGTATACTCAGTGGTGGCAGGCTGATAAGTTTGCTGGTGTGCCACACTCCACACAAACCTTTATGATTAGTTTGAGATGTTCATAGTCCTTTTAATTTGAATTGTGTTTTTCAGGAACATATATGGAACATATATTTTCAGTTATCTCTTGAGTTCATCATAATGCTTTCATTTAAAAATGCACTGACTGTGGGACCTTCCCAGACAAGGTGTTATTAACCTGTATTGTGGCAATTTAAATTTAAACATGTCTTGAAGTGTGGTAGTTCGAGGTGTCATACATGCTTATTTCAGTCATACATGCTTATATTCGTTTATTAATAATTTAGATTTAAAAATTCACTTAAATTTTAGGTTATTGATTAGAGAGCAGATCCCAGTGAATTCCAATTTGTGTTGTAGCAATAATATTTTGGAGAAAGTCCAAAAGTGGTGAATACTTTTTAGAGCCACTGCACTTATATCTACGTCAGTTAAGGTGTATGATATAACAGCTATACAATATAGCATGTCATAGTTTTTTAACTGTATTCAGCTTATGATTTTTAGCCTTTTTTCTGTTTCAGATGCCTATCTCTCTGTCTCTGCTCTTCGACTCCTGGTTCCACCCTTACGGCTGCTTTCTGCCGCCATGTGGCATGTAGCTCAGCGAAGTGACATGATGCATTATGGGAAGCTGGAGGAGTTTGTCTCCTTGGTCACGGAGACTGTCCCAGAGCTGCTGAGCTACAGGCAAAGAGCACAACTCATTCTTGGTTTGCGAGCAAAGGTGACTAAAGCCTGAAAGGATGAGTATTTAGATGGGTGGGGTGGGGGAGAAATGTTTTATCAAGAGTTATGGTGGATTTGCTCATCAATTAGCAAGAAAAATGCTAACTGTGCCAGTGGAATGAGAACAAGGAGGAAGAGAAGAGCATTAAAGGTCTTGAGAAGATGCTGTTTCCAGTTTGCCTCCAGCTTTGTCCCGTTGTTTTAGCTGATCCTGGAGCAGTTCCGCGGCCAGCACCCGCCAGACCTCCAGACAATCCAGGTCCACCTGGACAAGATCCGGCCCCCAGCCACCCTTTCTATGTGCACAGATGTAAGTACATACTTCAATCTCAATTTCCCCGGTCAGTCCAATACACGCATATAGAGGCTTCAGTCTGCTTTTTTTTTTTTAATATAAATTATTAAAATGATTATTTGCCTTATGTTTATATCTTTGCATGTTTTATAGCTTGCTCCTGGGCTCAATAAAATTCATATCTCTTTGCCTTGTCTTATCTTATGTTGTTTCATTCCAAGTAGAAAACACTACACTCAAATGCTGGGGGATAGCTGAGAAGTCCCCAGGTCAGGGCACAGTAGCCTTTCCTGGATGATATGGTTGATATTGTTGGCATTATGGTATTCTAATTAATCTTTTAAATAATTGAATAAGGTATTGCTTTTTAGCCTAATTCCAATTTAAAATTTCAGTAATTGACTTTTACATTGCCTTTTGAAGAAAAGTTTAGCTCATGCTGAATCTCTGAGTGGAATTTAGATTCAGCTGGCACCATGCCAGGCTCTGTGAGCTGTCCGGATAGTAACCATAGCCCCAGTTAGGTTAGTTAGCAGTAATCATGATGTTCTTTGTGTTGGGTGTGCTTTCAATCGGTCCTCATATGTCATTGTTTCTTAGTAGGATCTTCACGTTGTTTGCCTGGTATGACATATTTGCTGTAGGGGAGTAATGGTGGATGAAAGTTATTTAAGAGGAGTTTCTCGAGTTAAGCTTTATTTCCTCAAGTAAATGGGAACCCAAGAGACAGATTTTTGTATTAATTGTACTCAAGAAATGGCTTGTGTTTAAACAGATGTTGAGAATTTAAAAACCATAGATTTTGCACAAGTACCAGAAGGAAAAACATCGTTTGTTTTGAATGTTGAAAGCACAGCTCATTGGGTAGTGAGGACACCTCAAGATCATCTTCCGGATCACTGGTTAAAATGTCTGCATGTCAGAGAGTTGAGCCCTGCACTGGTTTTGCATCCTAATCTAGTTTGCCACTGTTACAGAATTAGTGGTTGCTAAATGTTTCACATTTTTCTTTATTTATCAGATCCTTTTATCCAAAGATACCTGGAGAGAGATTTAAAATATGTTATATACACGTCAATACATGTCACTATCATAACCTGTAATAAGAAACAGTAATATATTTGTTATTGCTCACTGCCAAAATTTCTACAATGGTGTACTACTATTGCTTGAGCAATTTGGGGTTGAGAGCCTTGCTCTGAGGCTCAGTAGTGAAATCACGCAGGTGACTTGGGTTCTAACTGGCAGCCTTCCTAATCAGACACAGCATCTTAAACCCACTGAGCCAAGCACCAATCCTTTATGGTCTTATAGAGTCTTAAAGTCAGTTTTTTGTGCTGGACCTGACATTAGTTGATCTGTCCTCTACTAAAAATGCTAGTCCATAAAAATGAGGGCCATGTGACCTGCCTGAAAGAGGGAGGTAACTGAAATGCAGCTCTGCTTCCTGGTTAGTCACATGTGACTGTGTTAGTTTTTTTAAGAGAGCCCACATGTGACTGTATGACCCGTGTGGTCTTTTCTCTGTGTTTCAGAGCGCTCATGCGGAGGTGCAGGAATCCGGAGCTAGTTTCTGGGAGCTGGTTCAGACTCTTCTGAAAGACCCTGCAGAGAGGGAGCGTTTCTTCCAGGTTGGGAAGCTGTACCGTCATGCGTTCACAGAGTTGTGCACTTTTTCAATCTGTAAAAGGTGTTGCCAGTATTTATTCAAAGAGGAATCAAAAGAAACCACCTGTATGGTTCACCTTAAAATGAATGGGCTGTTGATGAGAGATGGAAAAAATATAAGGAGGGTCTGCCTTGCTTTGTTAGAAATTGATTTGTTGCCATGCATAAATGAGGCCAGTATTGTGAATATAATAAAGCAGTTTTTAAATAAAAATGATGTACGAGAACTTAAAATCAACATTAACAATAACAAACACCTTTCTTACTATATATTCACTTTCCATTACTATATTCATACACATTCCTTTCTTTCTGCATCAGGACGTGTTCCCAGTGGAGTATGGACCCAAGTATGACATGGCCCTGCAAATCCTGGTATGGGAGCTCCTCTCCAGGCTGGAGCAGCTCCTCTTAATACCAGACCTCGAACAGGTACAAGTGCAATATCCAAGATTCTCAGGGTATATGGACACATGCAAAGCTAAAGCTGAATACTGTCAAAAGTAATATTTTTTCCATATTACATTAATTCAGGATATTTGTGCTGTTCACTTAAATTAGCATTTAAATTCAGACTAATGCCTATTGGTCCCATTATGTAACCCATAAAAGTAAATATTGTAGCTCTGTGCTTAAGATTCTTCCATGACAATATTGTACTAAAAACTGCAATTGAGAAGAGGAAATTATACAAATAATACTGTGTAAAACATCCTTCGACAAGGCTCTTGCTGTTTGTATGTGAACACAGGCATAAAATGTCAGTCTAGTCCAGATGGTTCCTGGTATTAGGACTAATGTCTTCATTTTTTGTTATGGGGAAGACATGGTAATTGTAAAACCCACCTTTCAGTGCTCTTGTAAGCCTCAACTGTGGATAAACAGGATTTCACCCTTTTCTGTCAGACTGTTTCCTGGCTCAGCACTGCCCCTTCAGTCTTGGAGGAATGTGTGCAATCCATATCTCAGCCACAGCAGCTGAAGACCATGCTCCAGCACTACAAATGTTATGGACACTTGGAGACAAATGGTAGGATTCCCAAATGTATAACGAGCATTGTTTTCTTTAGCTACAGTCACTACAGTGCAAGACAAATTTTAGTGTTTAGATATTTTATTTGATATTGATACAGCTGCAACTCTTCCTATATATGTTGCAGTTTGGTTGTTGTTTGTTCTTGAATGCTTCTGTTATCTGGACAGTGGCCTATTTTCTTTATGGTACCAATTGGAATATGTTTGCCAATTATTAACCATTTTACCAGTTTTTAGAAACTTACTGTAAAAACCCAAAGTCCATCTGTTCCATGGTTGTAAGATACTGACATTATGTATTCTGCAGACTAGCTCAGTTCTGTTATGTGAATACTTACTGAAAAGCATATTTTCATGGAATCAAAATTCTGCTCCAGCATACTGTGGACTTATGTTTGCAATGCTGAGTATTAACTGTGGCCTTACCAAGATTTATTATCTAGATAAATATGAAGATATAAATCTAAAAGTGTTATAACAGCATTTTTTTTAAATAGTGATGGTGAAGATGTTGAGGATGATGCTAAAAGATCAGTTTTCAAGGCAAAAATGATAATAGTATGTTAGTTTTTCATGTGTGGATCTGTCAATAACCAGTTGATCCAGTTAGCATCCGGTGATATGGACTTGCTACACTAGTCTGCTTATGTTTTTATTGACGCAGCATAACTGCTTTGGTGTTTCCCTCATCTTTCGAAAGAAGCATCATTTACATGGACTGTTAGAGTTGGTTATGCTGCCATGGTTATGACACCTATTTTTGTCTCCCTTAGTGACCATCCCCACCGTGGATGACTGCGTGCTCACCTCTCCGCCCTTAGTTAGAGTTGTGTTCGCCGCTAAGCAGATAGATCCTGATATCCAGGCTGAAACGATAAATGACTCCATCAGCTTTTTAAGTCCCACTTCAGTGAGCGAAGAAGTGGAGATAGAGACTGTGATGGAGAGCACTGATTATGCTGAGGTGGAACTGAGAACCAGCACGGACCAAGATGAAAATGGGGCTGGGGGCATAGATACTGGTACGGAAGAGGGGGCAGAAGATGGAAATGGTCATAGTGAGCAAGATCAAAATATCAGTCGGGGAGGAGGAAATGGAGCAGTTCACTGTCCCCAGATAAGCTGTGGCTTGAGCTTGGGTCCCTCAGAGCAGAAGAAAGAGGAAAATGCCATGCAAGGCAGCGAGGGGAAGCCTCTGGGGGAGCTGGCAGAGTTGCTAGAGGATAGGTAAGAGACAGCAAACACATTGAGGGTCTGGAGGCCCTCGGCATGGCGCTGTGGCATTGAGACAGAGCATCTGTGTGCTTTTATTTTCAGGATCAGCACTGAGCCCTCAAGCGAATCGGCTCTGAATCTGCAGATGAAACAGAAAATTGGTGAGCGGAAACCCTGCTAGCCCCTCTAGAGGTTATCTCGTACTTCACCACTGTATCTACACACTTTCAGCAGAATACTGGCAGTGGTGGAATTTCCTCATTAATCCATGACTCTGGGTCCAAATGAGGCTCCTGTATTCTTGGATTATTACTGCTTTGGTAAAACAGTCACACTAGGGTTTCGACACATGTCCACAAACCCCTGTTTAGGTTAAATGTAGCTGTTCGCCATCAAAATATGAAAGGCAGGTTGCATTTCTGGCTAGCTTAATTCCGCTGAGTTTGCAAAAGGATGGGTTTGTTTCTTTCAACGTAAATGTATGTTTGAATGTAAATCTATACTCTTTAAACCAAAGGTGGGCTATCTTATCCAGAAAGGGCCATTGTATATGCAGGTTTTCGCTGGAACTTCGTAATTGGATTACTAATTAGAGGACTGATTTGTTGAAGAGCCCTTATACCTGGGTTTAAACAAAAACCTGCATGCACGTCGACCCATTGTTACATACACGCCTAATCATGAATAAGATTGCCCACCGCTGCTTTCAAAAATGTAACAATTCAAGAAATTACAGATGTTTCACTTAACAGCAGTAGAAAGCAGTCTTCTCATGGGTCCTGGTCTGGCCTTTTAAGAGATTATTATGGTTTCTCTCTTGTCCAGCAGATGGCACTGTGGAGCTCTCATCAGTGGTCTTTGCGTGTGCCATGTGCCCTTTCATCCACGCCAAGGAAATGCACCTGCATCGGCACATCGAAAGAGAGCACCCAGAAGAATATGACAAACTCCTGAGGTCTGAAGACCCTGAAGCCAAGGCCCAGGAAGCAGAGAGCCCCGAAGATGTTCAGGGTCCCACACAGACCCACACAGGGACCTCCAAGTCGCACACCTGCCCCCAGTGCGGGAAGAGCTTCCGGTCACGCTCAGACCTCGCCCGGCACCAGCAGATCCACACGGGCGAGCGACCATTTCCCTGCGGCCAGTGTGAGAAGAGTTTCAAGAACTCATGGGACAGAGCGAGGCATGAGCGCACACACACGGGCGAGCGACCCTTCCAGTGCTCCCAGTGTGGGAAGAGCTTCACGCAGCTGGGCTTCCTGAGCCTGCACCGCAAACGCTCTCACAGGGGTGACTGCCCGCACCGCTGCTCGCTCTGTGCCAAGGACTTCGCCTCCACATCAGAGCTGGCCAGGCATAAGCAGACACACGCCATCCGGAGGCAGTACCGGTGCTCGCAGTGCGAGAAGGGTTACACGCGCTTGTCGGACCTGAAGCGGCACCAGCTGAACCACAGCGGCGAGCGTCCGCACCGCTGTGCTGAGTGCGACAAGAGCTTCACCCAGCTGTGGATCCTAGCTAAGCACAAGCGCACCCACACGGGCGAGCGGCCCTTCCTCTGCTCCCACTGCCAGAAGAGCTTCACCCAACTGTCCATCCTCATCCGGCACCAGCGCATCCACACTGGGGAGAGGCCATACCGCTGCTCCCAGTGTGACAAGACCTTCCTCTCCTCAGGTGAGCTCTCAAAGCACCACAAGTGTCACACGGAAGACCGGCCATACCTCTGCAGCGAGTGCGGCAAGAGCTTCAAGACGAAGCGCACGCTGAACGAGCACTGGCGGACACACACCGGCGAGCGGCCCTACCGCTGCTCCCACTGTTCCAAGTGCTTCGCCAAGTCCACCGCCCTGTCCCGGCACCAGCTCATCCACACAGGTCAGAGGCCGTATGTGTGCTCCCAGTGTGCGAAGACCTTCCTCTCTGCCAGAGAGCTTCTACTACACCACCGCTCCCACACGGGCGAGCGGCCCTACAGCTGCCCCCGGTGTGAGAAGAGCTTCAGGTCTTCCTCAGACCTGACCCGGCACCTGCGGAGTCACACGAGGGAGCATCCGTACGCCTGTGCCCAGTGTAGGAAATCGTTCTCCTGCTCAACCAAGCTGAAAAGACACATGGAGGTTCACAGTGCAGACAAGCCATTTCAGTGCTTGGAGTGTGGGGCGGGTTTTAATCGGCTGTGTCTTCTGAAGACCCACCAGCGAACTCACATGGAAAAGAGCTGAGCTGCTGCCCCAGGCTTCTCTGACTGTGTGTGTGTGTGTGTGTGTGTGTGTGAGAGAGAGAGTATGTATGTATGTATGTATGTATGTATGAGTGTTTTAAATAACAGAACATTCTGCCACATCTGAAATTTATTCTATATTACATGGACAAAATAAAAAAAACTATAAACATTGTTAAATAAAGGTCATCCGATTGCATAAAACCATATTGCACATTTGTAGTCATTACAGTCATTAACCAGGTGAAATCAGCGGAATAAAATCGAATTGATATGTTCCCTTAAATGAGTGATTGTTCCCTAATCCCTTGGTTAGCATTTAATCTTTTTTTTCCCCCCAATGTTTTTTTTTTCTACTTCAAAGGCAATGTATAAACTCAGTGAATAAGTGTAAATGTTAATACAAAATATGGCATAACGTAATCCATTCTCACTTTTTATAATGCTGATAAAGTTGAATAATTAAGACTCACAGAAAATAATTTCTGCTAATTTGTGTGCAGAGGTTCTGGTTGAAAGTTTGATCACAATAGGTTTTTGTATTTTGACAGCCGTTAGAAAGCGTGACTGTTTTAAGACTCGTTGCAGTCATGATTGTAAATGGTATGGCTTGGTAATGATTTTTTTCATAACTTCTGGACCATCTTTGACTCATGCTAATGTTTGATGATGATGGAGGAGATGATGATGATTTGAGGCTCAGGCTCATTCCTGGACATGTGTCGATATCAATACACTCAAGTGCTCCTCCAATACAGCAGAGGCATCGACGCTTGAAAAATAAACAGCAGGGTAACTAATTTTCGTACTCAGTGTGAGTGTCCAGTGGCTTCAGTGTTGGCGTGTGAGATTTCCCGCTCCCCAGTAGAGATGTAGTGCTCATGTCTCCCAACTAGTGGTACTGAAATCCATCCACATGCTCCCAGTGAGTTAAATACAAAACATTGAGAATTTTTCATAAGGCTACACCTAAACATCTCCAAACAGTGGCCCGTACCAGCAAGCATCTCCTGTTAACAGCAAATGTAATGGGCCCATTGTTGTGTAATTAATGCTCTTAAGAGTCAGATCTGTTAACTTCATTCCTGTTCTAATTTCAGAACTATTAGTAATGCCTAAAGAGGCATTATTTATTTGTATTGGTTATCAGTGGGAATTTTAGGCAAATCTTATTTTTTTAAAAAAATTCTGATTGAAGAGTAAGTGACTCACAAAAAAAGATTTACTTTACTGGACATTGGAGACATTGTTCACTGGGAGTCAAGTTAGCTAGTGATGTATAATATTCCTTTGTCTTTTTCAGTATAAGTAATAGATACTGCTGCATCTCACCATTTTAGTACAATGTTCCAATGCCACACAAACACAATGTATTTCAAATTTAATGAATAAAATATGTACTGCACTGTACAGCTGCAAATTCAAGTGTATAATGCCCTTATAATTCGACAGATAATGAACATTGACTCCTAAAATTAATCCTTACTCCACTTGAGGGCGCCAAAAGGTTTACCCATTGACTGGGATTAAGAGGTATATAGGATATAGATAATTGTGACTGAACTAGTGAAATCTGTATTGTATCTTTTTAAGTTAAGAAAAATGTCTTTTAACTTGTCCAATGTGAATGACATGACAGACAGTATTATTCTCACCTGAAATATTCTTACAGACTTTGATAATCCAAAAGGCTGAGCTTTCTTTTACACACTGGGATGGCTCCACGTACAGATAACACTTATAGCAACAAAATATTTCAATTTGATTTCTTCAAAGTCATGTGTGTGATTTAAGGGTGTGTTTTCACTCAAGCAACCAAACCCATAATATTGGAAAAGAATTTGAGAAGACTATTCAATAAGGTAGCTGTTACAAACCAAAATGTCTGGCAGCTGGCTTGATTCCCCATTCACTGTAAACCCCATCTGCTGTGACTTTCAAGACACAATGGAGGCCTTATTGCTCCATATCTGAAGAAGCAGCCAACATCAGCCTGTTGGAAAGGATGCTGGAGGACCTTGCTCCTGTGGGAACAAGGCCTCACTAAGCAGAATGAGGCTCTCCCTAGTGGTGCACCATCCAAAGCATGGTGGACATCCAGAGCATCTATGCAAAGACATGCAGTTAGTTATTTGCCTAGAGTATGTGTAGTGTGCCCTGTGATGGACATCAAAATGCCAAGCATCTGGCTTTGTTAAGAACAGCTATTAATATTTTTACTACATGCAAGGTACCTGCTGGGATGGCCTTCAGTCACCCTATGCTACGTGAAGAATTACAGGGAATTAGAGAAGATGAACCATTTTGAAGGGGTTTTAGCATAATAGTACTCTGCCTTGTTCTAATATTCAAATTATCTATTCCCTGTATAGATGCTTGGAAATCATATGTAACATTCAGTTAATAGGATAAGTCTAGCTTTTAAGAATATGCATAGGCTTTTAATATGAAATCAAGGGTAAATGGTAATATGAAAAACGTCATCAAGTGGCGTCTTTGCGGGATGCTTTCAAGGTTCAAACTAAACCTTATCATTTGTTACGTTGCTGCCCAAAAATCTACAGCGATCTGTAACAAAATTAACATTAGACAAAGATAATAATACTGGTGTGTAGATGCAATGTATATTTATGTGCCGCTACAAACATGCTACCGTTACAATATGAGTAGCAAAACCACAACTGTTTTCTTATTTGAACAAACTATAATAGATGTCCTGATTATATTATTTTTCTTGATGTACTAATTCTAGGAGCATGTGGAAATTTCGCAAAATTGTTGTACTCAATGGCTGAAAGTTACACATTTATCTTAAAACAGAATAAAATGCTGAAGATAGCATGACTAAAAGCGTTGCTCCGGATGCTGCGTCTTACTAATTTCTCATTTCCATCTCTCAAGCAGATCCCCAACTTCCTTTGGCCTGTTGGTCCTCCTGGTTGCAACTCTGTGCTCATGTCCGGCGGCACACAGAAAAACCGTAATGGGCTACGGCAACCTGGAGGCGATTGTTGCTTCAGCGCCGGACACTCCGACAGGAAAAGGCCGCAGCTCCATCTTGGACTGTGAGTTAGAGTGAGATGGCAAAAAGAAAGTGAGGGGAAGGAGAGAGAGGTACTATGGGCCGGTGTGGGTAATGTGCTTCAGAGCCCAGTTTGTTTGCATTGTGGATGAATATGGAGTTCTGTCAAAGCCTGGGAATAGCCCATTATGATTCTATACAGTCACAGCTGGACACGATTCGGTCTCCTACTGCACGTCACCCAAACCCTGAGTTTGGTTATTTTTATGTGAGGGCTGTTGTGACCTGTTAAGTTTCCCCTTGTTGTTGATTCCAGATATGAAGATATGTCAGTAGGCCAAATAGGAAATTCAAAATATAATAGTTCCAAACCACTTTATAGGCTGCTAATTTCAGCAATTAAATGCTATATTATCATATCAGGCCATTTAAGGCTCATGTTCCTTTTTAAATGTTTGGCTTCTCTATTTGATACTGCTCATTTTTTGATGATTAAATATTCAAATAACTGAATTTATTTTTTCTCCGTTAGCCTAAATGTATGCCTTTAGACTGCAGGAGTAAATAGTTAGAATATGTGTTTATGTATGGCTGTGTGTACCTGTGACTCCTTGACACTGGTATGGTATCATGCAACAGACAATGCTGATTTGGAGGAATCAGGAGGAACCCTTCTGATGGACCCAGCAGAGACGGATCACTTCTTCCAGGTGAGCTGACTGCCTGTACCTGGCAGCACTCTCTCCCTCTCCCTGTCCTTCATTTCTACTAGCTTCATTTCAGGTTTTCCATCAAGACCATCATATATGTCAAGTCTAGTAAATTAACTAGTAAATAAGAGAACAGAGAGCGACCTTAAGCTCATTTTTGTCTTGTGTCTTGGCTTAGTACTGCCCCCTCAGTCCTAGAGGAGTGTCTGCAGTCCATCTCACACCCAGATTGCATAAAAAAAATCTCATACAATGCTACAAAAACTATGGACATCTGGGGCTTAGAAAGCAGTATTTTTCTTGCTCAGCTGGATAACTTGTTGGGTTTAAGGTACCCCAGTTGAAAAAGGGCTTTATCTTTGCTCACTTACATTTAGTCCAGACTACCTTAAATCAAAAAGTTATATGCTTGGCAAAAAATCCTGCTTTCTGAAACGCGCCCCTGGACACACATGGGAAATTTATCTAGAACAGTGGTTTTAAAACTTCGATATGTTTACCAATGTGTCACGCGAGCTCCCGCTAGTGGTATGCAGATTTATCTCTGTATTTAAACGTTGGTCATAATAGTGAAAAGCAGAGAACCACTGATGTAGAGGAAATATATACATATCATATAAAGAATTAGATACATTACAGTTTTTCCTCAAATGCTAAAACACATTTCACAAACGTTTCCTCCATGTTCTCCAATGTCTAAACACAACATCCTTTTCTAAAGCTACATAAACACAACCACGCCTTCTCACTTCAAAACTCAAACTTTCACACCAAAAGAGCAGCTCGAAGCTTTCAAAAATGGAATCACTATACACATCATTACACACTACAGCAAAACAATTGAAAACACAATGCTCAATTTGTGAGAAGGTTCTTTGTTTCATAACTGCCCATGCATATTTTTAGAAACTTTACAGTAATGGATCTTCTTAGATCTCTGCAGAGGATTAGGCATTTAGATTTGTGAGTTTCATATGAAGAGTATAAATCTATAGAAAATTCTGCATGTACACAACTGTAACACAACTCAATGCAAAAACAGAATCTATTGCACACAACAGTACTCTTGAAAACATGATCAGGGTGTGAAG
>JABFEA020000067.1:16172283-16184974 GCA_019775915.2 Cyphomyrus plagiostoma | reverse complement strand
AAAAAAAAAAATTAAATATAAATGTAAATTATAAACTGCATGATCTTTAAACCAAAAGTAGGAAACGGAATTCGACGGTGCCAGTTTACTGATGTAAAAAAGACCTTACGTTATAATAACATCGTGTAAATGAGGTAATGTATTCTGTTAGCTTTTACCGGTACAGAGGAATGAATCGTCAACTAAAAGCTTTTATTTTGAAAAGTACTTAACACCGGAAGTAAAACCTTCGACGTAAAGATGGCCTCATTCACATTCGCTGCTGTTAGCGTTACAGTTGTTTTGTGTTTAAAATAAATATTTTTCTTGTATTTGACCAGGCATTATTAAAGTCCTTGTTATAATGGAAGTTCCCAGTGCCTCAATGTCGGACATCGTAGGTATGTGGCGAGTTAACTTTTAAAACAGATTTAAGGTGTTACTCCGTTACTTGGTTAGCTTTGGCCACTGTATGTACTGTATAAATTTATGAGTGGTACTTTTTCAGACTGCCCTAGAAGTGCGAAATATAACAGTGTCAGAAGCCAAATAAATTTTTCAACTTATCGCGTAGTTGTTACCGGTATGGTTACTGACATTAAATGTCGAAGCTTAACCCAGGAATGGCTACATGGGTAGTAAATTGTTAGTGGAATTTAGCTATCATTTTTTTCTTTATGTTGGTGTTATCAGTATTTTATGCCACATGTCCAAAACATTGGGTCTATCGACTATTGAGAAAATGCTTGTGAAATACTTTTATAAAAACTTGCAACTTACCATAGTGTAATTCACATACTTGATTTCCTGAAAGTTTGAAAAGTGACTGGAATAATTTGATTGTTGTATTTTGTTTCGGAATGGTCATATATTTGTATTATTTGTATGTCTTCATTGTGTAGCTTGAAGTGTTATTTCTCTAAGTGTGTGGTAAAAAATATTGCGTGTGGCCAAGCTAAATGCTGATAGTCTTTTTTTTATATATAGATCCCTTTCTCCCCCTTTCCTCGATGCGGCTCCTGGTTCCGCCCATACGACTGCTGTCTGCTGCCATGTGGCAGGTAGCTCAGAGAAGAGATGTGTTGCATTATGGGAAGCTGGAGGAGTTTGTCTCCTTGGTCACAGAGACTGTACCAGAGCTGTTAAGCTACAGACAAAGAGCGCAGCTCATTTTGGGACTGCGTGCAAGGGTGAGTAAAGAGAGAGGGTGAAAGGTTAGTGCTGTTTGATGGCATATTATTTTCTTCTCTTCTGGATTTAGGCCTAATGCTGCTGCCTTGCAGGGAATATGTGCAGTAGTGGGTGGAGTTTCTGGGTGAAGTGAAGGTGGTGAAATGGGTCCTGTTTCTGTTTCAGCTGGTTCTTGAGATCTGCCGAGGTGAGGTTCCTGCAGACTGCCAAAGCATCGGGCCCCACCTGGAGAGAATAAGCCGCCATGCTGGAGCCCATGAGCACTCAGGTGTAAGGGCCTGTATCTCCACTGCTAAACAGCCACCTCAGGACTGTTTTAGGCTATGGAGTTAGTTACTGGTTAAGATTCACCCCTCCCTTACTACTAAACTCTAGCATTTTCAATTTTCCATGCTTGTTGAGCATGTACATAACAAACCATGTCACCACTGGCTCAGCCATGCATTGACGATGAATCGCTGTTTGGCTGGAATATTCAGGCATTTATAATAGTCACCTTTAACCAAATGCAGTCTTTAATATTACCATCTAACATCAACGGTACTGGTGCAAAGGCAGGTAATATAAGGATTTGTATACTCAGTCACAATTGTTGCAGCATTCCTACCCTTATCCATCCAGCCATTTTCCATAACTGCCCATCCAGTACAGGGTTCCTGTGAGCATATCCCAGGCTGCACAGGGTACAAGCCCAGCTCTTATGTAACTTTTAGTTGTTTTTTTTTTTACTACAACTTTCCCAGCAGTACTGGTTTTTAGGTTTAATCAGTGTTTTGTTTGTGGTATAAATGTACCTGTATTCCTAGTTTTGCTAAATTCTGGGAATTTTCAAAGTTTTTTCAAAAATTGCAGGTTAACATATAACAGGGAACTTGGATGTAGTTGGAAAAAAAACATCTTTAGCATTAATAGTGATATCATTGTATAACCAAGTACTTGTGAGTAATTGTGTGTGTAAAAACACCATCAAAATACACTGCCTTATCTGACAGCTCCTGTGCAGTTCAATATTTCCAAAATTCCTCATCTTAACTTTCGTTTGAAAGTTTCTGGAAAATTTCCATCCCTTTTTAACTTTTTGAAATCATTCTGCAACTATTGATACAAATAAGACAGGCCCAAATTAAGGCATACATATATATGTATACATAGACACTGTATACATGGTCTGCAATAGTGAGTTATTTACTACATGGGCTGAGTTTGTCTTTGTGTAATTATAATTCCAGTTAATCGTACTTTTGAGCTGTTTGCATGCTGTGCTCTGATTTAGGCAAGCGACTCAGAGGTGGAAATGTCAAGAGTAAACTTCCTAGAGATGGTCCAAATCCTGTTAACGGACTCGGAGGCAAGAGATTACTTTTTCAAGGTGACGTCTTTCTCTGTCTTCTGCTAATCATTGCAAACTATGAAGCAATGTAAAGAGCATGTATTGGCAATGGTACCGAACAGCATTAGTCACCCATCTGGCAGCAGTAGGAATTGGCAGGACATGATAATCATTGGGATTTCAGAACCTATTTTTTGCCACCACTGATCTTTATTGCTGAAGTGTCCCAGCGGGGAATGTTTGGTCAGTTTTGGTTAGAACAGTACAAATATCACTGTCTCACTCCATCAGGAGGTGTTTCCAGTGGAGTATGGACCCAAGTATGACAAAGCCTTGGAGGACCTGGTGTGGGAGCTCCTTTCCAGGCTGGAGCAGCTCCTCCCAGTACCAGACCTCGAACAGGTAATATCAGAGTGCCTTTGCTAATGAAAGCACTTTGCGAATGTGGTCATTTAGCTTTCTGAGCAGTTCATTTTCATGCTTCTATGCATGTTTGGAGTTGAAAGGACGACCACCTATTATTCTGCTTCTTTCCCTAAGTTGGTGTCCTTGTTCACTGCTGCCCCCTCACTCCTGGAGGAGTGTGTGCAGTTTGACTCTCCCCCAGAGCAGCTGAGGGCCCTTCTACAGCACTACAAATGTCTTGGACAGCTGGTCACACATGGTAGGGATTTCTGTGTTTCTGGATCCACTTTTAATATAGGTACTCTGTGGCATGATTAGCAGTGTTGGAACCTAAATCCTTTTAATTTAAAAATGTGGCATATAATGTGTAAAATTTGAATTGATTTAGAGAACAAGGGACTCGCCCATTTTACTTGTCAGATGTCAGATTGATTAAATTTTGGTTATTTGTTTAATATGATTAACTTGTATTATTAATAATGCTGTTAGTAGTATCAACTGGAGGAATGAGACTTTCAGAGCCACTATGAGTGATTTTATCCTGTACTGTAAGTCAATGGTTAAACAAAACTTTCATTGCTTATGTGATTTGGTTGTAAAGCTCCTGGCAGTGACTGACAGGGCACAATGAGACGCTCACCCACCATGGGTTTTTAAAACCTGTTTCTCCCACTTTTCAGTTTCACATTTGTTTTTGTTTTTTCCTTCCAGCAACCACTCCTCTCACAGGTGACTGTATCCTGTCCTCACTATCCCTCCTCCCCCTTAGCAAGGCAGCTGTCATTCATGAGGAAACCAGCCGCCAATCAGAATACATGCATGACTCCATGGACTTCCTAAGTCCTACATATGTCAGTGAAGAGGTTGAGATAGTGTCTGTGGAAGAAAGCCCAATATACAAAGATCTGGAGATGGAACTGAGGACGAGTTTAGACCCAGATGAGAGTCGGATAGAAAGTAGGAATGGAGGTGGGAATGTTGAAGAGGAAATATCTAATTTAAGCACTTTGAAAGAGGAAGATGGAGAACTGACAAAAGAGACTGCAATGGACAGTGGAGGTGGAGAGGCACAAGTTGGGGAGTTGGAATCTGAATATGGGGAGGTGGAGTTTGAATCTACAGAGCAAGGACTTAAAGGTGGAGAGGTGGGGTCAGTGTATGAAATGGCACAGGCTGTACAAGAAAAGGTGGGGCCAGAATGTGAGAGAGTACAGTCCAGTAATGCAGAGGTGGGTCAAGAATGTGCAGAAGCAAATTCCAGGAGTGAAGGTTGTACAGAGATAGAGCACAGAAGTGTAGAAGTACAGTCAGAATGTTCAGAGGCAAATCCCGGGAGAGGGGAGTGTGGAAAGGTGGAGCCAGAATGTGGAGATTCTACACATGGAAGGAAGAGCCAAGAAAGAAAGGAGAACATAATGGCTGAAGATGAGGCACTAATTAGGGGGAGACAAGAACACAAGGAGGGGGATGGAAATGGCCAAACCTCCCGGTGTGAAAAAGAGCTGGATCCTGGAAAAGAATCTGGGCATGGACTGGAAGAGGGTGGCCAGTTACAGCTGGTTACTACCTGCCTGCTCCAGAGGCCTACAGTGCTGATCCAGCGGCTTGCTGTGTCCGACACATCTCTGCCCGTGTTGATGCCAGTGCCCCCAACTGCTGGTAACGGGGAGCAGCCAGTCAGCTGTCAGAGTCGTCGCAACAGGACGGCACAGAGATGGAAGGGACGGCGGGCGATGCGAGAAAGGAGGACCAGTGGCTGCTTTCGGGCTGCCCTCACAGGGAAGCCAGCACTGTCAGAGAAGGAGTAAGTGCTGAGTGGGTCTGTGGCGTGCTGGCATGTGAGTGCAGCACAATCTCTGTCCAACACTTCTGTCGTCCCCATCTTCTGCAGGAACATTGCTGATTCTCATGGTCAAGCTCTGGTCGCCCCAGCTGAGGAACAACATGCAGGTAGATGCCATGCCAGCATTAGAATTAACAATGTGAACTTTACCTTACAACGTACAAACTTTATTTGAACAAATCTATTGCTTTTTGCAGGTTATAGATGACCAACTGATGAAGGAAAATCAGTTTAAAATGGATTTCTGATATAGTGTTAATTTATTTGTGGCTCATCCTGATATATTTTCATAGAGGTGTAATCGCAGGTGTGCTACAGATGCTAGGATGTTTGGTCACTGTATTTGAGATTTGTGTGTCAAGGCAGTACCCAAATAGGATTTCATTGGTTCTCTTCCCATTCTGTAGAGGACTTCCTGAAAACCCAACCAGAAGGAGATGGAAAGTCTGTATGTCCGACTGAGGATGGGGAAGACCAGCCACCCACTACAGCCGACCAGTCAGGGGCCCACATCTGCCTCCAGTGTCGGAAGAGCTTCAGGTCTCGATCAGACTTAATGAGGCACCATCGGACTCACACGGGTGAGCGGCCATTCCAGTGCTCCCAGTGCAAAAAGAGTTTCCAGAATTCGTGGGACCTGACCAGGCACCGACGGACACATACTGGGGAGCGGCCGTTCCAGTGCTCCCAGTGCGGGAAAAGCTTCACGCAGCTGGGTTCCCTACGAATGCACCACAAGCAGAAGCACAAGAAGGAGTGGCCCTTCCACTGCTCCCTGTGCGACAGAAGCTACCAGTTCTCGTCAGATTTGGCTAGACACAAGCAGACTCACGCAGTAAAGCGACCCCACAAGTGTGCCCTTTGTGACAAAACCTACAGTCGTGCCTCAGATGTCAGGAGGCACCAGCTCCTTAACCACACTGAGGAACGCCCTCACCAGTGCTCCCTGTGCGGCAAGAGTTTCAAAACATCATGGGACCTCACCCGGCACAATCGGACACACACGGGAGAGCGGCCTTTTCAGTGCTCCCAATGTGGGAAGAACTTCACAGAATTGGGGTCGCTGAGACTGCACCACCAGAGAGCTCACGAAGGAGAAGGTCTTTTTAACTGCTCCCAGTGCCAGAAGAGCTTCACCCAGTTAGCGACACTAACAAAACACCAGCACTGCCATGCCGGTGAGCGCCCCTTTCAGTGCTCTCACTGTCAGAAGACCTTTACTCGACTGTCAGTATTGACTAGACACCAGCGGATCCACACAGGGGAGAGACCGTACCTTTGTTCCCAATGTGGAAAGAGTTTCCTTTCCCAGGGAGAGCTTTCAAAGCACCAAAAATGTCACACAGAAGAGAGACCTTACCTTTGTTCCCAGTGTGGCAAGGGTTTCAAGATGGAGGCTGCCCTTAAAAAACATCGGCACACTCATACGGGGGAGTGCCCATACCACTGCCCTCACTGCAAGAAGACTTTCACCAATAGAACAGGCTTGTCTAGACATAAGCTAATTCACACTGGGGAGAGACCACACCTGTGCTCCCAGTGCGGTAAGACTTTCCTTTCTGTGGGAGAACTGTTGATCCACCAGCGGTACCACACAGGAGAACGTCCGTATCAGTGCTCACTGTGTGGGAAGAGTTTCACCCAGTCGTGCTACCTAACTGTTCACCGGCGAACTCACACGGGAGAGCGGCCATACCAGTGTATTGTGTGCTCGAAGAGCTTCTCGCACTCGACTCCTCTGAAGAGACACATGCGGATTCACACTGGGGAGAAGCCATTCCAGTGTCCAGACTGTGGGAAGAGCTTTAGCCGGTTGTGTCTGATGAAGACACACCAACAAACCCACACAGTAAATGAGAGCGTGGGCATCGCCTTGGCCTAGTTTTACTGGCATCGCCTTGACCTAGTTTTACTGGTGACCATTCTTCTGTTGGCTTTACATGGTTTATTCAATTGAAACTAAAACACAAAAGGTGTTATGATGGTTAACTGTGACAAAACAAAATTGCTTCTCATAATATGCATGGCTAAAATAAATCCTGGCAGTTTTTGGGTAATATCCATTAATCTTTGGTAAGGTTTTTTAAATGTTCTTTGGTAGAGTACCCAGTCTTGCTCCAGGTCACCTATGGTGATGCTTTGTTGACTAGGGTGAAAATGGGACATTTGTGTAGCCCTGATAATCAGAATCAGCACTGTGCACCTCAGCTGTGTATCAGCACAAAATTATTTGCACAAAGGAGTGCTTCGACCCTGATGTATGTTGGTGGCATAGAGTTTTAGTAGTCTTTCAACTGCATCCTTGAGTTGTGTTGGTCTGGTATGTCTGCATTGGTTGGTTTGCTGATGTTTTTTTTTTGGATGCTAACATGGTTCTTGAAGTGTCTGCTATGTGAAATGAGCAACATTTAAAGTTTAGAATATATTGTTCTCATTCCTCAGGACCCGTAATGGACAAATGCACCCATGGAGATGAACGTTGTTGTTTCTCTGTGGCTTCTGACACATATGGATGCTGTGATATCATCAATAAACAGAAAAATATGACCTAAGAGTAATGCAACCTGTAGATGTTGATGTGATACTTTATCTGCAGACTGGATCAGGTGCCGCTTCACGTAGATAGCAAATGGAAAACTAAAAAGAAATTATAATTCCTTGCTTTTCTGTAAAATACTTATTTATAGCATATAGTAATAATAATTATATTAATATCTAGTAGTATGTATTTAAATTTTTGCTTATTTTCTTTATATAAAACTTCTGGCTAGCATTTTTTTCTAGCCTGTGGCAACCCTAAACCTTAGCCTGAACCTAATGCTAAACCTGACTATATTCCAATGCATAAAACTAACCCTGATGCCAACTCTAACCATAGCCTGAACTGTGATGGCTAATCCTTAGCCTACACTAACTATTCTATGCTATGCTATTCTATGCTTAGGCCTAACACTAATATCAACTCTAACTCTATACCTAACCCACACCCAAACTGTAGTAATGCCAAACCTAACTCTAATCCTATCCATAACCCTACTGCCAATGGTAACCCAAGGCATAATCATTTGTCTCACTGCAGCCATAATGGAAACAATAATGTTTGCCATAGGCTTAATTCATATGCCAGCCACAGCTCAAACACTAACTAATCACAATCCTAACCGTAAAACCAACCATAATCCTAACCAAATCCTTGATACAATCCCTTGCCCTAGGCCTAGCTCATTGTAATCCAAAAATCTAATCTTTAAAGCTAAACGAATCCTAAACTTAAGTTTAATGGAATCAGCTTCCCTTGGAAGATGCTATTTTCATGTCTAATTTCAACTTTTGTTTTCTCGAGAGTATGATGCAGAGTGAAAAGATACATACAAAGCAATTGTGTGTTCACATGAATGGGACATGTTAAAAGAACCCTGCTTTATAATATTCTTTAAGTTGATCCAAACCCTGACTCAAAAACTATGATCTGACCCACTCCATGAGTTTTGTGATCCATTACACCGCTAACAGTTAGGGTTGGTATAAGGGTTAAAAATGCCATGGCTGATGCTACTGAATCCAGGGATGTGTGCTACACAAGTAGAGGGAATTCTCCCTCATTGTGAAATGAATTTGAAGCTCTGAATTAGGGATGCATGATGATGTCAACATGACTGCTGATTAAAATCTTAAGAAGGTCATAGATGCCATTGACAAATATGAAAATTTCTCCTGATAAGCCTGGCCAACAAGGTGTCTGAAACAAATACCAACCTTAGCCCTAACCATAATGCAACCTAGTCCCAAATCTAATACTAGCCATAATGCAACCCTAGTGCTATCCTTAAGTCTGATGTGAACCTGTGGATATGTGAGTGTGTATGTGCAGTACCATGCAAAACTGCCTACAAAGGAGTGATAGTGTTATGTCACATGACCTGGCCACCTGATCTAAACACAGTAGAAAGGGTTTTGGAGGAGATTGACCAGAGTGTGAAGGAAAAGCAGCCAGTGAGTGCTCAGCATATATGTGGGAACACCTTCAGGACAACTTGAAAAGTATCCAAGGAGGCCACCTCATGAAACTGGCATAGAGGAGACAGTCCATAGAACAATTGGGGTTAAAGGTCTTGCTCAAAGACCCAATGGTGCGATCACTCTGCCATAACTGGGATTTGAACCGACAACCTTCCCAATCCACAGAGCTGACCCCCTAACAAATTATTTTTTTGTATAACACTTTTTTTCGTCAGTGCATAATTCCATATATGGTATTTTATAGTTTTGATGTTTTTATAAGTATTCTAAAATGAAGAAAATAATACAATTGACCATTCTATAGGTAGAGGTGTCCAAATGTGTACTGTATATCCCTTTATCCATATTCAAAGATTTTTGAGAATGCTTGGTGTAACTTTTTTTAGATTTATTTTTTCTAACATCAAAATGTGAAACTTTGTGTCACAAAAAAACATCCATTTGCTGCCATCCACCTGCAGATTTCAGTTATGATAAACTTAAAATAGTGAGCAGGCTGCTCGCTAACTTGTCAGCGTGTGGGTGTCACTGGCTAATAAATCCCTTTGATTTTATTCCAGATAGCCGCAGTGGAACAGTAAAGCTTGTAGGCAGATTGCAGCACAGGCGGATGTTGTGATGGAGATCAGTCTTTCTGTGGTCTGGCTATCAGTTGCATCACCTTCCTTCTTTTCGTACTGAGAGCGTCTCCCCTCGTCCTGAGAGCTTGACTGCATGTGTTAGACCCCCGTGTTGTTTCTGAGTGGATCACAGCTACATACCTGCTACGCAAGGAAATCACGGAAGTTTGTATTTACATGCGTCTATTTTTATCTGCTTTTTGTGCATCAGAAAGAAAAGAAATATGGTAGTCTCTGCAGAGCTGGTTATTAAAGCTAAAGTTTCAGCAGAAGTCTTGCTGCAAATTATTATCTGTTTCTTTACCCCTGTATACTAAGCTGTATATTGACTTATATACACAGATTTCCAGAAACAATTCTATTTCTTGCCACTGGATGTCAGTGTGAGCAGCATGAGTCTCTAAAGGTTGTTATTCCCCCTCATAGCTCCTACTCTGTCAGAAGAGAAGCTGTACTTTTCCATTGTGTTTTTGTGCCTCTGGGTCCTTCAGTGAACTCACATTATCATAAAAACACTGCAACTCTAAGTTGGGTTTCATGCCCAGTGATCAACCAACAGAGGGCTGAATTCAAAGACACCATGAAAATCAAAGTGAAAAAATTATGAGACAGGCTAGTCCATTTTGTCGAAATTTCATTGTAGCAATTCAAAATTGTACTCCGTAGTTTGTATGGCCCCCACGTGCTTGTATGCATGCCTGACAACATCGGAACATGCTCCTAATGAGACAACGGGTGGTGTCCTAGGGGATCTCCTCCCAGATCTGAACCAAGATATCACTGAGCTCCTAGTCAGTCTGAGGTTGAACCTGGCGGTGTTGGATGGACCGCAACATAATGTCCCAGAGCTGTTCTATGAGATTTAGGTCAGGCAAGCATGGGGGCTAGTCAATGGTATCAATTTCTTCATCCTACAGGAACTGCCTGCATACTCTCCACACATGAGGACAGGCATTGTCGTGCACCTGGAGGAACCCAGATCCCACTGCACCAGCGTAGGGTCTGACAATGGATCTAAGGATTTCATTCCGATACCGAATGGCAGTCAAGGTGCCGTTGCCTAGCCTGTAGAGGTCTGTGCGTCCCTCCATGGATATGCCTCCCCAGACCATCACTGACTCACCACCAAACCAGTCTCATCTGTGAAAGCCACAGGGCACTAGTGGCGGATCTGCCAGTTCTGGTATTCTATGGCAAATGGAAATCGAGCTCCATGGTGCCGGGCAGTGCGCACAGGGCTCACTACAGGACTTCTGGCCCTCATGAAGTCTGATTATGCTTGTTTGGTTAGAGACATTCACACCCTCCTCCATGCCCTTGAGACTGTGCTGGGAGACAGTAAACCTTCTGGCAATGGCACGTATTGATGCGCCGTCCTGGAGGAGTTGGAGTACCTGTGCAACCTCTGTAGGGTCCAGGTGTCACATCATGATACCAGTAGTGACACTGACCGTAGCCAAAAGGAAAACTAGAGAATAATTGTCAGTGGCCTCCATCCGTTTACCCATTTCTGTTTTGGGGGTCTCTCATTGTTGTCCCTCTAGTGCACCTGTTAATTTCATTAACACCAAAGCAGCTGAAACTGATTAAGAACCCCATCTGCTACTAAAACTGACCGCGTCAATATCCAAGAAGTTTCATTTACTTGATGCTATAGTCTGATTAAAAAGTGTTCCTTTAATTTTTTTGAGCAGTGTAGTTACAGTACCAGTCAAAAGCTTGGCATACCTATCTGTAGAAAGATTAGTTGTACAGTTCTCTTTAAGAATAATTATTAAGGCATCAGTACTATAGAATAACATACAGTATGTGGAATTATGTACTGACCAAAAAAATATTAAACAAAATTTTGTTTGGGGGGGGGCAACTCTGTGGGTTGAGACTGAGTAGATTTCTGGTTCTGTTCTCTGGGTAGGCAGAGTGATCCCACCAGTGGGACCTTGAGCAAGGCCTTTAACCACAATTGCTCTAAGGAGTGGCTGACCCTACTGTCTCCTCTGTGCCAGTTTCATAAGGTGGGTTACATCCTAGGATGCCTTTCTAACTGTCCTGAAGGTATTCCCACATATGCAAGTACCCATTCCCCGCTTTTTTCTTCACTCTCTGGTCAAACTCCTCTAAAATTATTTGTAATGTGTTTATGTCTGCTGCCAGGTCATGTGATGTGACACTCTATCACTCTTCTTTATAGGTGACTTGGTGTGTACAAACTTTTGACTTATATATATAAGATATATCCATCCGTCCATCCAGCCATCTGGCAACAGGCTTTCAAGTACAGGTTTGTATAAGGGGAATGGGGTCTGTTCCATGAGTAAATTTGAATTTTGCTATTCATAATGCACCAAATATTCGAGATAGGTCAGGACTGCAGGCAGGCCAAACTAGTAGTCGCACTCCATGCACTTGTAATCTGGGCAGAATTTGGTTTGGTTTTCCTGCTGGAAAATGCAGGGACTTGCCTAGAAAAGCTAGTGTCTAGATGGCAATGATTTGTAGGGGACATGCTACACCCTAGATGTTTTTTGGCCCATATGCGCACCCTATGGGTTGCATCCCCCCGCCCCATCCTAAATTGTCCCAGTCCCAATATCTTTTAAAGAAATGCAGGTCAAACATGAAATATCTTGTCTTTGTCTTATTTTTGTTTGAATATAAGTGAAAATAAATGTATAAATCACTCCTTTTTGTTTCTGGAAATGAAGCTTTAAGTAAACTTATCCTTAAAATATATGTAATATATGATTTTCTTTTAGAAAATTTATTTAGCTTAAAAACTGATGTAGTCTGTCATTGAAGCGTGTTTGGTCTGTTCCTTTGCGTCAAGACACGCTAGTACATATACATTTACATTTGATCTTTTCATCTGACCCACAGCCAATAGTAGACATAAGAATACTATTCTACTAATGCAATCATGCGTTTACTAAATTTATGACATGCTATCTTCATTGCATCTCTGAGTGGTGAATCTTAAGAAGGGACTGTTGTCTCCTAACTGACCCCCAACTGGCCTCTTTGTGTGTCGCACTGGTGGAGCATCTGGATATCAGAGATGCAAATATCAACATTTGGGACATCAACATAGGTTTGGTCACCATATCTTAAAAAGGACATTGCGGCCTTAGAAAAGGTCCAGCGTAGGGCCACAAAAATGATTCCAGGTCTTTGAGGAATGTCATTTGAGGAAAGGTTAGTTGAGTTAAATCTGTTCAGCCTTAAGCAAAGGAGACTGAGAGGGGACATGATACAGGTCTTTAAGATTCTAACAGGTTTGGATGCTGTTCAACCAAATAGTTACTT
>JABFEA020000067.1:16139432-16153003 GCA_019775915.2 Cyphomyrus plagiostoma | reverse complement strand
TGACAAACTCGCCGAGCAAGCAGAAGGGAAATCGGGGACCCTCATGGCCCAGCTGATCACAAAATCAAACATTCTTAGAAAGCGTTTCAAAGAAAAAGTATCAGAACTAAAAGGGGTTGAGAGCGAGCTGGAGCATAAAACAGCAGAACTTAGAAAAATGGCATAATGGGTGTCTGAGAGTGAGTATTGTATTGTGTGTGAGTGAGAAAGTAAGTGTATTGTGTAGTACTGTGCAGTGAGTAAGAATATTGTATTGTGTGTGTTTGTGAGAGAAAGTTGTATGTGTGTGTGAGAGTATTGTGAGTGAGAGAGTATTGTGTGGGTGTATGTATGAGTGAGAGTATTGTCAAGTGCTTCAAGCAGCATAAGTGAGCTTACATTTCAAGAGTTTGTGCATTCACATTGTTACACTGTTACATTGGATTCAAAGTGTGTGAGTGCCTTGACATTGTCATGGAATAGAAATTAATTTCTTCTTCTGGAATAGTGTTTTCTGTTGAATATTCCCAAGAACAATCAGTTAAATAAAATAATAATTTAAAATATCCTCATAGATTTCTGCTTGACTTTTGCGGGACTTTCAATTTGGTCTTAAATTTTGTTTGAAAATGGTATTAAAAAGTCTTAAAATGTCTTAAATTTAACTTGGTCAAACCTGTAGACACCCTGATATATATATACAAAAAATGTAGAAGGTTCAGAAATATGAAGTGATTGGTTGGCTGTAAATTGTATTCTGACACTGTTCATATTAGGAATGAAAGTTTATCTTGACAAACCAAACGATAGTTTATTTTTCAAAAATCACCTTTAGAGGTGGTTTGAGACTCATTTTATCTGTATGTTTAAATGTAAGCAGGGCCCATCTTGCTAATTTTTTCATACAGTAGCACTAGATTCTGTACTATTATTCTGTGCTAACCATCATCTGATGAATGTAAAAACTAGCATAATGTAAACAGGCAAATGTTCAAAACAAGAAAAATGCTTATTATGTATCTTTTTAGATGACTACAATGAGGCACGTTTGAAACTTCCTGAAGCTGTTGTCAACACTGACCTTGGAACATATCGTGAAGATTCGCCAGTTAAATCCAAACGAAGAAAGATGTATGTATTGTTTTTTTTCCCTCATTTGATAATGTTGACAAAGTGACAGTTGCACCTTATAATAATGACTGGTTGTTCAGACGAAAGCCTGTGTGCTTACCTGGAGAAGATGATGATGACATGGAAGAGCCCTTGCCAAAAGTGACGGCAAGGGAAAAGTATGTATTTCATTCTGTTATTCATTTGACTTGCATAACTTAACCACCTGTGCATGCTTATAATGATTGTGCTATGTTTATGTTGCTACAGACTAGATTTACTGCCTACTTCACCAAAAATTTTGCATTCTTTTGGCCCTAAAGGGAGTGCCTTTTCCAAAGAAAAATCAAGGTTAGAAGCTATTTTTATTCTGCAATATCAGGATAATGGCTAAATTCTTTTTCTTTCATTTGTTTTGAAAGTTAGATTTCTCCAATTACAAAACAATACATTTAGGTTATATATAGATAAATTGTAAACATTTCATGATGATTCAGTCCAGAGCAATTAATGATCCACACCACTACAGGTGAGGCAGTGTATCCCCATACCAGACCCCCAGAAGGCAAGAGCAAGGCCACAGCGGCACATTCCAAGAACAGGGACACACCTTGTCTTCAGACCATGATCACAGAGGCGACATGTCCTCAGACCAGGGCCACAGAGACAGTGCTTACACAGACGACCGTTGGGAAGGTAACGTGTCTCCCCACCAACGTACCTTACCAGACCAACACTAAAGACATTGTCTTTGCGCCAGCACCACTCCTAACCCTAACCCTTCCGCCACAAGATACTGTCTAGAATTGATTACCTTTTTAAATCTAAATCTTTAGCGTCTTTCTGTCTCGACTCCTCTATGGCGTCTTCCTTACTATCTGACGACTGGCACATTCAACTCAGATTTTACCTGCCATCTCTAATATCGAAAGCTCCTCGCTGGTGGTTTAACCTTTCCCTTTTGCAGAACACTACACTTGTGAGATGGCACAATGGAACGAAGAGTCCCTGCAGGACCTTGGTTTTGTTTGGATGGCTATAAAAGGTTTCATTCGAGATTTAATTACTTCTTTTACTTCTCACCTTGCGCATGCGACACACCAGAGAATTACTGATTTGGAGGCATGCTTGAATAGTCTGGATTCTATGCAGTCTCAGCATTTGGATCAAGCGCACTTGCTCAGCAGGATGCCTTAGTACGAACTCACTGAGGCCCTTAAGTCATTTTCTAAGAATAAAACTCCTGGGATGGACGCATTCAAGCTGAGGTGCTACTCACCTTTTGCTCACAGTTAGCCTCCCCTCTGATTCGAATGCTGTCTTCTGCCATAAGCTCCTTTCAGCTCCATCCCTCCATAAACTCTGTGATAATCTCTTTACTTTTAAAACAGGGCAAAGACCCTGTTGATTGTTCCAGCTACCGTCCCCTATCTTTAATGAACTCTGATGTGAAGCTATTGGCTAAGGTGTTGGCTTGCCACCATCAGTCTGTGATTACTAATATTGTAAATCGCGATCAGACTGGTTTTATTTCAGTTTGCTACGCAGCCGACAACATGCGTCATCTTCTGCATATAAATAATGATTCTTCCTCTCCTCCCACTGCTCTTTTCTCATTGGATGCCGAAAAGGCCTTTAACAGGCTTGACTGGAGTTTCTTCTGGAAATTTAATGACCATGGGCTTTGGGGCTTCTTTTATTGGCATGATAAAAATCTTATATTCTTGTCCGACTGCCTGTCTGCTTACCAATAATACCATTTCCCAGCCGTTCTGTATCCGACGGGATGCCCGTCAGGGTTGCCTTGTCATGCCCCGATCGTTCACTCCTCCTGTGTGCCACGCCCCCTCGTTAACCCGGTGTGGATTCCCGGTGTTTACCAGCTGTCCTTCATTGTTGTTATTAGTTCATTGTATTTAGTCCGCGTTTCCGTTCGTTTCCCCAGTCCGGTCATTGATGTTTATTGATGTTCGTGCTGATATTGCCTGTTGTTGGTATGTTTGCACTGAATAAACCACGTTTCCCATACTCCCGGCTGGGCTTCCCTGATTCCTCCGCTCGACCGCCGACGGAGCATGACAGAATGACCAGACTCTACAAGAAAGGATCCCAGCTGACTGAGACCGGATACCTCAGTTTAGCCAACGAGGTCCTACACTGGCTGGAACGACCTGAGGTGAGGGAGGACCCCGGGCTGCACGCTCTCGCTGTTCGGGCCAGGGATACGCTCCAGGAGCTGTCTCTGCCCGATGACCCGCACCGCGCAGACGAGGCGCATGAGTGTCTTTGGCAGGTGAGACGTGGAGTTGCGGAAGCGAACATGAGGCAGGTGGCCACCGATTGCGGCATGCCCTTCGGTCTCCTGCCTCCGCTTCCGGAAGCGCCCCCGACTCCATCAGGCAGGACAAAAAGGCGGAAGAAAACCCGGAAGCTACCGGCGGAAACTCCAGCAATCTGAGCAGAAGCCTCCGTTGGAGGCATACTACTATCGGCCCGCGCGCATCGCTGGAAAGTGGATCAACCCGGTAAGGGACGCCATCCCGCGGATCCCCAGTGCGTTTAAAGGGGCAGTGCCCGACCGGCTAGTGCCGGACCTGTGGCCGCCTGCCCTGCCCGCAGTTCCCAGGGCCGCCTCCCCGGAGCCGCCAGTTCCCGCGGCGCCTCCCCCGAGCCGCCAGTTGCATCGCCTGAGGCCGCCCCCGTGACTCCCGTGTCTCTTGCCCCCGTGACTCCCGTGTCTCTTGCCCCCGTGACTCCCGTGTCTCTTGCCCCCGTGACTCCTGTGACGATCACAGCCTCTATTGTGAGCATCACTACGCTGAATTTCAGCCGTGTGCTTGATAGTGTCAAGCGCTCAATCCATAACTGGCAGTCTGTGTCTATCATGTCAGTTGCATTTGGCTATGATCAAGATGAATGTTTTGCCCCGCTTAAATTTTGAAGTGCTATGCTTCCTTTGCCTCCCCCTTCCCACTTTTGGATGTCCGGTTGACAGTAACTTCTTTTCTTTGGAATACCCACAAGCCTCGCATAACATACTCCTTTCCAGAGATGATGGGGGCTCTCGCTCTACCAGAATATGAATGGTACCATTGGTCCATTGTTCTCCGTTTGGTCTGGCACTGGCTTCAGCCCCCCCATCACTGCCTTCCTGGTTTCCAATAGAGGAGAATCTGGCGCGTCCACATCAGCTGCAGCATCTTCCTTTTCTCTCACTGAAAGCTAAGGCGGCTAACCCTGGTCTAGGTCCAATTGTGTCTTGTGCTGTGCAGATTTTCCATCGGGTTGAGAAGCGCATTGGCTCTGTCCCAGGCTGGCATTCAAATACACCAGTATTTCTTAATAGAGCGCTTAACATTGGTGGTCAGCCCATCACAAACTCCCAGTGGATTTTTCTCCTATTGTCGTCAGCGCAGTTACACTTTGCTGCGATGGCAGCCCCTCTTGTATCACAAGCTGCAGCAAGACAGTCCAGGTCAGCAACTCCCAAATCATCCATTGTTTTTTTTTTTGTCGCACAGTTGCATGTGCTTTGTTAAGTAGGATTGTCCATTAAACGTTATTCCCACCTCTCAAAACTTTATTTCACAAAGATTGCTAATAACTGTGCTACTGGTTTCTGTTAAAAGCATAAAATACTCCCAGATCGTCACGTCTTATCTTACGCTCCTCGTACTGCAAAGGGTATGCGCATGATGTTACAGCAGGTGGAAGTCACTGTACTCATGCCCACTGAGTAGCAAAAAAGACTGAGGGGCAGCGTTAGCGCTCGATTTGAATGTCGCAAAAAAAAACATGTAAAATGGGAAAGAGCCGTCGTGTGATTGATTGTACAAATAGATTTAACACACAATTGGAGCTGTCTTTTTACAGATTACCAAAAACTAAATAAGTAAGTATAGGACGTGGATCGGTCACACATGGCCGATACCTGATCTGGGAAATAGGTCAGGATCTTATTTCATAGCTGTATTAGACGTCCATCTTGGACTATATTAGGAGACTGCAAACGAACTAAACGCAGCCCAGGCCTCAGGGCTGTGTCCTCAGTCCTTTGTTGTTCACGTTGCTGACTCACAACTGCTGTGCTGCATCTGCCTTGAATCACATCGTAAAATACGTGGATGACACAACAGTGGTGGGTCTCATTAGGAGCGACAATGACCTGCCCTATAGAGAGGAGGTGAAGTGACTGGTGGGATGGTGCAGGGATAACAACCTGATGCTGAATGTCGAGAAGACCAAGGAGATGATCATCGACTTCAGGAGAAAACAGTCCAGTCATTCACCACTCGTCATTGACGACAATGCCGTGGAGGTGGTAGGCAGCATCAAATTCCTGGGTGTGCAGATAACTGGAAATCTGGACTGGTCACAAAACACAGCTCAAAAGCTATAGACAGAAAATCGCTGCAGAGAGTGGTGAGGACTGCATAGAGGGCCATCCGGAATTCTCTTCAATCTATCCAGGACATTGCACTCAAATGCTGTCTGAGCAGAGCTCGTAACCTCGTCAGGAACTCCACACACCCCCACCATGCATTGTTGTCTTTGCTGCCCTCTGGGAAGAGGCTTTGCAACATCAAGACCAGGACGGCCAGATTCTGTAACAGTTTCATTCCTCAAGTCATTAGACTCCTAAACTCATGAAAGCCCCTCCCCAATCCCCCCTCCCCACACTCTGCCTCTCTCCATCCTTGCACATGTCACTTTTTAAAGAACTTTATGCACTATATGTCTTGTACTATAACCAATATGGTGATGTACACTGGGTTTTTTTGCTGCTATACCGCGGTTAATATAATTTTATGTTAGTTCCACTTATATTCTACTTTCTATTTATAATTTTTTTACACACTCTGCCAGGCTGATGGTTTGCAAAAACACAACGAAATTTCGTTCTTATGAGCATTAACCGGTGTATTTCTAAATGACAATAAAGGTGGCTATTCTATTCTTTTATATTCTATTCTATTCTATTCTATTTTTCGTCTGTATAAAGAAGGGCCAGTCAGATTTAGCCCGTAAAACAACGTCCCATGGATGTCTGTTATTGGGTGGGACAAACTTTTAGTGAGTGAATTTACATCAAGAATTTATTCATAATACATGTTTTCCCATTTACTGGAAGGAGACCACGGATTTTGGACAGTTTAGTCCAGGGTTCTTCAAATCTGGACCTCGATTCCAAATCCAGGCCGTGTTTTCAGTTCTCCCAGGTAGTTACTTTAATAATTACTGATTCTGATTGGTCAGAGGCTTCACACCTGACTGACAGGTAAAGGAAGGCTGGAAAACCAGCTGGGCTCGGACCTCAAGGACCGTGATTTGAATAACCCTGGTTTAGTCCCTATCTGTGCAGACTAGTCTGCAGTTAATAAATGTGGCCAACAGAGGGTACTGTACAAACCATTTATGTTGTGTTTATGGCCTTGCATGACCTTCCTACATTCTTCCACTTGCTGATAGGTTATCTTTGTAGCCAAGGGATAAACTCTTTACCTTGAATTACACCATGCATATATCTTTCAATACATCCATTGTTTTAAAAGTCTTCTTTTTGTAGAAACACTGCTTCATACAGACCACCATGGGCACTATCTTTGATAGTATGCTCAGGTTTGCTTCCAACACTTAGGAGATTCTAAGGAGATGCCAGCAGTGGCAATATCTCCTGAGGGAACTCAGCAGCTTTGGAGTCGGCAAGAACATATCGAGGACATTCTACTACTCCTTCATTGAGAGTGTCATAACATTCTCAATAACCTGCTGGTACCATGCCGCCACTCTGCATGACAGAGCCCACCTGCAGAGGACAGCCAGGGTGTGCTCTAAAATAATTGGATCGCCAGTCAGAACTCCTCCTGTGAGCTGCAAACACTCAGAACAGCACGCAGAACCCTACAGGACTCTTCACATGTGCTGTTCCCAGCCTTTGAGTGGCTTCCTTCTGGCCGCTGAATCTGCTGCCCGGATTGCAGGAAACAAAGGAGAAGAGCCACTTTTGTTCCAAGGGCTGTTCAACTTTTGAACTTGAAGCCACTATTACCCTCTGCCTTTATGCACCAAACCCCATAAAGGTATAACCACATTCTCATTCCCCACTACCTATTGACCTCCCCATTTTTGCACCTTATGTTAGTCTGTTAATTTAAGTAATTTAATTACTTGCAACTGCAATTTTTCACCTTATGTATATATTGAGAACCATTTAATTACTTATTTCTTTATTATTATTATTGTTATTATTATTATTATTTATTCTGATTTTTTATTTTTATTTTATTTGTTATATTTCTTTAATCTGGTTCTGTGTCTGTGCAACACTGCTCTACTTGCCTCAAATTGCCCCTTGGGGACAAATAAAGTTTTTTGATTTGATTTGTTTAAGGTCACTGGGAATGTTTATAAGTTATTAGTTCAGCCTATCATGACTTTATAAAATCATACACAGCTTCAAGGGTATTTGGAGAATATCACAGAAGCTTTAAGTGCAAGGCAGGGAATAAGTTACGATGGGATGCCAATCCATTCCAGGGCACACGCAAGTGAGTATAGAAAATGGATGGATGGATGAACAGACAGACAGACAAGCAGACTTCATAAATCCATTAATATTATAGCTGTTCGTTCCAGTCAGAATGCATCTGATCTTTTGCCACATTCCAAACACTTACTCAGCAGATGAATCAGTGTCAAAAAAGGAAGAGAAGATAGTATGCATTTAACTTAGGTTGTATCCCCAATTATTTCCAGTAGATGGCAGCAATAAGTGGTAATAGAACATCTCTACTGTAAAGACAGTAAGAAGTGGTATATTTATTCAGTTCAAGTAGATATTTATTTCAGGTGTACAGACCACTATAAGAAATTATGGGTAGCAGATTAAACGCGAAATTAAAAAATTCAATTTATTTTAATGTTTTCTTGCACTCCAGACATGGATAAGCAGTGGAAAATGGATGGATGGACTTTAATGTGTTTTTTAAATGGCCAAGAAAAGTCTTCAGTGTTTAGTCATCATGGGTCTAGGCAAAATTAAGTAAACAACCATATGAGGTTCTGAACGTTCCTAACGGCTAAGATACATTAAAAAAACTAAGAAGATGAGAAAAGTCAGAGGTCTCTGAAATGCCTGTGCAATACATACAGTGGTATACACGCAGTGATATACATACCGTTTTTCTTTTATTCACCCTTTTATCCATTAAGAAATTGGAGCACATAATCTAGGTTTTCTTTTTTATTCTTTCTCACAAAATGGGTGGAAAATGCTGGTTTAAAAAATCCGTTTGCTGACATCCACCTGCAGATTTCAGCTGTGATCAATTTAAAATAGTGAGCAGGCTGCTCGCTAACTTGTCAGCATGTGGGTGTCACTGGCTAATAAATCCCTTTGATTTTATTCCAGATAGCAGCAGTGGAACAGTAAAGCTTGTAGGCAGATTGCAGCACAGGCGGATGTTGTGATGGAGTTCATTCTTTCTGTGGTCTGGCTATCAGTTCCATCACCTTCCTTCTTTTCATACTGAGTGCGTCTCCCCTCGTCCTGAGAGCTTGACTGCATGCGTAAGACACCCGTGTGGTTTCTGAGCGGATCACAGCTACAAACCTGCAACGGAAGGAAACCACGGAAGTTTGTATTCACGTGCGTCTATTTTTATCTGCTGTTTTAGTGTTTATGCGCCAGAAAGACAAATCAGACATATACAGCGATAAGTAAAGGAAACATACAGTATTTTCTGCAAAGCTAGTTGTTAAAACATCAGTTAAGAAGTCTAAATTAAAATCTTGCTGCAGATTTCTATCTGTTTATTTATTCATATATGCTGTATATTGACTTAAACAGAAGAAAAACTATTTCTTGCCATTTCTTGTAAGTGTGAGCAGTACGAAGTGTCTAAAGTATATATAAACAATTTCAGCAATTTTCCTTTTGATCTAATTCCATTCTATATCAAGGTGGGTATCGTCGATATTGACCTCGATAACCGGTGTTGATCCAAATTTGCTGATTACTCTTGTCTGGGCCCCTAAAAGTTGTCAGTTATCAGGACCTGATAACATTTCTGATAGTACTTACTGTCATGGTCTCTATAAAAACTGAAATATTTAAATTACTATGTTAAGAAAAAAAATCAACATTTTAATGTTAGATCAATTCAGAAATGAAGCATTCAGATTGAAAGAATCGATGTGTGGCTCTGGTTTCTTCAGTGAACTCACATAAAAACACAGCAGTTCTGCCCAGTGATGGAGTCTGTACCAGGATTTATGTGCCCTACAGCTTACATGGATATTCAGACGAGTGGTTTAGCTGAATGACAGCTTCGGAAATACAATACTGTGACACACATGTATACATACACAGAAACTGTAATATTTGGTAAGTAATACAAGTAATCATATTAAACAGTCTTAATCTGTTGAGGTGGCCATGCTAGTTATATGAGATATATCCACCCATCCAGCCACCTCTTACCTGCCTGTCAAGTACAGGGTCATATGACGGGACTGGGGTCTGTTCCATACAGTATAAGGGCACAAGGAAATTTTACTGTAATTCCATTGGTCTGCCACTTTGTGTAGCCACAATTTGGAAATGAAAATTCAAGTTTTCCTGAATGTGGTGTAAAATATGTTTTTCTTTCAGCAAAGTAATTAACATTAAGAATTGACTTAGTTTGTCAAAGGTGTGTGTTTGTTCTGTCTTTTTGTGTATAGATTCAGTCACATGCACTGGGATTGTGACCTGTGTCTGGCATCACTTGACTATAACAACTCCACTCAAACAACTCCACTCCTTTCTATTTATTCTCTAATTATACATTTACATTTGGTCTTTTTATCTGATTCACAGTTAACAACAGAAAATTTTTCTAATAATATAATCATACTTTTACAAAATGGCTGCTATACTGCATGATAACTCTCTTTATGGCATCTCTGACTAGTGATTATCTTTTAAACATTTTACCTTTAACTCTGGCTGTCAAAGGACCACTGGAGGTAGAGCATGGCACTTACTGGCTGTGATGAGCAGGATCAGGGATCAGAGTGATGAACACGCAGTCCTCCATCTTCATCAGGACTAGCCAGTTCTCCTCAGAGCAAATCTGAGACCTTCACCTCTGAGCTCTCAGTTTGAGTCTCTTGGTACCATCCTGCCCCTCAGAGAGGATACGCCCCCACCCACCAATCACACACAGAAATGTTCTATCAAAGGAAGTTTCGGAAAACACCAAGTAGGGGCAGTGTCAAATCAGAAGACTCACGTTCTTTTCTGGATATATACAGGATCAGCAGCAGTGGTGTTAGTCAGCACTTATGCTCTTAGCATTAGAGCCTCAGGAGATATAAAAAAAAACTGAGGGCACCAACTGCTGGTGGAGGCTGTTCACCCCAAACACAAGTTGGATCTTCCCCATTGCAGCTGGATGCCTGCACTGGAGAGAAGGTGTTGGAGGAGGAAAAGGGAAAGCCAGCTGTGGATGCTTGGGCTTGCTGCAGGAATCTGCAGGAGTATCGCTGCTCTGAAGGGACTGCTGTATCCTCACTACCTCTTTTTTTATATATTCTTGCCTTCTTGCCTAAGCAAACTTGCTTTTGAAGAGCTAAAATTATGCACTCTGGATGAAGGATGTGAATACCAAGAGATGCAAATATCGACACACGGAATATCCTTCCAGGGGCACTGTAAGTTCATAGGCTGTGGAGGGGGAAATGAGAAGATGTGCTGATTGGGAGTGACTGATGAATACCAATGCGCTTGGTCCCCTCCCGTTGTGCTGGTCTCTAAGCTGGATGGAAATCTTTGGTTTTGCAAAGACTTCTGCCAGATGAATGAGGCTTTCCAGGTTGACAGCTACCCTTTGCCTGCGGTTGCATAACTGTTGGAAGGCCTGCTTATAATCCACCCTGTACCTCATGAACGGGTAATCCTAGGTACCTCTCAACATGGCTGCCAAGAGGAAGATGGCCTTCAGCAACCTCAATTGTCACTCACAATTCCATGTCCTTTCTTCTGGGGTCCACAGGGCACCTGCTACCTTACAGCAGTACGTTGTGCTGATGGACATTGTGCTTTGACCCTGTTTCAGCAATCTCTTCAGTGGAGCCATCTTCAAAGGTTCCTGCAGAGAGGCCATGTGGGCTGGGATGTATCAGTGTTGTCTGTCCCAAGTCTGTACCAAGGGCTTGGCAGAACATGTCATTTACTATGTAGGACTTCTGGTCAGAAGGGGTCTACTCCAGATTGAAGGCCTTTCCTTATCACCAAAATTCAGTTATTGACCTTCTTATGACTGCCTGGGTATTATTGCTGTTTTGTGTCTAACTTCCTTGATGCCATGAAGGAGGCACCTGATTGGTGATGATGTTCAGAGATTCTATAGCATTTCAGCCATGCTGTCTTTTATCAAGGATAATGTGTGCCTTAATGTGCCCCACACTATCAGTTATTCTCAGTTATGTAAATTATTCTCATCTAGATTACACTTCCTATGACCATGGCTATAAATTCTCAGAAAAAAGTAAATACATAATAGTATATTAATTATAAACGGTTATTCTAAAATATTCTTTTCTGTTTTCATAAAAAATATTAATTATTCATGAAAATAAAAACCTTAATGACTGATGAATTTTATTTTTGTTGCATGTTTGTTATTATTGTGGCAAAAGTGAACTATGGGATAGATAAATGGCAGGAACACAAAGTGAGATACTAAACAGAAGAGGGTGTGAACTGAAAAACAGTGATGTTCTAACAGCTTGTGGTCCAGGGGCAGTACGTCATCCAAACTGGGCCTCTACATAGATGGGGAAATTAGAGATGGTCATCTGCTAATGTAAGTGGATACAAGGGCTGATAAATGGCGTACTACAAATTTATGAAATCATGTCTGAAGTTGGCTGACTATCAAAACCATTAATCAGGTAACCAAAACTAGGAGACTAATGACATGGGACCTTACTGATGATGGTGTCTAAAGTGCTAAGGATACATATTTATGCAGGTCCATACTAGATAAGGAAAACTGTAAAAGCAACACATATTAAGCCATTAAAACCAGAGCTATTGGAATCTTGTGAAAAATCTCGAAGAATAGTAAATAAATATGGAATTATGGTGAATTGCAGTAAATGACCAGGCACATTGTCATGATCGCGGTGAGCCAGTCAGACAGGCGAGAGAGCAGAGACAAGGCGGACAGGCGAAACTCCAAAAAATGGGGTTTATTGTGGGTAAACGCAAGACAGAGACGGACTCACAGTAGCAACGTCAATGCCGGATCTACCGGACTGAACTAAGGCACAGACTCAAATACAGGGGATACTCAGGTCAGAACAAGACACAGATGAGAACAATCAGGTAAAAACACGGGGTAACGAGGTGGGTGTGACACACACGAGGAGCGTTCGGAGCGGGACGTGACACACATAGCCAAGTCTTTGCATTTTCCTAAGTTTGATTCCTATCTCAGTTTCACCTGTGTGTGTGGAGTTTGCATGTTCTCTCAGTGTCTATGTGGGTTTCATACACAGATGCGTGATATATACTCTAGAGAGCTGCACAAGGATAATATCTATTTTGATATCTTAGTTATTAAATTAAAAAATTGACATTACCATCAAGTAGTTTTGGGGTGAGAGCAAATAATTCAACAAAACAATGTTCAACACTTATAATTAATATAGCAGGTACAAGGATATGCATTCACAAGCAATTTCATGACCATTTTTGCAGTTACATTTTATTTCCGTCTGCACTGGAATACCAAAAACATAATTTTTATTCCTGCTATTCCACATATTTCTATTATTATTATTTTCCCCAGTGGATATCTGCAGCATTACTGTTTTCCCATTCCTGTGCAGCCCACTAATTCATATATCGGCCATTTTATTAAGTACGCCTTGCTAATACCGCATTAGACCTCTTTTTGCCTTAAACATTCATGGCACAAACAACTTGAAAACTTCCTCAGAAACTGTGGTCCTTGGCATCATGATAGCATCACACAGTTTTATCAGCTGCACTTTCCAGATGCAAATCTCCTGTTCCACCACATACCATAGGTGCTCTATTAGACTGAGACCTAGTGACTGTGGAGGCAATTTCAGTGCAGTGAACTTTTTGACATGTTCCAGGTTGGAGCGGTCACTCTGTCTCGCGCCGTCTCGCTCCAATACCACTCACACTACGATTCTGAGGTGTGCCCAAATTTACCCAGAATTCATCTGTACAATTATCAAGACTGTTACACAAATTGGCCGAGATGGAATTCACAGCCCCTCCAATGGGCTCACCACCTGTAGGAGGGGCCATAGGAGTCGGGTGCACAGTGAGTTGGGCAGTGGCTGAAGGCGGGGACCTTGGCGATCCGATCCTCGGCTGCAGAGGCTAGCTCTAGGAACATGGAATGTCACCTCTCTGGTGGGGAAGGAGCCTGAGCTGGTGCGCGAGGCTGTGAAGTTCT
>JABFEA020000067.1:16107188-16119880 GCA_019775915.2 Cyphomyrus plagiostoma | reverse complement strand
CTATTTTAAAATCAACTTAGCTGAAAAACCTGACCTGATCTACAAAAACTGATGCCATATTCGTGTTCTGTGGGCCATAAATATGTTAAATCAGCAGAAATATATTAGATAACTCACAAAAAAATTTTTTTGTAACCCAGTGTAATTGATTTGGTTTGTCAAAGCTGAGTATTTGTTCTGTCCTTTTGTGTGGGGATTCACTCTCATGCCCTGGGACTGTGACCTGTGTCTCGTGTCACCTGAGTATAACATTGACACTTCTGATTATTGTTATTGTTGTCTGATTATTGTTGATATTTGGATTCAGAGGCAATTCTAGGGACTCTGGGGGCCCTCCAACTCACCCTCCCCAACATAGTAATATTTATTACCATTCTTTTAGCACAAAGTCTGTATAAATTATACCAAGAAAGAAATGCTAATAGATGGAAATACTTACTTCTAGGGTGGTGCAGTGGTGTAGAGGTTAGCACTGTTGCCTCACCAGGATTCAAGTCTCCACCCCAGCTCCATGCGTGGAACCTGCATGCTCTGCCTGTATTGTCCTCTGGATTCCCCCCACAGTTCAGAAACATGCTAAGGTTGACTGGAGATTCCAAATTCCCCATCCTGGGGTATTCTCTGCCTTGTACCCGTAGCTTCCGGGATAGGCTCCGAACCCCCACAACCCTATATAGGACAAGTGGGTACAGAAGACATAGTCCCAGATATAAAAGTCTTTTATTTGAATTTTTATAAGAAGAATAGGAAAAGAATAATAATGCAGAATGATGTAGAATGTAAAATGTAAATAAAAGGAAGAGGAAGTTGATGAAACTACTGCAGATACAGAACAATCAATATAAATAATAAACAAAACATCCCTGCAATACATGTAATAAAATACATATTATATACTGGTATATATATATATATATATATATATATATATGCACGTGTGTGTGTGTGTGTGTGTGTGTTTTCTTTTTGTGGTGCTGCTACAAACATCAGCAGTGCACCGATGATGGGAAAGAAAGCAAACATGGAGCTTAGGTCTATTTTTCAATAAGAATATACTAAGAAAATAATATGAATTGTGATCTATGTGTAGATTTAGGAAGAAAAAAAAACCTGTTACCGAAGAAAAAAATTATCCATAGTACATTGGGGAGGCAATGCTTAGCCAGATAACTTGTCATATTTAAGGTACTCTTACCTCTGGTTGCCAAAGGACCACTGGAGATACAGCATGACACTTACTGGCTATGGTGAGCAGGAGCTGGGATCAGTGATGAACACGTAGACCTCCACCTTCATCAGGACAAACCAACTCTCCTCAGAGCAAACCCACCATGCCTGTCTTCACCTTTGAGCTTTCAGTTTGAGTCTCTTTGTATCATCCTGCCCCTCAGAGAGGACACGCCCCCAAACACCAATCACACACAGAACTGTCCTATGAAAGGAAGTCCTGGAAAACACCAAGTAGGTGGAGTGACAAATCAGAAGACTGATGTTCTTATTTTCTCTACATATACAGAGACAGCAGTGATGATGTTAGTGAGCATTCAATCTCTTAGCAGTCAAACCTCTTGAGATAAAAAAAATCAACTTTCAGCTGTGGTTTCCTCATGATCAACCACACTGAGGGCCACCAGCTGCTGATGGATGATAGTTGCCCCAATTACGGGCCAGGACTATCTTCCCTATTGCAGCTGGAAGTCTACACAGGGCAGAAGGTGCTGGTGCAGGAAAACAGAGAACCAGCTGTAGATGCATGGGCTGTCTGTGGGAATCTTTGAGGACGGCTGCCCTGAAGGGACTGCTGCCACTCCTCTGCCCCCTTTTGTAATTTTTCCCCACCCATCCATTTTCATTACTAAGGATTGCGGACCAATCTCTTGCAAGGCACTAAAGCACCTTTGGACAATTCGGCCATCTCATTTCAGTTCAGCATATTTTTAGCCTCTGGGAGAAACTGGAAGAAAACCCCTTGACAACATGGGGAGAACATGCAAACTCCACACACACACAGAGCCAGAGCAGAGACTCAAGCCTTTGTATCCAGATGTAACTGTGCTAACCACAGCATCACCATGTCGCCCCCTTAATTTTTTCCTTTTTTCCTAACTAGTCAGGCTCTTTATGCCCCCTGTGCCTCCTTGCGCACCACACTGGTGGAGGATGTGAGATGCAGGAGATGCAAATGTCGACATATAAGACATCTCCTTTAACCAGGGTACTGGGGGAGGTCCCTGTGACTCATTTCTTTATTACTAAGTATTAAGTTCAGGACTCGGGTTGTCCTCTGAAAAGATGAGGTGACTGGGAGTGATCGAAGAATGGCACAGTGCACAGAGCATCTCAATCCTACTCTTGCCTAAGAAAAAAAAGTCTGAGGCAGTGAAGCCCTTTTTCCGTCACCAAATCCAGGTGCTGGCTTTCCTAGGACTGACTATTATCACTGTTTTAGGGTTGTCCATGATGCCATGAAGGAGGCACCTGATTGGTTTTCAGAGATTCTATAGCATTCAAGCCATGCTGCACTTTTATCAGGGAGCCCAATGTGTGCCATGATTGTGTCCCACACCATCACACCACCACCCCCAGCCAGCAGTGCTTACAAACGGGCTGATTGAATGAGACTCGTGAGGTTTTCTTCATACCATTACCCTCCTATCTCCATGCAAGAGTCAACAAAGAACAAAGAGAAAAGTGCAGTTCAAATGTTTATTATGTGTATTCATGTATAGTAAGTGTCATCTGTACAAGTATTCTGAGAAAAACAAAAATACATAATTTCCTTTCATTTCATGGCTGATGTACCATTACATTCATGAATGCGACAAATAAAAATCTTGAATGATTAATAATTGCAAAATATGTATTAGAAATACTACAACATGTACAGTTAGATTTATTGCCCGTTTTCATAAAGGATAAATTATTTTGGATATAATATGAAAACCTTAATGACATGAAATTGATGTCTCATATTTGTAATGCGTTTGATTATTGTGGGAATTTTGGACCATGGGTTAGAAAAAGGTGGGAACACCAAGCCAGAGCCCGAGCAGGAGAGTGATGCTCTAACAGCCTATATTCCAGAGACATCTCTGTCCTGGGTGTCCTTTGCCTTGTGCCCAGTGTTTCCTGGGAAAGGCTCTAGGCACCACAACCCTGTACTGGACAAGTGGTTACAGAGATGGATGGATGAATTTTAAATAAGAAATGTACATATGCCTCTCTACTTACAAACAAATTACATTCCGAATTGAAATGTTTGTAAGTCGTTATTCAAAATAATTTTAAGGGTATACGCAAGAACAAAGAGCTGGGATGCTGGGTCATGCTGCTGCGTAGCGCTGCTGTGCGGCGGGAGTAGCGGCCAGAAGTCGTACTAGGCGGAATTGGCGCGGAGAAACAATTTTGATGTTGCGAACAAGAAACGGAAGTCCAACGAACACAATTTGGACTTACAGTCCTCTTCGTTCGTATGTCTGAAAGTTCGTAAGTTGAAAGTTCGTAAGAAGAGGAGCGCCTGTATTTAACATACTGGGAAATTTTGGAACATTTTATATTAAAATTCCCATAGTTCTGGGAGTAGTTCTATGAACCATTTCTTAACATTTTTAAATCATGAGTTTAATTTCAAATTTTACATTATTTAAAAATATAACTAACCATATAAAGGAAAGAAAACATAACATACACAATCAGAAAATTCAATAAGGGTCAAATTTTGGAAAATATTTTTTGCAGTTTTAATGTATAAAACGTTTTAATGACAAAAACGTAGTTAATTGCATTTATTGTAAAAAATAATATAACAAAAAATATTATATATCATATACATGTGAATAGCAATGATGATCTGGTAGATGCTGCTATAAAAATAAAGCTCATTTGAAGAATAACTATATGAAAGATCCTTCTTTAACTGCAGAGGCCTCACCCCATACATTATCAAAGTCTGGTTGGGGTTCAGGGGGGCCCTCTCCAGGGGGCAGTGTGGTCAAGGCTCTCTCACCTACAGGGACAGTGTAAGGGACACAGGGTATTGGCAAACTGTAACTGGGACTTGGAAGTGAGAGTAGTTATACTTTAAGCAAGAGACATTAAGTTTATTAGTTTAATTGTGAGAGGCATGGATGAAGTGATTAAACATAATGCCAATCTATGTTAATCACATCCAAATTAGTTCTTTTATTCATAATTAATAAAATACAGATGATCAAACCATCTGAGAGGAGCATTATGATGAGAGGGAGAGACTTTGCTCCATGAGATGTGTGTAATGAGAAACTGACCTGCTAAAACATGCGGGCTCTGCTCTACACCCTCAACATTATCATAGTCCTCTGGTGTGTCTCCTGTCACCATCAACCCTGAACCTGGAAAAAGAGGGACCTCAGTACACAAGGAGCCAGTTAACTGTTAGAGTTACAGCTTGTCTCATTTTGGAAAAAAATGCTGTAATAGATTTTAAAAGTCCACAACATAATTCTATATATACATAAATCAAAGATTACCTTCCAAATAATATAGTGAAATGTGTATAACAAAAACAATGCTTGAAATTAAAATAAATAAATAAATAAATAAAATAAACAATTAGAAAATTAAGGACTACTGAATATATAAATGACCATGGACCCATTTAAGAAACATGGTGAATGTTATAATTTACCAAAGAAATGTCCTGAGTCCTGCCCAACAGTCCCAGCATCAACATAGTCTGCTGGCGTGTCTTTTATCACCAGATCCCCTGTATCAGACACAGAGAAGCTGCTTCTGTGTATCACTGTAGACTTCCCATTAGTCAAATTATTAAAAACAGCCTTGGATTACATGAAATTTACTTATACTGACAAATAATCAAATAAATTTGATCAAAAGAATTAACTGAGGTAAACCAGGGTAAACACCCACCTGATAGATTATCAGCAATCTTTTCTGTAATGACAGCATCGTCATCACCGTCCTTCACTTCTCTCTTTGATTTCTCTGAGGTTAAACATGATCATTTAAGACAATTGAAGACCCCTGCAGCGTTAAAGAAGGTTCCTATTGAAACTAGGCCTAGGAGTCAATAAAAACATAATTATAATAATCGTTTTCTGTGATTATTGCATATAACATAAAAATTTACAATCATAGATATTTACACGTCCAATAACTAAATTGCTGAAGAATTGACACAAACAGGAGTATATGACACATTCTCACAAAGTCGTTACTGAAACATATGCATGTTCTTTTATTTTTAAATACAGTGTGAAAACTCAATTTATATGACTTCATTGTGAAGGTCTGTGCGAGACGCAATTTTTAAATCCCACTCCCACCAGCACCCACAGGATTCTGTCCCGTTCCTGCCTATTCCCACATAAGATTTGTCATCTGTTGGCCCTCTCCTGCCTGCATGTAATAAGTCTTGTCCCACTCCCGTCCGCAAAGGAAAAATGTTGTGTTTGACTATGCCTATTTTCAAGCAGACCTGGGGGGTATTCCATGAAAGTAGCTAAAAAAAGGCAGACTTTCCCAAAAAAGTTAGACTCAACCTAGCTCCATCTCTAAATCTAGCCTCATGTCGTTCCACGAACGCAATTCAGTTTTAACTAATCAAGGGTCAATCAAGACAGACTCGCATAGTCTCACTTAGTGCGCACACCTGCAATATTTAAAAAGCCCAAATAAATGGATGGATGAACGATAGATCGACCAAATGAGTCGGAAAGACTGTAAAATGACAGCGATGTTTCTTTCCGCCGCAGAACAAATGTTGCTGATGGAGCTGTATAAAAAATACAAAGATGTCATTGTTAAAAAAAAGGCAATACTGTGCCCATAAACACAGCCAGAGAATTGGCTTGGCAATGAATTGCAGACAGACTTAATGCATAAGTTACGTAAATGTTACAAGTGCTTAGTACAGTGGCATGGTGGTACAGTGGTTTAAATGGTTTTAACACACCATTTACTCATGCCACACCTCAGCAGCCACACTTTTGGTATAGATAATTATATTGTACATGTAGTAATCCAACTTTATCTGAGCAGATGGGCGACTATTAATAATCCTGAGTATGTATGTAGGCCTATCTGCGCTGGATATCACCGGTATGCCACACGCCTTGTAGGCAGAACCTCATGTCCGTTATAGCCGAACAGAACGACAGCTAAAAGTGGCCCTGGGGACCAAATTGTTTGTCCATTATAAGTGAAATTCCGTTATATGCGAGTCCGCTATATCCAATGCTTTTTCTGCATGTTCTTAAAGGTGCACGGCAGAGACCAGCAGACCTCGTCCGATATAGATGATATTCCGTTATAAGCGAGTCCACTATAACAGAATTTTACTGTAATTATTTTGGAATTAATTGGAAAGCTTTGTTATATTGATCATGTAGCAATCTCAGCTCTTTTCTCCATATTAAGGAAGTATCACGCAGAGGATTATTTTTGAAAAGATGGTTTATATTCTCTGCTTTTTTGTCTTGCTTTTACTCACAGCACTGACTACAGGGTTCAATTTATTTATATACGTATATACAAGAATCACTCTCCCGCTAACGCAAACAAAATCATGTCATTTTGGTACACCTTACAGATTAACAAAAAAATCAGATAATGTCAAATATTATGTCAGATGAGGACACATAATTCAACAGATTACACGACATGAATAGTGAAATCGCAGAATTTCATCAGAGGGAATGATCTTTAGGGAATTTGTTCCCACATGTCGGACGTTCTTTGAGGCAACGCTTAACTAAGTGAGTTAGTTAACCTGGTCCACGGAATACTTGTTCGCAGGTGTAATTACCATGGTAACTCAGCAGGGATTCATTTAAGACACGTTGATGGAATGGAACTCTCACTTAAATAAGACAGACTTATTGAAATAAGCGAGACTTTCCCTTAATCCTGCTTTGTGGAATACCCCCCAGCTCTGTCATTGACATTGTTTACTGAGTGCTCCCCTGTATGCCTATTCTCCCTAATAAACCCTGTTGCCCTAATCCTGCTTTCCCGCACCGCGCTCGCTCACCCATCAACTGATCGCGACAGAATGATAGACCTCCAAGAAGAATCACCTTTACAAGTCGAGCAGCAACGTGTTGGCTTACTACAGGAAGTAATTTACTGGCTCAGTCAGCCCAAAGTCCAAGAAGACCCCATAGCGCTAGAGCTGGCCAGCTGGAGTGGGACCCTCGTGGAGGAGATGTCCCTGCCCGAGAACGTGCATCTCATGAAACAGGTGCATGAAAATCTCCAGTTGCTAGTGCAGCGCATGACTGAACAGAGGGTTCAGCTGGTTGCGCTGTACACCATCAAGGTTGTAAACCCACCGTCTCTCCTATTGGAAAGGGAGCAACCTCTAGGTCTGTCATTGACGTTGTTTACCGAGTGCTCCCCTGACTACCTATTCTCACTAATAAACCCTGTTGCCTTTGGATTACGGTCTCCCTAGTCCTGCCTTCCCGCACTGCGCTCGCTCGCCCATCAACCAATCATGACAGCTGCCACTAATGACTATTTTTCTGTGGATTAATCTATTGACTATTTGACTGGTTGGTCAAATAATGTAAGCAATTAATTTTCCTCCAGAAAAATCATTAAGTTAATTTTATTTTGGCAACAGCAAATTATGTTGTTGCAAGCTTTTAGATAATGGGCATGGGGTATTCGGCATTATACAGACATTATTTTACCCACAGTTCGTTAAGAAAATTAGTAGTATGCCTAAAATATTAATGAGATGCATAATGTGACACCCAAAAGTTAGCAATCTGCATTAATTTGATATAAATTTATGCCTATTAAATTCGGGTAAGGGGAGCAGGCCACATGCAACTATAAATCATGAGAGCAATTTTTATTTCCGTTCACGAATTATTTTCTTTTATTTAGTGTATGTTTTCATTTCAGTTTTAGTTTATGATAATAACACTGGTCCCAACAAGCCCAGTATGCACGAACACACACTGGAAATGTCAATCCACTTAGAATAAACCCAGATTTTAGCCTAAACATTTTCTTGAACACTTATTCAATGGATAAGATAGCAGACAGACAGATGTATGGCTTTAGTATATAGTGTGTTTAGCAGCTACAATGACAAAAGATATTAAAAAGCTCTCTATACTTTTGGTAATATTATAAACTTGAATCAACAACACTTAGGGTGGTTTCTGTTATTCTGACGGTCCAGTATGGCAGCTCTGTGTTTTCTGTTCAGGCACTCGTGCCATGTAGTATATGCTATTGAACTTAAGTAGTGATACTAAAGGAAAACATTTGTTAAAATGAATTGGAGCATTTTAGAAATCGTAATGGCAATTTCATTAACGTAATAAAAAAAATGATGCGTCAATTTAAAATATTGACGTGGACAAATCGTGGCAGCCCAAGATTAATTAAGGCAATAGGGAAAAATGCAAAAGAAAGAAGTTAGGGTTGATTTCAACTGGGATACTTTAAATCAGGGGTGTTTACACTCCAGTCCTGGAGCACCGGAGCCCTGCACAGTTTTTGGTTTACCTTCATCTTACACACCTGATTCAGATCGTTGTTTTACATACCACACAGCTCTTGAGCTAAATCATTCGCGGTGGAACAGGGAAAGAACTAAGCTACACAGGGCTCTGCCCCCCCAGGACTGGAGTTTAAATCCAAAAGCTAATCAACAGATCTCACTTCCTCATACAGGCCCCAGGTAACATTAGCTTCCCCGTAAGACGCTAACTAAATGTTTTAATTTTAGCTTTGAATTACAGGGGCCTGAGCAACGTCATCACCTAAATTTTCATGTTGTGTGCAACCAGGACATTATTATAAATCTTTGATAATACTATTTTGTCACTTGGATGTCAATATTTGGCATGCATTAATATTATTAAAAAAATAATAATGCATTATAGCACTATGTATTAACACAATACATTTCCCAGCTCTAACTGAAAGAGTAACTCTGCCATATTTACAGAGTACAGCCCTTTACCTGAAAGAGGGTCTCCCTCACTGTCCTCGACATCTTCATACCCAGAGGGCAGCTCCTCAGAGAGGACACTTCCTGTGAAGGAGAGAGACAGTCAGTCCTGTGCTCAGGGAGACTCTGCATGAAGCTCCCTTTACTTGTTCCTGAGTAAAGACAGGATGTGTGGGGTTAGAGTTCAGGTGCCACCTGAGAGATAGAGAAATAAGGGGCACCCACCTCCCTCCAGGGTGATGCTGTAACTTTTGGGGAAATCAATATATACAGTTTGAAGTGCTTTATTGCAAGAGAAAATAACAAAAATACTAACAACTACACAATCAAATATTAAAAAACAAAAATATAACAAACATAACATTCCGTCCGACCCAAACACATGGAAACAATTAGTGACTGCAAATGTTCCCTAGGAAATAGATCCTAAAGTGAAAAAAGCTATTCTGTTTCAATCAGTCACTGGCACATTTCAAAGGTGGACTCACTCATTTGCACTTGTTCTATGTCATTCTCTGCACCATGACACATACACACACACACACACACACACACACACACACACACACACATATATATATATATATATATGAAATGATGTACATGAAAAGATGGGAGAAATTGTGGCCCATATCGATTCAATACGGGTCATATTATAATATGCAATACTAAGTGAGAGTAGCTAATGCTCATGCCCAAGCAAGCTGTCTGAAACTCATATTGTCCACATCCTCTTTCTCCCTATTGGCTGGTTTCTCTTTCACCCTCAGGGCTTTACAGCAATGCAGCTATGAGGCCCTCATGTGGTTTCTTAGCTCTAATCACACAGTAAAAGATGAAAAATCAACAGGAAGGGCACAGGTAGACATAATTCTTCTCCAGAAATCTAATTAGGTTGTATTAAAAATATACCTCTAATGACTGGAAATCCACTGTCCCACTTTAATTCACATCTCACTATTACCTATATGTGTGACTCTGTGACTGCAAAAGTTGGTTCATCTGAGTCTGCAGAGGTCAATAAGGTGAACTCACCCTCACTAGGGGCTCTGAAAGTCTCTCCCCAGGTCAGATTGTACTCTATCTCCTCATAAATGTCCTTTTGCAGAGGGGTGAGACCACAGTACACAGCTGTGGAGGTGGAGCAAATAGGAATAAGCAATGAAATCAGTCAGCCAGCACATGATTGTAAATTCCAACCATCCTGTCACAGGGACAGTGTTCTACCATGTTGAACCACACACCTCCTCCAGAGACAAATTGCCTTAGTGGTGAACTGAGGGCTTCCTGCATGGCAAGTGAAAATAATACTACTGATTCGCCAATGTTTCACCATAACGGATTTTATATGAACCATTCAGATACACCATTCTTAATGTGGGTCCTATAGCTCTATCTTTCAGTACCTCTCTTCAGCACTCTGTTCTGGTACAACTGGACAGCTGTTATCACCAGCAGCAGGAAGAGAAGAGCTCCCAGTACCAGAGAGACCACAACAGAAATGGACAGGCCTTTCTGGGAGGGTACAACTGGAGGAGGAACTGACAGAGAGATTTCAGTATATCACGCATCCAACAGGGCAGAATAATTGTCCTTAAACAAACATGAGAACATGCAATTTTTTTAAAAAAACATTAATCTTCTAACCACTTATTAAAGTCAAAATTGAGTAACAGAGTAAAAAAAAATTATACCATTTTTTATTGTTGTGGATGCTGCTGGAATCCCTGAATGAGTACAGTAAATGGAGATATGTATTAAATAGAATTAATCATAAATTGGATTTATTCCTCAACATTATACATTAAATTCATCAACTTCACCTGCAGTGGCTTTAAACAGCGATGAACCTGTGAAATTCAAGCATTAACATTTATTAATAAATATTCTGAGAGTTTAATAATAATAAAGTAATAAATACTTCATTGATCCCCATGGGGAAATTGTCTTTATGCCTCCCTTGCTCTATGTGGAGCAGGTTGTCTGTGAAGGGCAGCCACCTGTGGCGGCACCCAGGGAGCTGGGGGTTAAGGGTCTTGCTGAAGGACACGCAGACATGCTGAGACTGGGTTTGAATCAGCGACCTCATGATTACAGGCACACAGGCTAAGCCCACTGAGCCACACGCTGCCCCCATTAATATGGTTCTGAAATTATTTAATGTAAAATAGATAAAGCCATAGTGTTGAGGTTACAGTCTGTCTGCAGCCCCAGTCCCACCTGCACAGGTAACACCAGCATCCTCCTTGTGGCTGCAGCTGCTCTGATCTTGCAGAGAGTGAGGACAGTCCCACAGGTGGAGCTCATCACCCCTGCAGTTCACCTCATTCAGCCAAATGGTGCCATTTCCTCGTCCAAAGGCAGAGTTCCCATGAGCCTCCAGTGCTGTCCCACAGCCCAGCTGTCTACAGACCACCTGAGCGTCTCTCAGGTCCCAAGAGTCGTCACAGACCGTCCCCCAGGAGCCATTATGCCACAGCTCCACCGTCCCTGAGCACTCGCTACTGCCTCCTGACAGTCTCATGGGGGGGTGGCCTAGGGGGCAAGTTAAGACTGTGATTTATCAGCACAACAGAAGGCAGAGGACACATGTGAGGATAACAGAGTTCAGTGAAGAGCTGGGACTGATTTCTCACTGATGTTACTGACTGATAAACACGTAACACTGGGCAGGTAATAACTGAACTTACATGAACATGGTCTGTCCTTGGAAGGAGCAGGACATCCTTTCACATGGAATGAATGAAGAAAGAATTAATGAAAAATTCTTATTGTCATGCAAAATTATGCAATAAAAAATGTATATTACAATTAATACACCTTAGACCAAAGTGAACCAATAATGATAATGAATATGGTAATTTACCTTCACAGGTGATTTGAGCCACTTCACCTTCATCACATCTATTGTCTCCCCAGTTAGAGGACGGGCACTGCCACAGTGTGGAGTCATGTGGGCGACATTTCAGGTTATCAAGCCAGTTCAGAGAACCTTTTAGCCGAGACTTTGTACTAAAAATGGTCCCGCTCTCTCCACAGTTGAGATGTTGACATATCAGGTTGGCTGTGTTTGTCTCCATTTGATTGAAACACACATTTCCCCAGGTGCCATTGTAGAAAACCTCCAATTGGCCTGAGCAGCCCTCAGCCAGTCTGATTTCTTTATGTTCTACAGAGAGTTTTATGGAAGATCGTAAAGTAAATGAACAATTATTTATATTTAGAGAATAGCAGTGACATATGTTTAAATATAATATAGTTCATAGATGTTGAATGAGACATTAAATTGCTCGCATAAATATCGGTTGTTGTCAAATTTTTCAAAATCCTTTACCTAAAATGATACAACTAAACTAAAAAACTCAATATCTACAATTTATGTCTGCAATCTTTACATCATAGACATTTTTTTGTTTCCTTGTGATCAAGAGCAGAAATGTTAATTATTCACACCTGAACACACAACTCCTACATCCTCTTTATGGACACAGTCATTGTGTCCCCTCGGTGCTGAAGAACAGTCCCACAGAGACGTCTCATTCCCCTCACAGTCCACCTCATCCAGCCAGATGGGTCCAGTTCCAGGTCCAAAGAAGGTGGGCACTGGGTCACGGAGAGCCGTCCCACACTGGAGCTGCCTGCACACCACCTCAGCATCCTTCAGGTCCCAGGAGTCTCCACACACTGTCCCCCAGGAGCCCTGGTGGAGCACCTCCAGCCT
>JABFEA020000067.1:16076727-16092250 GCA_019775915.2 Cyphomyrus plagiostoma | reverse complement strand
ATATACACACACAGTAGTGGTGATGTGAGTCGGGACTCCTCCTCTCAGCAGTAAACCTGCCCTGATGATGAAATAAATTATAACCAGCAGAAAAGCAACAAGCTTTACTAGGAACCAATTATGTACAAAACAATACCTGGCACACATATGTACATTTATTATTATTAATAATAATACTTTATTGTTTCAAGTTGGGAAATTTTCTTTTTGCCTACCCTATTGTGCTCCACATGGCACACAGGCAGGTCAAGTCTGGCAGTGAAGGGCAGCCACCTGATGAGCTGAGACTTAATGAGGATCTGAGTATTCTGCCATGGCTTGAACTGGTGATCATCTGATTACAGGCACAGAGATTTAGCTTTCTGAACCACATGCTGCCCCCTAATAGTTTGCAAGTATAATTTGGACAGGCTGTAATTTCCTTGTCAGAGTGAGCAAGGAGCCTATTCCTAGGAGCAGAGGGCACACCGACAATTTACAGACGCAGTAACGCAGAATTAAACATACAAACTCACAAAGACTGGGCCTTACAATTTTCCCCATCATATTTTATAATGATGTTCAGAAGTAAGCTGCTTATTTTACTGACACTTTTCTTAACATTTACCTTCAAGAATCATTAAAGTAAAGTCAAATAGTATATAAGAAAACTTAATATCAAACTGTCAGTTACTGGAGACTGACAAGAGCATCAAATTTAAGATCCATCATCCATCCAAATTGTTATGCTCAGTGTTGTTGGAATTTTAAGTATAAATGAAGTCAAAGTTAAGAGTAGAACTGAATGCATGTTTATTTCATTTTCCATGATTAACAATACAAAGATACAGCCTTTAATGAAGGATAATCTCCATTTTAAAAAGACAAAAAGATGTATAGTGGTATCTCAGTTCTAGAACTCATTACAACTCGAATTTCTTAAAAGTCGAACCAACCAGTTTGAAAATAAATTACCTAGAGCTCGATCTGAATTTCTGAAGTCAAACCGTGAACAGCAAACCAAGATAACTCGTACCCCTCAGGAAATGAGTCACGCGGCACGTCTCTCAGCGGAAACAAAGGGTAACGCTTCAGTCTCAGCCTAGCATTCACTGAGATAGCATCATGCATGTTTACACTAGCTGAATATATACATTTAGACAGTATAAATACATTTAAATAGTGATAGACAGAAACAGTAATTACTATTTTATAATAAATACATAAAAAAAATATATTTCTTATCAATTATTTTAATATTAAAAATAAACCATTATTACATTTAATTATAATAATATTATTGTGCCTACGAAGACATAGGTGCAGACGTCAGTGTATCGGAGAATACGGGGTTTAATTACAGGGATGTCACGCCCAGCTCCGTCCTATCCTCTTGTGTGCCACGCCCACCACGTTAATCCCTGATAGTCATCACCTGTTTCCTGTTTCGCTTGACTTGATATGTGTATTTAGTCCACGTCTGAGTTCAGTCCCGTCAGATCTATCATTGAAGTTACTTGTGTTGCTGTTGCCTGTGCGTTCCCTGAATAAACCCCGTCTATTCCACTTCCTGGCTGCTTCGGCTTGTGCTTCGCTGCACCCCGCTCGCCCGTCCAAGGCAACATACAACACTGGACACATTGTTTTTTTTTTTTTACACATTGTTTGGATACATTTATTTTCAAATTACTGTTTTGATAAATCTGCTTAGATGTGTTTAGTACAGTATATGCTCTTGTTTTATGCAGTTCATTCTGTGTTTAAATGCTAAAAAAAACATATTTAGGTGTAATTTTTGGGGGGCCGGTAACCAATTAATTGATTTTCCATTATTCCTTATGGGTAGAATTTGATCAGAACTCGAACTTTTTAGGATTTCATCTGGAGTTCTGAACGGATTAAGTTTGAGTTCTGAGGTACCACTGTATTTAGAAAAACTGGGTCTGTATAAAATATGAAGCCAATGTGATCCTTTTATGTGAACCTTTGGACAGGAGCTTCCTCAGGCAGGACTGTCAGTCCCTCCTCCCCACGTCATGATAGTCAGTCTGGTCAGGTTCAGTGGGGCGTCACCAGGGGGCAGTGTAGTCAAGGCTCTTTCACCTTCAGGGACAGAGGAGGGGACACATGTTAGTGACAATGAATAGAAATGAGAGTGTTATTTACGGTGTGTAGGCAAACATGTCAGGGAAATGATTTGGTTTTAGAGAGTGATTTTATAATTCACATGTCTTGGTTGAGTTGTACAATAGAAAGAAAAATGAGAAACTTATTGCAATTATTATTGATAAACCCTGTATAAAAAAGACAATTTCCCCATGGGGATCAAAAAAATTATCAATTAATTAAAGAAATTGCAGAGCAGCGACCCCTTCAGATACATCAAAGAACATTCAGTCATTTATACAGTGACTATAGAAAGCACTACAAATAAATAGTACTGAGTAAAACGCATATAAACATGTGTATACAATATTTATATTACCAATAGAGCAAATATTGCATTCGTTTTTAGACAAGAGAAATACTGCACATCCAGAGAAGAGGTGGGGGTGGGGGGAGAGAGACAGAGGCAGAAACCCAAAGAGGGATGGTCAGTATGTGTTAAGGTTCAATGCTGTAACGGATCTGGGAGAGAAGCTGTCCCTGAGTCCGCTTGTCCCCAGTTTGATGGACCTGTAGCACCTACCATGTGAGAAAAACACTGGTGTTATAGAAAATGTGGTCTAAAAGTGAACGATACCAACAGACTCAACAAACTAATCAGGAAGGCTAAGTTCAAGAGGTGGAACTGGACACTGTTGTGGCAGAAAGGATGATGAGGTTGATTATGGACAACATCACTCACTCGTTTCACAGTGTACTGGTTGGATAGAATAGCACATTCAGCTGCAGAATGCTCAACATAAAATACTCCACCAAACACCTCATGAAATCATGAATTCATTCTGAAAGTTATCTGACTGTATAATTGGTGAATCACTCAGGGTGTATGTGCAAACAGATTTATTAAAATCTATTTATTTATCTTTTTAATGCAGCATGTCTGTATATATCATCATATTCACCACCTATTTATTACCATCTCTGTATGTTACACATTTATTCTTATACAGAAATTGTTGTATGTGATACTGTACATTGCCTATTTTTGTTTTCTTGCGTGGTTGTTTACTGTGTGGCCCTAATCACAAAAAAAATCACTCATGTATATTAAACCTTTCCTGAATCTGAATGATCAGGAAATCAGGAAGGGGAAGGAAAATGTAACTGAACTTAGATTATCATGTTCAAATAACATTTTCACTGACCAGTGGCACTGACCAGTATGGGGTGCAGTTGCACCACCTACACCCTAATCATCTATGGTCTGCGCATGATTTTGGACTGCAGGAGGAAACTGGAGTGTCCAGAGAAAACCGGTGTAGCCACAGCAAAAGCATCGAAATTCCACACTTTGAGTGGGGGCATGATTTCACCCCCCAACCCTGGTGGTAGGTGGCTACACACAGAGCCACCATAGAACTGTTTATTTAATGTGCATGGATGACATGAAATGTAATAAAAAAAAGAGATCAAAAGATATGTTGGAAGAAACAGGGAACTGGAATAAGCTTGACTAAAGGTGCACATGACAGATCATCAGGATTGTTCTCCACAAGGACAGAATCGCTGTAGTGCTCTATTATCTCTTATCCTTCTGATTCCCGTGAGGTAAAATGTCACCCTAACAGACACACATAGTCCTTCATCATCAAAGACATGCCTATTTCTTTTTCTTATTTTCCTTTCATACATTCTGTTGTAATGCTACTTAACCCATTTCTTAAAACCTATACATAAAAATCTATCAATTTTGAGAAACATTTCATTAGCACTATAACAATGATAAATGGATGATGAACTTCTTCCAGAATCCCACTGTAAACACTGCACTAACCCCCACATCCAAAGACCTCAACCCCCTACCTGAGAGAGGGTCTCCCTCACTGTCCTCCACATCTTCATACCCAGAGGGTAGCTCCTCAGAGAGGACACTTCCTGTGAAGGAGAGAGGCAGTCAGTCCTGTGCTCAGGGAGACTCTGCATGAAGTTTCCTCTGCTGATGCCTCTCAGACTGAGAGAAGACAGGATGTGTGGGGTTAGAGTAGCTAATGCTCACACCCACACAAGCTAACTGACAGTCTTACCAGCAACACCCTCTTCATTCCTCCTTATTGGCTGGTTTCTCTCTCTCCCTGAGGGCTTTACAGCTATGCAGCAATGAGGCCCCCATGCAGTGTCTGAGCTCAACCACATAGTTAGTTAAATATAATTGAACATACAAATAAAGTAGCTGCTTGATGAACTTTTAATCTTTCTCTTAGTTAGCACCATCAAACAAAGGACTAGGAATGAAATGGTTTCATGATAAATTGCGGTAAATTTCCCAATGGTTAGAATTACAATTTCAAATTTTAATTACTGGTAACACCGCACCGTGATTATCGTACTTTGAAAAACTTACGCGTAGTGTACTGTTCAAACCGGTTTATTTCCTTTATCTGTATGGCTTTTCTCAGGAAGGAGTATTAAAGTCACATTGAGAAAAAAAAATTCTGAGATTTTGAGAATAAAGTCGTCATTGTCATGACCTGCGCGTCCGATCCTCGTGTGTGCCACGCCCCCTCATACCTATGCGTATTACCCCGATTGTGATCACCTGTTTCCTGTTATTTTGGATTGTGAATCGACTTGTGTATTTAGTCCGCATATGAGTCCGTTTCCCCTAGATCTGTCATTAACGTTCGTTGCTGTCTGTTCTGGCAATCCCTTAATAAATGTGTTCAATTTCTATACAATAAACTGGGGAAGAAGCAGGACTATTGAAAATTTTTTTAGATAAATTAGAGAAACCCACCTAACTGAATAAAAACTAAACAAATTTGACTCAAAATCACATTATAGTACTAGCTATAGGTATTTTACATCCAGACCTATCATTTTTAAATCAACATTGTAACTATGAACCTATTTCTTAGTAACGTAGGAGCCATATATACATTTTAAGTTTGTGAGAATTTTTCTAGCTTTTTTTAAATGTTATTTTCCTATTCTTGGTGATCTTTCTTTCGGTTTGTTTTTTTGCTTGTAACAAATATCAACTATCAAAGCACCATCATTGTTTAATGCTGATTACCTCCAAAGAGTTTTCAAGAAGCTCTAAGAAAAAAAAAGTTAATGTTTTTGCCAACCCAAGTAATATGCACTGTCATTGTTTGAATTGGATAAAATGGGAAAATTTTGCCAAGTTAAATTGACACTATGTCAGTGTGAGTGCTGCGGTTTACATGAAGGGCAGTTAAATAATGATAAAAATCAATTATAAATTTGAGATGGAAATTTCTTTATTTAAGATTTTAAAGAATTTAAAAATAAAATTAGTTCATACCTTTAGTTATATCAAAGATAATGTAATTTAATTAATTAATGAATCCAGTTTTTGTCATGATCAGTCCTAGTCTTGTCCTGTTGTGTCTGTTTTCCTGTTTGACCAGCAGGTGTCATTGGCCACCCCACTCTTTTCTCTGTACAGTATTTGTACTAAACCAAGCTATGGTTTAGCACCATTAGAGTCCCTATTATTTCCCCCTACTCCAGGGGTGGCCAGCCTTATCTGCAAAGGGCCGATGTGTGTGTGGGTTTTTGCTGCAGCTCCCTAATTAGATTACTAATTAGAGGACTGTTTGACTGAAGAGTCCTCACACGTGGGTTTGAACAGCTGACCTATAGGTTATTCCAAAAACCTGCATACACACTGGCCCTTTGCAGATAAGATTGGCAACCGCTGCCCTACTCTTTGGGCTGTCATGTGGCTGAATGGGCTGAGTGCGCAACAGTATAGTTGTGCTTTTCTGACCATTGTGAGTTCATGTCTGGCTGTAGGTCAATTTATCATCTGTTGACCTCATGTCATACCTGTATTTATGCTTTTAGTATTGGTCCTTGTATTTAGTTTCTGTGTTCTTCATTTAACCTGTCTGTGTTCAGTTTTGCATTTAAGTCCAGAATCCCTTGTATCTCCTGTGTAGCCCCTTGTTCCTAAAGTTTGAGTCCTTAGTGCCTGACATTGTTTTGTTCCTCTGTTGGTCATCGTGTGTGTTACCTGGGGCCTGTTTCACAAAGCAGGATTACTTGCTTAACCAGATAACTTGCCAGATTTAAGGTAGTCTGAGCTAAATGTAAATTGATGAAAATAAGGTCTTTATCCCAGACTACCTTAAATCTGGCAAGTTATCTGGCTAAACAAGAAATCCTGCTTTGTGAAACAGACCTCTGTAGGTGTTAGTGTGTTTGCCAGTGTTCTGTGTTGACGCATGGTAGTCACTTTAATTTTGTCTGTATGGTGTTTGTTACTAATAGTTCATGTGCTTCACTGTTGCAGTGGCTAGTCATTCCTTCATCCTCCCATTGTGAAATGCTTTAGTTCAAGTCACTAACTCAAGTCCTCCTCTGTGGCTGTTTCTATATACATGAGAATCATTGTGATTAATAGGGGGCAGCGCTGGTGTTAGCCAGGCGGGGGAGCTGTAGCGGAGAGCTGAGGTGATTTTCTTTCAGTTTGAAAAGAGAATCTGAACACTGTTTCTCATCCTTTATTTCTTGATAAGTGGATATTTTATGAAAAGTAAAACTACATCACATTAAAAAGGGCTCAAACCACTTTTAGTTTCAAGGTAAATTAAAACAGTTTAATAACTGAACAAATATTTTTGTTTGTGTAGGGGTCACTGCTACGTGTCATAAAATGGCATAAAATGATTTACTTTCCTATTGACCCGATGTGATGTTACACTCCTGATCATTGTATTTTTGAGATCACAAATGTAAACTGCAGATAATGTACTGTGATATTCAGTGATTTGATCTATATGGCGAGGACACAGTTTGGGATATGATGAGGCTTTTCTCCCTGACATCTCCTCCTCTGTCCTTCCTTTATGGGGGCAATCAGCCGATCCCTTTTTAGGAGGGAGGAACAACCCAAAAACACCTGAAAGACTTAAATACATGTGTTGGTAATGGGCACTTTGTACACACTAATGGAATATTTGTTGAGATGCTAGTTGTAGGACTGTTTGTGGTGCAGTAGAGGTCAGTAACCAATTGAAGCTCCCTAGACAGGGTGAGGAAGGTTAAATTTAGCTAAGTTTTGGATGAGTTCCCTGTATGTAAAGCCAGTTTTGGGGTTAATGTGATGCCCAGTCCAGTCATGAGTTGGGGAGACGTGAGCAAGGACTCATTGTCAGACTGCACTGTTATTCTTATCTTTTGGATCTAAACTCTTTTTTTTGCCCTCAGTGTCCATCATGTAGTGCAGATCCAGCTGTATTCTGACAGGTGGTGGCCCAGAATTTTTTCAGATTCTGTTATTCAGACGGGGACTGTACAGGTGTTTCAGGACTCACAGTGGGGTTACATTCTGATGAACCCATTGTACATATAAATATAGCCATATATTAAATTGGTAAAATAAGTCAGTAAATAAATATCTAGTCACTGAATAAGTAAATACATGATTAATGAATCTAAATACCACTAAATGAAAAGAAGATAAATGAATACAAGTCTGGTTAAAAAGAAAATAACACCGAATGATACTTTGTTAAGCACCATATGAGTTTATGCTGGCGAGCACTACAGAGCCTGGAAGCGCGGCTGGGTAGATGCTGCTATGGTCCAGCACCAGTAGCATATATCAAACGGCATATCGCTAGTCTGGGAACAGGTCAGAATTCACAGGTGACTGCTGAATGTGCTTCACTGTCCCACCATCATAGAGTCAAACCATCGTAAAGCGAGGAACATCTGTACATTCATAAAATGACATTTACAGTCAAAATGTTTCTTCATGGTTTGAGATATCAGTCCAGCAAATTAAACATACTTTTGGTGTGACAAGAAGTTCCCTCCATTTAAAGGCCAGGTGAAAATTATTGTGATCCTGGAGTACCTGTTAAAAACCAGAATTATCATGCAACAGAACCAGAAGGAGGCAGTGTGCCCTTCTGTAACCAAGTTTGAGCTACTGTTTCCATAGCTGCATAGTCCTTCCTCACACCCAGCTGCTTATTCAGAACCTGCCTTTGTCTGATGCATTGTCTTGTTTGCACTCTGAACAGCTGTATTAAAGTATACGACCAAACATGATATATGAGCTTTGGTCACTGCATGTCGTTCCATGAGGAGAAAAGCAGGACAAACAGGATCATCACTTGGCGTTGATTTTTTCTGAGGCACAACACACCATCTGAGTAGCCTCCTGTCAGCATCACTCTGAAGGTGAGCTGCTTCAGCTGGCCTATTAACTCAGCAGCAAAGCAAATTTTACCAAGACCAGTGAGAAAACATAGGCTGAATAGCCTCCTCTCTATTGTAAACATGTATGATCCTGCAACTTAGTGTTTGTTGAATTCAACAGAGCTGAATAGCTCCAGGTATGACTGGGATCTCAAACGCAAACAATCTTAGGGCCACTGGCTAGGAGGTCTGCAGACTATGGTTGTTGCATCGGTGCTGATCAGTGGAATGATGTGACATTGTTTTTTTTTTTTTTTTTTTTAGGGCCTGTGGGTCGGTACTTTGAGACTTCTGAGGTACGATGACCCATTTATTAGAGTCAAAGCCCAACTGCTCCCCCTGCAGGACAGCAAGCAGTAGGCATTGGCACTGAGGAGCATGTAACAGCTGCCTTTGGCTCAGTCTGGAGAAGATCCAGATCTACATGCAGATGAGGTACAATCCTGCCACTGCTCTGCCATAACTGTGACAAAAAACAATCCACTCATGGCAGCTCTGCTGCAGAAGATGACAGTAGGTAAATAACAAAGGAGTTTTACCAGTTCAGCCCCATGACTGAATCCAAGGTAAACAGCTATAAGATGGATGGATGGAAAAGCTTTGTGTCCATAAACAGATTCACATTATATCCTGAATTAGTAGTTTACTCATATTTAAAAAAACCCATTTAGTGTAAATATTGAATTTTAAGCTGGTGTAAAAACAACACATCTGAGCAGAGTAGTCGGCAGTTAATGAAGGTGGCCAATAGAGGGTGCTATAGAAACAAAACATGTTGCAGAAATTAGACTCATGTAACCTTCTCTCATTCTTTCATGTTAATGTTATCTGTTTGGTCACGGAACCAAGTACCCTTTTCATGGACTGAATCATAGACATGTTTATTCACTTTGTTCTTTAACAAGCCTTTGGTATGTAGAAATACAGTCTGTTTGAATGTTGTTCTCCTGTTCACTTAACATTCCTCGGATCTGCCACATTCCAAAAACATGGTCAGATGTACTAGTGATACCTAAGGATGAGCAGATAGTGTGCTGCTATTTTATGTTCTGTTCACCATTATTTCAAGTATATGGCAGCAATAAGCAGTATTTACCCATTACTTTCTGTTCTAAAGACAGCAGCACGAGAGGCAGATTTATCCATTCCAAGTAGACATAATTTCTATTTCAGGTCTGCAGAAAATGTGCTATAATAAATGCTGTTGAACAGATAAGACTTGAGACTGAAACATTCCATTTATTTCAATGTTTTATATAAATCATAGAGAAAAGCCTTCAGTGTCCATGTAACAATAACTCCGTTATTGCAGCTCTCAGCAAAATGGGGCTGATAACCAGAAAGTGTCCTGAAAATTCATAAGTGTTACGATACATTAAGAGGATCAGGAAGATGGGAAAACTCAATGGAAAAAGTCACTGAAATTCCCATGATATGAACAAAGTAAGTAGCACAGTTTTCTTCTGTTTACCCCTTTATTCATTAATAGGTTTAAACACATCATCTGTATTACGTTTTTTTTCTTTTTCACAGATAACTGGGTAAATGGAAAAAAGTCATCCGTTTGCTGCCATCCACCTGCAGATTTCAGTTATGATAAACTTAAAATAGTGAGCAGGCTGCTCGCTAACTTGTCAGCGTGTGGGTGTCACTGGCTAATAAATCCCTTTGATTTTATTCCAGATAGCAGCAGTGGAACAGTAAAGCTTGTAGGCAGATTGCAGCACAGGCGGATGTTGTGATGGAGTTCACTCTTTCTGTGGTCTGGCTATCAGTTCCATCACCTTCCTTCATTTTGTACTGAGTGTGTCTCCCCTCGTCTTGAGAGCTTGTTTGCATGTGTTAGACCCCCGTGTGGTTTCTGAGCGGATCACAGCTGCATACCTGCTACGGAAGGAAGCCACGAAAGTTTGTATTCACATGCGTCTATTTTTATATGCTGTTCATGCATCAGAACGACAGAAATACAGTAGTTTCTGCAAAGCTGGTTAGTAAAGCTGAAGTTTCAGCAGTTAAGAGCTCTAAATTTAAATCTGGCAAATTTTTACGTGCAGATGACGTTGTTGGTTGGTGGAAGGAATACTTCGAAGACCTCCTCATTCCCATGACACACCTTACAATGAGGAAGCAGAGTATGGGGACTTGGGTGTGGACTCGTCTATCTCTGGGGCAGAGATCGTTGAGGTGGTTAAAAAGCTCCTCAGTGGCCGGGCCCTGTGGGTGGATGAGACCCGAGGGTGTGTTCCATCAATAGGGGATCACACTCCTCAGCCTCCCTGGTAAGGTCTATTCAGGGGTGCTAGAGAGGAGGGCCCATCAGAGAGTCAAACCTCAGATTCAGGAGGAACAGTGTAGTTTTTGCCCGGGCCATGAAACAGTGGACCAGCTCTATACTCTCGGCAGGATCCTGGAGGGTGCATGGGAGTTTGCCCAATCAGTCTACATGTGCTTTGTGGACTTGGAGAAGTCATTCCACCGTGTCCCTTGGGGAGTCCTGTGAGGAGTGCTCTGGGAGTATGGGGGCCAGGCTGACTTATAAGGGCCGTTTGGTCGCTTTATGACCAGTGTCAGAGCTTGGTCCGCATTGCCAGCAGTAAGTCGGACTGGTTCCCGGTGAGGGTTGCACTCCGCCAGGGCTGCCCTTTATCACTGATTCTGTTTATAACTTAAAGAAAGGATTTCTAGGTGCAGCCAGGGCGTTGAGGGTGTTCGGTTTGGTAACCTCAGGATTAGGTTTCTGCTTTTTGCAGATGATGTGGTTCTATTGGCCTCATCAGACCATGACCTTCGGCTCTCACTAGAGCAGTTCACAGCCGAGTGTGAAGTGGATAGAATGAAAATCAGCACCTCCAAATCCGAGGCCTTGGTCCTCATCCGGAAAAGGGTGGAGTGCTCTCTCCGGGTCGGGGAGGAGATCCTTCCCCAAGTGGAGGAGTTTAAGTATCGCGGAGCCTGGTTCACTACTGAGGGAAGGATGGAGCGGGAGATCGACAGGCGGATCAGTGCGGCGTCCGCAGTGATGTGGGTGCTGCATCGGTCTGTCATGGTCAAGAAGAAGATGAGCCAAAGCTCTTGATTTACCAGTCGATCTACGTTCCTACACTCACCTATGGTCATGAGCTGTGGGTAGTGACCAAAAAAACGAGGTCACGGATACAAGTGGCTGAAATGGGTTCTTTCGCAGGGTGGCTGGGCTCTCCCTTAGGGTGCGGAAACTCGGTCAATCGGGAGGGACTCAGAGTAGAGCTGCTGCTCCTCCGCATCGAGACGAGCCAAATGAGGTGGCTTTGGCATCTGGTCAGGATGCCTCATAGACGCTTCCCTGGTGAGGTGTTTCGGGCATGTCCCACTGGGAGGAGATCCAGGACACGCTGGAGAGATTATGTATCCCAGCTGGCTTGAGAACGCCTCGGAATTCCCCCAGAGGAACTGGATGAAGTGGCTAGGGAGAGAGAAGACTGATTTTCCCTGCTTAGACTTCTGCCCCCGTGATCCAACCCAGAAAAGCGGTAGATGGATGGATGTCAGTGTGATCAGCATGAGTCTCTAAAAGTCGTACTGTCCCCTTGTAGCTCCTGCTCTGCCAGAAGAGAAGCTGCCTGTTCTCCTTCTGTTTGTGTGGCTCTGGGTCCTTCAGTGAGCTCATGTTATTATAAAAACAGTATAGTTATGTCCTGTGATAGAATCTAAAGCAGGATTTATGTGCCCCATAAATTGAATCATCTATTTCTTGAGACAAGTGTTTTAGCTGAATGACAGCATCATAAATGCATCATATGACAGTATCATATGACACACATGTATACATAAACTGTAACATTTCATAAATAACACAAGTGATCAAACTAAACCATGGCCACAATACATATATCAGATATATCCAGCCATCTGTTACCTGCCTGTCAAGTACAGGATCGTATAAGGAGACTGGGGCCTGTTCCATACAGCATAAGGGCACATGGAAATGTTACTGTAATTGCATTCATATGCCTCTTTCTGAAGTTACAGATAACTCAATAACTTTTACTAAATATCGTGTAGAACGTATGATGTTTTCAGTGAAATAATTAACATTAATAATTGCCTTAGTTTGTCAAAGCATTGTATTTATTCTGTCCTTTTGTGTGGGGATTCACTCACATGCCCTGGGACTGTGACCTGTGTCTCGTGTCACCTGAGTATAACATCGACACTTCTGCTTATTGTTATTTGTATCCTTAAATGGTTATATTTGAGCTGATTCAAAGCCAACAGCAAACAAGAGAAAACTCTTCTATTAATTTAATCATACTATCACTAAACGTGTGCCAGTCGGGTAAATCTCTTTATGGCATCTCTGACTGTTGATTATCTTTTAGGAATGTTACCTTTAACTCTGGCTGTCAAAGGACCACTGGAGGTAGAGCATGGCACTTACTGGGTGTGGTGAGCAGGATCAGGGATCAGAGTGATGAACACGCAGACCTCCATCTTCATCAGGACAAACCAACTTTCCTCAGAGCAAATCTGAGATGCCGACCTTCACCTCTGAGCTCTCCGTTTGAGTCTCTTTGTATCATCCTGCCTCTCAGAGAGGACACGCCCCTACCCACCAATCACACACCAAAATGCCCTATAAAAGAAACCTCAAGTAGGTACAGTGACAAATCAGAAGACGTTTTCCCCAGTCAGCAGCAGTGGTGTTAGTCAGCACTCAACTTCTTAGCAGAAGAATCTTGAGATTAAAAAATCTACTTCTAGCTGTGGTTTCCTCATGATCAACCATAATGAGGGCCACCAGCTGCCAATAGGTGGTAATAGCCCCAGTTGCAGGGCAGGACTATATTCTCCATTGCTGCTTGCAGCCTGTTCCTCAAAGAAGGTGCCGGAAAAGATGGGAAAGCCAGCTGTAGGTGCATACAGGAATCTTGGAGTATAACTGCCTTGAAAGGACTACAGCCTCCTTACTGACCCTCTTTGTGTATTCTTTCCATCTAGCCACTCATTTTCTATACCCAAGACAAGGTGCCAACCCATCGTAAGGGGTGTGCATGCACACGCACACATCTTTGGGTAGCTGGATGTGCCACGGGGATTCCACACAGGGTTAATGAGGGGGGCGTGGCACACGGGAGGATCGGTGAGCGGGGTGACAATTAGGCCTAGTGAGAAATACATAATGTTTAAATGATGTGGGACCTTTTTGTTGTGTTTGTTACAGGAAAGTCCATAATACCAGAAGTAAAACAGTAAAACCCACACAGCATTAAGCTCATGGAATTGTGAAAAATCTTGAAGAATACAGAATAATAATGGAATTATGTGGAATTGCAGTAAATGTCCTGTCTGGCACACAGTCAAGTCTGATGGATTTTGGAGATTCACAGCTGAAATATAAGTTGACATTAACTTAACACTGACGGTAACAGTGTGTATAGCAAAGTCAGTCATTATATCTCAGGCTCTCTCCTTCTGCAAGGAATTTCTTATAAATGAAGCTTAGCAATACAGTAACTGCTGAATTACTCTCATTGTCTGAATGCTTAGTAAAATACAGTATAAACGCTGTAGGTTTGATTCCCGTTCCAGCTCCATCTGTGTGTGGGGTTTGCATGTTCTCTCCACGTTCATGTGGGCTTCCTACACAAACCTATGATATATATTGTATGTGAGAATGTGTGTCTTGTGATGGACTGACTGTCCTGTCCTGGGTGTCCTTTGCCTTGTGCCCAGTGTTTCCTGATAAAGGCTCTAGGCACCAGGCACCACAACCCTGTACTGGACTAACCCTGTGGTTACAGAGATGGGTGCATGGTGGACGCATATTAAATAATAAGGAATATATTAAACATACAGGGCAATTTTGTAGCAATATATTTTTAAATTAGCACAGTTCCCACAGGGAAACATTTATATTTTTCATTATTCATGAGTTTCATATATATATAAAAGAAATATAAGAAAGCAGAAAATGCTAGGGGGTCAAAATATTGCAATGAGATTTCACTGGCAGACAAAGCTGTCAAAGAAGTTATGTTTTTATTTTAATTTGAGAACATCTTAGAAATTTAATTCATTTTAATAATACAAAGACCTTAACTGTTGCTAAATTAACAGTAGGTGTGCATGTGTGAGTGGTTGGTGTGTGAGTGTGCCCTGTGATGGACTGGCTACCCTACAGGGTTGTTCCCTGCCTCGTGCCCGTTGCTTCCGGGATAGGCTCTGGACCTCCCGCGACCGGTTATTCCAACCGATAAGCGGGTTGGAAAATAGATGGATGGATGGAAGACCTTAACCTTAATACCTTAAAATCCATAAAAATGTGAATGGCAATAAAACTGTGGTAGATGCTGCTGTCACGAAGCTCATTTGAAGAACATCTTCATGAACCTTTGGCCAGGAGCTTCTTCAAGCAGGACTGTCAGTCCCTCCTCCCCCACATCATCATAGTCAGTCCGGTCTGGTTCAGGGGGGCCCTCCCCGGGGGGCAGTGTGGTCAAGGCTCTCTCACCTACAGGGACAGAGTAAGGGGCACAGGGTATTGACAAACTGTAACTGGGACCCGTACTGCTCTTAGCTGATGGTGTTCCATGTCTGAGGTTAAGTGAAATTGGCTGGCAAATCTGCGCCCTAGCAGCCACCTATAGGATATGCTGGTCCTGACTGAGACATAGTAGAAGTGAAGACAATTCTAAGTGAAAGAAGAAATTTTAAGTTTTTTATATTAATTGTAACAAATGCACATAAAGTGATTCAAACTAATGTCTATCTATGTCAGTTAAATTAGTGTCATAATAAAAGATTATGAATATGTAAAGAGAAGCATACAGGTCATCAAACCATCTGAGAGGAGCAGTATGATGTGAGAGAGACTTTGACCATTAGATGTGTATAAAGAGAAACTGACCTGGTAAATCATGTGGGCTCTGCTCTACACCCTCAACATCATCATACTCCTCTGGTGTGTCTCCTGTCACCATCAACCCTGAACCTGGAAAAAGAGAGACCTCAGTACACAGGAGCCAGTTGACTGTTAGAGTTACTGACTGTTTGCCTCGTTTGAAACACTACAATTTATTTACTCCAAAAGACTTGCAAAGTCCACAGAATATTACCAGAATGTTATAATTTACCAAAGAAATGTCCTGAGTCCTGCCCAACAGTCCCAACATCATCATAGTCTGCTGGTGTGTCTTTTATCACCAGATCCCCTGTATCAGACACA
>JABFEA020000067.1:15988319-16002412 GCA_019775915.2 Cyphomyrus plagiostoma | reverse complement strand
CTGCCTGAACACCCCCCCCCCCCCCACCCACCCCCAGTACCACTTCTGCCTTAGGCTTTTGACAGGGCTGTGACTGGGAGTAAGTAGGAGTTATGAAGAACAGAGCTGTGATCTCATCCAAAGAAGCTCCGCAAACTTTCACCTCCGTGATACTAGACGGCTTGATGATGCAAGTGATTATCTAACCCTTGGACATAGGGGTCACATGGTGACCTTGCACACTCCTTTGACTACAACAGTTTATTAATGAAAGGTCCGGTTTTCACAGCTTTCTTAATTTTACCTTATACGGTACACATCATGTTCTGCTACGACAAGCTTAGACATATCCAGAGCTGTCCTTCTCCCTAATCACTGTCTCTAGCTGGGAATCCTGGTGAGAACAGTGTGTCCTGCTCCCTGGGCAATCTGCCGCTCAATACGAATTAAAGTTTTGTGACCGGCTTCTTGGTCAGGGATTCTGTTCTCGATCCTGCAGTGATGTGGGCAGTTCTGCCAAACACTATTTCAGTCCATGGCCAGGCTGTATGTAATGCATGACTTGTAACTAATGTTTGATTGACTCAGAACTGGTTACAGTTCCATAGTTTCCACAAGACTGTAGCAATCATGCACATGTAAGGGACATTGTTAGCCTATTAGGAGAAGAATGGGTGTGACACATTTAAATTCTGCCCTGGATAATATCTCCTCTCATCCTGGCATTGCATTCCATGAATTTCTAACCTAGATGATAACCAAAACGTGAACAGTCAGGCTTCTCTGGATGCAATAACAATTGCTTGAGAGTAAGCTGTTTAAGAGTTTTCTCAGCCTTGACCAATCCAGGTGCCTTGTGCTGAGAGGGTCTTTCTCTGTCCCACAATGTCCCTGCGAGATCTGCTGTCCCAGACATGCCAGGGCACACTGGGACACTTCCCACTTTGTCAGCCAAGGGCTGATCCTGTCTAATAGTTCTGAAACTAACATATTAATAGCTTATCCTGGCCCCCTGTTTCACACTGTCCTGTGTCTGTACTTTAAGTATTGTGAAACACTCTGCTTGTCACTCATTGTCTGCATATGTAGTATCGAGGGTAATACATGCTGTAATTGTCTCTGTGCAGTAGTAGAGTGCAAATGGTGGGGAGGCTGCCTCACATTCGTGTAGATGGGAGAGACACGTGGCAAATTTCCTAACGCTGCACTTCCTGTAACCGGGCAACGGAGCTCAAGTGCCACTGTAATGCTCACTGCTTATAAGGCAGTGTTTTTTATTCATCCCTTTGGTGGCAGTATACCCAAGAACCACCTGGAAAGTCTTACCTTTCGTTATAGACTGGCATCCTGATATTGAAAACTGGCCTCTTTGCGCTCCATCATGGCTGCAGTCTAAATACAGCATACAACTGTGATGACCTGTGTAATTTCTCTGTGTGCTTTTTAGCCAGCTAGCCATTAGCCCCCCAGCCACTAGGCTACCAGCTGCACTGATAGCACCAATTTAGCACCGTGTATTATTAATAAGTAGCTGCACATTTTTACTTGTAGAACTTGGGTCTTTTTGCTCTCATGTCCCTGATTTAAGGAGTGCCTGGCATTTTTAAGCCGTGTCCCCCAGGCTAGTCATCTGTTTATTAATATCCAGCTCTTTCCAGCCCCCGACTTTAGCCCACTTGCTTACAGTGTTAGAGCTGGGCAATATGGCAAAAAAAAATATCACAGCATTTTTTCCTGTGTTGACCGATATCGATAATTATCAATATTACAGTTTCACAATGCTGTTCCATGCAATAATGTAATAATCAAAAAATAATAAAAAATAACCCTATTCTAACAAACAAAATGAATACATTGAAAGAAATACTTACTTTCCAACAAATTTAACTGTTTGCGTACAAAATTCTCTTAAAATGATAAAAGGTTATTGATTTTCAAGTATTCAGAGAAACACAGCTCAAATGAACAAGACCGTATAATAATGTCACTGTGCAAAACGATAGAATATTACAAATACAGTGGTACCTCGGTTCTCGAACTTACCAACTCAAATTTCTTGAAAGTCAAACAAACCAGTTTGACCTAGAACTTGATCTGAATATCAGAAGTCGAACCATGAACGCTGACCTAATATAAATTGTATACGCCATAAAATGAGTTCATACTACAATACAACTCTTACTTGAATGCCTTCTTCACAGACTGGATTAACCAAATAATGCAGCACAACATTACTGTAACTAACAATAAAAAAAAGCACTAACTTACATGTACTATTAGAGCATTTATGTAATTTTTTTTAAACTTTATTTTACCAGGTAAATTAACTGAAAACCAGTTCTCACCGCTTTACATGCTTTTCAGGAGAAATAGCAGATAACGCATTGGAACTTCCTGGGATACAAACGTCATGCGTGTGACTAAAATCTTCAGCCAATAAGGGCAAAGTTGTTTTGTTACGGAGGCAGTTCAAGTTTGTGCTGCGCGGTCTGTCGCAAGTTATTCTTGCTCTTGCAAGGATTTTGTACCGTGTGACGTGTGGAGACGTTTTGCAGTGCTGGACAAAAAATTGGTCACATGGTACAAAGTCCTTGTGAGAGCATGAATAACTTGAGACAGACCGTGCAGCACAAAATTGAACATGTAAAGCGTGAGAACTGGTTTTCAGTTCATTTAACTGGTAAAATAAAGTTTAAATAAACTACATAAATGCTCTCAGTACATGTAACTTAGTGGTTTATTTATTGTTAGTTACTGTAATTTTGCACTGCTTTATTTGTTTAATCGTCCAGTCTGTGAAGAAGGCATATTCAAGTAAGAATTGCATTGTACTCTGTACATAACGATAAACTTTGAATCCTTGAAATATATGTATTTGATCTTTTTCCTTGCAGCTATCTTTTTACAGTGTCACTATACACAATAGTTTTATTCACTGCTAACAGTTTGTATCAGGAGTTGGTTATTGTGAAAGAAGTAATGTGCATGCATGTGATATTTGTATAGATTTATCTACACCCTTCTGGTAGTTCTGCCATTGCAGTCAGGTCTCGCAGACTATGAGGAGGAAAAGTTGCCTGACTTGGCTGCAGTCAGTTTATACCCCACCCCTGCAGCTGCCAGCAGATCGTGTTCCATGTCGCGTTAGCTGCAGACAGACCTAAGCCCAAGTCAGACGCACCCATTGCATCATAAAGGGAGGATGGGCAAAATTACAACATTGTTAGTGATTGGCTGTTGTGCTGGCGTTCAGTAAACATCTGCTCAATAGGCCATCGAGTTGTCTGTCTCAGTGCACTGTCTAAAACAGAGCAAACTTGGTTGATCGAGTTTTATAGTCTGTGTGTATCATCGTGATCATCCTCATTTTTTATTGATGAAAAATCGAGATTGTTTTATCACCCAGCACTACACAGTGTGATTTCTGGAAAAATGTAACTGTAAAACAGATCACATTTATGTATTTTTCTGCTGTATTTCATTCTGCTTCAGGTGTAATGTAAAGAATGTTTTATTCATAGTCACTTTAAAGAAGGGAAATGCCAGTTTTTAGTATTCTTCCATTGTTATGCTCTTTACAGTTATTGTATGCAGTTTTAGTGCTGCTTCAGATCCTGAAAGGTCACCCTCTTGTTGGTAATTATCTCACGGCGCTCCACCGCGTCAGGTACTGTACTTTTGCTATTTTGAGGAAGTACTAAAAGTGCGGCACTTCAAAATGTTGGTTTTTGGTGCTGGAATTTTTTGTACGGGTACTTGCCCAGACATTAATGAAAAAACAAAAGTACCGAAAATACCATGCTGCATATTTATTTAAATGTATATTTAAATATTTATCAAAAGTGCCATTAAACCTGAATTGCTCCGGTGAAACGTTCAGCTCCAGAAGAAAGTGAAAGTCAACCAGATAGCAGCAAACTAAAACGGTCATTTTTTTCCCTGTTCCAGCTAATGATTATGAAGCTTTATTGTAAGGTATGTGACTGTTGAGAAAGGTGTTTGTGAAAATGTATTCTTGTAGAGCATGACATCCGGATTTTGGCATCAAAGACTGTATAGCTGAATGTCTGTGGAGCTTTTAGCTGGGGAGGGTGTGGATATGGCTGTGGGGTGTGTTTTGAGAAGCTTACTGAAGTGGTGCAGCTTGAAACCTCGCCTTGCGTCGTGATTTCCTTCCCGTGACGTCCCCGTGCATTGCAGTTCAGGGAGGGGACTCCGCAGTGGCGGGGCTGCTCACTTACATAACAGGGTGATGTAAGTATTTCCCTCCCTTCTGCTTGGATGGGGAAACTAGGGCACTGTGCTGACAGGTCTCAGCAGCAGGTTTTGTCACTGACCCACTTTAATCTCCTTGGGATGACCTCCCACATCATCCTCTGTGCCACGGACTGGAGAACACCCCCCACCTCCCCAGCACCAGATGGATCCTCCTTTTATTCTGTATATGAAACCTGCTATCTTGTGCTTCAACCATACAGACCCGGTGGCATTTCCAGATTTAATTATATTGAATTGCAGGACATTGTGTGCTGATGCTGGTCGACTACTGATGTTTCTATAGCGATCAAATGAAGATGAAATGCAAACTAGAATAGAGAGGTAATGTTGAAGTTAGACAGTAAGGCTTTATGCTCTAGCCATGAAGTTAATATTATAGATGTGAGGTAATTGGGCTTCCCACAGAGCTAATGTAACACCCCTGCATTTTTGTGAAATGGGAGCATTTTTTTCAGTGATCCTGTTTTGCCTAGTAGAGTATTAAATCATAGCTGCTAGTACTGTAGTTCTACTTAAATCTGCCCTTAACCTATGTTCTGTTACCAGGCTAGGGCAATCCCTTGTGTTCCTTGCATAAGTTTCACGTACACTGAGGATTGAGCTTGTGATGTTACATCAGTACATCATGACCCACTGCCCCAGACACAGCCTGTGCGCTCCCACCTTACCTTCTGTGTCCTGGTCTGTCCCAAATCCCGATTCCCCCCACCTCTCTGCCGCTGTTATGGATAACATGTTGTTCAGATAGGACTTACTTCTGCCCAAAGTGTGCCAGATGTTGACTGGGTGGTCACATGGTGTGGCATGGGTGGGGCCTGTGTGTCCTCCAGTGGTAATAAAAATGGTCATGATCTGACCTCTGTTGTGGCGTCCAAACAGTACAAAGAGTGGGTCTCTTCATTTATCTGGGTATAAAATTTTCGATACAGACCCTTGCATAGAAGGGCCTGAAACAGTTCAATGAGAAGCTGAGTGTAATTTTTAATCACCGGATTAGGATCAAGAAAGGAAGAGGTTCTTCAGGATTCTCTGTTTTTGTACATCATTTAGTCTGTTTCCTGCTAGTGTTTCTTGTTTCTTATTTGCATGACTTGTCTGATGTTAGGTTTTATGCAGTGCTTGTATGACTCGCATTCCAATAGTTAACTTGCACTTTTTACTAGTCACCCATTGCATGCTTAGCCTAGTTGCACTTGTACAGTACTGTGCGAAAGCGTTCGGTTGTCACAGAAAACATTTTAAGCTTTTTATCTGGTTAGTCAGTCTAGGCAGCCTACCCAATCTGCCTATGTTTATTTAAATATTACTTAAAAGATCAGATTGAGACTCAAAATCAGCAGATATAAATATTCAATTAATCGGATCAGGACGTCTAACTTTTTTCTTTAATTCAGGCTTCATTGTGTAGACACCTATCCACTAAATAAGACTGAAGAGTACCTGTTTTTATTCTTAAGGTGTATTTGTGGGTTAATGAAGTGTTTTATGTCACATCTGCACTCAACCATAAATTTGTTTATTATTAACAAAAGTCATTTTTAAGCTAGTAAATAGAGATGGAAAAAATGTATGACAAAATATATTTAAGCTACTACAAACACGCATAACGTACTGTTCCACCTCGTTTGTATGTCTTCTTTTAAGCATTTTTGAGGCATTTGCAGTTCAATATGAATATCTTCAAAACAAGTATACACAAGTGCCAAATGCTTAAAATTTTAACACAATTTTTCTCCCATTGGCGTCAGCTCAGTTACACTTTGTTGCGATGGCAGCCCCTCTTGTATCACAAGCTGCAGTGAGTTCACAAGATAGTCCAGGTCAGCGACTCCCAAGTCATCCATTGTTTTTTTTTTAATTGTTTGCTTTAAGTGGGATTGTCCATTAAACGCTATTCCCACCCTTCAAAACTTTATTTTACAAAGATTGCACATCTCTGTGCTACTGGTTTCTGTCTTATCTTACACTCCTCGTGCATCATACTGCAAAGGTTATGCGGATGACGTCACAGCAGGCGGAAGTCACTGTACTCACACCTACTGAGTAACAAGAAAGACTGAGGGGCAGCGTTAGCATTCGATTTGAATGCCACAAAAAACACATAAAATGGGAAAGAGCTGTTGTGTGATTGATTGTACAAATAGATTTAACACAAAATAGGAACTGTCTTTTTACAGATTGCCAAAAACTAAATAAGTAAGTAAAGGACGTGGATCGTTCACGCATGGCCGATACCTGATCCGTGAAATAGTATTTGTTTACTAAGTAATAGTTCAGTTTTACTGATGCTTAGCCTGCTTGCTCTATTTTTATGTATTCCCTTCCAAGCTTGTGTGGTTTTTAATATGTGCATACTTAATTTTGACCTTAAATTTATCTGTATATCTTTCCTTTTAAACAGTTTATCGGTACAGGGTTATTACAGGGACACGTTTGGAGATTCCCCGGATGGCATTCCAGTCCACTGTAGGACTTTTCTTCTCCTCCGTTGAGCCCCAGAACCAGATCATTCAGAGTAGAGTTGATTACAGGATATTCAAGTGAATAATATAATTATATATATTAATCTGCAGCCTTGGAACACAGTGTACGGTTTTGCTCTGAAACAGTACAGTTATATGGCTGGTTGTTTCTTCTGAATTGACTCCCATTGTGTGTGTGTACTTCATGGCATTGGTACAGCGCCTGCAGCCTTCCGATCGTGTGTCTACGTGCTTAGCCAGAGGAGAGGAGGGTTCTGTTGTATCAGATGGCTTTCTGCCATTAAAGCTGAACTAAGTCATTGTAAAGTCTTTGCATGTCCCTGCCTCTTATCGTTCCATATGGACGCTTTTCTTAAAAATGGCTGTTTTTAGACAGTCCCTGAGTGCTGAGCCCATCTTAGTTATTGTGGAAATGACAAAGTTGCAGCTGGGGCTGGGTGTACCCTTGCAGCTTTACCTGCACTGTTTCACGCCGTTCTCTGCCTGTGTGTGTCCCATCCTAGACTGCATGCCTGTATGGCTGGCATGTTCTCTCCTCTGGCCTGGCCAGCCCTGGTTAATTTTCACTGACTCATGCCTTTTATTTCGTCTTTTAAAATTTTTTTTTGGTGACGCACACGCTCCCGGATCATGGCCAGCCCTTGACAAGCGACCGTCCCTGGGAGGTAGTGGCTTGTAGCTGCCGCTTGGCTCCAGATTAGAGGAGCGCAGCAAATTAGCAGCTGTAGCACCACCCACAGCATTTTATAACATACTACTGAATCGCATTGATCTTGTGGGTAGTTTCATAACAAGTTACATTAATTTACACATGCAGAATACCAACAGAAGACGATTCCCTTGTATTCTTCAGTGAAAAGGCAAAGGGAGGTAGTGGGAGTGACCTGCCTCAGTTGATGCTGTTCATGGTTGGTCGCCCTCTGCTGGGTGCCAGGAGTGGTGGCAAGCATTGGGCCTAGCTGGATCTGGGTTTCTAGGTCAGTTGACTCATGGAGGGATGATTCATTATTGCAATAGCTTTTAAAAGCCTCGCCTTAGTCTTTTACTCACAAAAAGGGGAGCATGTTCATTGGTGTGCGGTGTCATTATTACTCTTGTATAACCAGCATTCACTCAAACCACAGGCTAGGTTCTCCTGTTTAAAAAAGGATTCTTCACTTTGGAGGTTCTGATGCATTAGTAGTAAATAATACTTTTGAGTCCTAATCTCCCTAAGCCGAGTTTAAGCAGGTAACAAATCAGTCCTTCAGGAGAACTGAGACAGAATAACAAGGTTATTTTTTTGTTCTCAGCACCAAACATCTCCATGGTGACGTGTCATTATTCAAGCTGTGTGTTACCGGTTTCTCCCCCATCCCACCCTTGATTCGAGCGCTCTCGTCTCCATTCAGAAATGTCTTCCACGTCACGGTCATCTCCTTGAATACACCAGGACTCTCAGGTCCTGGAACATTCTGTACGATCTGGTTTCACTGCTCGGACTGGATCTTTGAACTCGGTACCATTTCAGCTATGCTTAGACTGAATTCAGAGGTCTTAGAGACAGTGCTGTGTCACACAGGAGGGATAGTAAGGTATTCTTTGAGAGTTTCTGTGTGACATTATGGGAGACGGCTTGTGGAGGTACTGGGGCGGGTTGATTGGTTCAGAGTGGTCTTTTTTTTTTTAACCCTCTCCTCCCTTGCTTTGCCTACCCTCCCAGGTTTTTACTACAGTGTCTAGAGGACCTGGACACCAGCCTCCGTAAGCTCAACTCACGCTTGTTTGTCATCCGGGGCCAGCCGACTGATGTCTTCCCCAGGCTGTTTAAGGTGATGGGAGAGAGATTTTAGGGGTGTAGCTTAGCGGGTTTAGACATTGTACATGTATTTGGAAATTTGTCAGTTAAAATCCCAGGTTTGGTAGCGTGATTTTATGTTGGGACCTTGAGCAAGTCCATTAACCCCCAATAACTTTGCTCTCACACTTTGGTTAAAGGCATCTGCTGAATAAATGTAATGTTATATAGTGGAATCGGTCGAATTGTCACAAATAACAATTTTTATAACAACTGTGCCCATCTCTCATTTTTAAATAAAGAATTAAGATTCTCGATTTGCCTTTTGTGCATCAAAACAGAGGAATTCTTACTCTTTCCATCCAGTCAGTAACATGTAGTAGAACTTGATAGCATAGACAACAAAGATACTCACAGAACATCAGTGTAGACAGTACTAGGAGCTGCAGAGAGTTGTTTTTTATGAAATAAATATGGAATTAGAAGAAATGGCTGAAGAATCAGAGGCTTTCTTTTTGATGTCACGTTTGTTTTGATTCCCGTCTCCCTTCAGGAATGGAACATTAGCTGCCTGTCGTACGAATACGACTCGGAGCCATTTGGGAAGGAGCGTGACGCGGCCATCAGGAAGCTAGCCAGCGAGGCTGGAGTGGAGGTCATCGTGCGGATCTCGCACACGCTCTACGATTTGGATAAGTGAGTTCAGTCGTGTGCCCTGCCCTCTGTGGACTGTGATTCGTTGGCATTGAAGGTTGGTAATGCACTGACTCTCAGTATGTCATGTATAAACGCATGTACACTTACTGACTAGTGTGAAATTTTATACTTGTACACATGTGGACAAGGAAAAAAACGTTTCTTCCACAAAGACGAATCAGGCTGGTTTTGTAGGAAAAGAAACTTGATTACTGCTTAACTGCCATATGAACGCAGTAGTTCTTTCAGAAGATTACAGTGTGGTGTGGTGTGCTCCCCATATGACGATGGCAGTGCTGCATAATTATGGTTCAAAACAAGCTCTAGTATCCAAAGAGAGTCAATGAGCCAGACTAGTGCAGTCTCCTGGGTGGAGAAAGTCATGATCGTTCAAATTCGGTTCATTTTAGTTTTGCAAACGATTCCAGGGAGTGATTCCGACAGTGAATAAAAATAAACACACGGACCCTGGATGCCCGAAAGCTGTTTGCTAGGCCCCTCACCTGCTGAATCCCTGTGCAGGATCATCGAGCTGAATGGAGGGCAGTCGCCCCTGACCTACAAGCGCTTTCAGAGCCTGATCAGTTGCATGGAGGCGGTGGAGACTCCAGCGGAGCCCATCACGGCCGAGGTCATGGCCAAGTGCGCCACGCCCGTGTCAGACGACCATGATGACAAGTTTGGGGTGCCTTCCCTGGAGGAGCTTGGTGCGTAAAGATCGACTTTGAGCTGGAGCCTTGTTCTCTCCGTCTCTGTGTTGATACTAACGTTGGGCCTCCTTCCCTGGCCCTGCAGGCTTTAACACGGAGGGGCTCTCCACGGCAGTGTGGCCAGGAGGGGAGACTGAGGCACTCACTCGGCTGGAGAGGCATCTTGAGAGAAAGGTGAGACTCTACGGGCTTGCTGGCCCCCATTTGTATTGGCATGGTTTCAGATCCCATGGCGGGTGGGACTACTGAGTGCTGTCAGGTCACTTCCTGCTCTCATCCAGTGGGAAGGAGTCATGTGACCGATGGTTGTGTATGTGACAGCAGAGGGCAGTCTCATTCACTGAACACCCTCACTTCTTGTGTCATTGCTGACCATCATATACTGACACATCGCACAGTATAATGTCAATAGTGAGTTATATGCTAACTGTCTGGTACAATTACAATTTCTTTAAACATAAATTGTCACCCTGGCTAATTGGAATTTCTAGTTGCATTCAAAACAGTAACAACAAATTAGAATATTTCCACAGAATGCTGCCGAAAGGCTCATATTTTCATTTGGTTACTTATGGTTGTGGTTAGGGCTGGGTTGGGGTTGTGGTCGTCATATTAGGATTACAGGTTTCTCGCATAGAAATGAATGGAGAGTCCCCACAAAGGTATAATTACAAATGTGTGTATATGTGTGCTGTGATGGACTGGTGTTCCCTTGCCTTCCCTGTCCAATGCTGCGTGGAATAAATGCTTGGTAGATGACTGAATTATTGTAAACCTTGTATGACATTCTAACGAACAGTGTTTATAAAAATGGTCATTGTGCACTAAACTGAAGAGCAAGGCAAGTTTTTGTGTAACACAATTCAGACACAACGAAATTCAAAGTGCTTTACAAAGGCAGAGGAATATTTCAATACAGTGTTAATACAGCTAAATCATTACTGTTGTGCAGTTAGACATCAGTGTGCAGTCCTTACTGATTCAACATTGCCATCTGAAGGTCACAAGTGGAAGTTAAACATTTCTGTACCATTATGGATTGGTAAAATATCTCGCTTTTAATCCAGCAGCATATAAAAGTCCCACAGTACCCAAAATGCAGTGGAGAGGTAGATCATCAATATTTGCAGCTTTTGTGTTTATATTACCAGTGATTTCATTTTAGCTACAGTTTAGCTAATGCTTAAGTACTGCTAAATACTAAATAAGGGACTCACATTTCCATCTGACTCCAGGATGATCCACCCATTTCAAACTTCTTATCCTGTGTAAGGTTGTGGGGGTGGGATTCTTAACACCTGTCGCCAGTTTCATTTAATAAATGCAGCACGGTAAACCTCCAGGAAGCGCCATAAGTCCTGCTGGCTCAGCCTGGCTGAGGTGTGAACTGAGGTGGCTCTTTCCCCTCGCAGGCGTGGGTGGCCAACTTTGAGAGACCTCGCATGAATGCCAACTCCCTGCTGGCCAGCCCCACCGGCCTCAGCCCCTACCTCCGCTTCGGATGTCTGTCCTGTCGCCTCTTCTACTTCAAGCTGACTGACCTCTACAAGAAGGTATGTTGCAGGATGCTGTATGAACTCCAGGGGGCGCTTTATCCACAGGTACATCACTGCATGAATATCTGTCTCGGATCACCTGCTAATGACGTTATAAATGTTTCCTTTATCTTCAAACATGTCTGTGTGGTATTATCCATGCTGGGTGTGGTGTTCAAACTAACCGCTAAATACTGAGAAACGCAGTCTAGTCGTCATGCTGAAATCGAAGCTTTGGACTGGATGTCCACAATTGTCTCTGGACTCGAGCCAGTGAGTCAGGGCTCAGGCCATCTGCTCTGTGTCGCAGGTGAAGAAGAACAGCTCCCCCCCCCTGTCTCTCTACGGCCAGCTGCTGTGGCGCGAGTTCTTCTATGCCGCTGCCACCAACAACCCGCGCTTCGACAAGATGGAGGGAAACCCCATCTGCGTACAGATTCCTTGGGACCGCAACCCCGAGGCGCTGGCCAAATGGGCTGAGGGGCGCACCGGCTTCCCTTGGATCGATGCCATTATGACCCAGCTGCGTCAGGAGGGCTGGATTCACCACCTGGCCCGGCACGCTGTGGCCTGCTTCCTGACCCGGGGGGACCTGTGGATCAGCTGGGAGGAGGGCATGAAGGTACGAGAGAGGGGAGTGGGCAGAGGGCTTTAGATTGAAGTCAAGGTCACAGAGGATGGAGGCCAGTAGGTTGTAGGATACAGAGCTGAACGTTGATTAGAACATGAACAGAGTAACTAGTTGTGGCTGCCAGTGTTGCTTAACTGCTACATGAACATCTTGTCCCTGCGATGTTGATTGGACTGTGAATGCAGTAACTAACCAAACATCTCCTTTTCCCAAGGTGTTCGAGGAGCTGCTGCTGGACGCCGACTGGAGCGTGAATGCGGGCAGCTGGATGTGGCTCTCCTGCAGCTCCTTCTTTCAGCAGTTCTTCCACTGCTACTGCCCCGTGGGCTTCGGCCGCCGCACCGACCCCAACGGCGACTACATCAGGTCAGCAGCTCCAGCGGGCCTCTCTTCTCTTTGGTTTTGATTATGACTTTTCTTACTATGTGACATGTACAGGTGTGCACACCTACATACATGTCTACAACATGAAAAGTCAAACTTTACTGTCAAATAGCCCATAGCTTGATCACATTCATTGTGAAATAATATTTCATAATAGTGACTGTCTAATGAAAATTACAACATTATTAAAAAATACAGTTTAAAGATTATACGTGGAAGACAAACATTATGAAATATTACCTTGGAATTATTTAAGAATCAAAGGACATATTTATTGAAATATACATTTTTCAGTAGATCATTTTACTTAATTTAGAATATTATGGTGTTCCCAACAAACATTTTAATTGGTTTGAAAAACCCTGAAATGCACAAAGAGCTTTTGATTTTTTCTACTTTGAATTCATGGCAGATTCTGCATACGGGAGTGATTTGCGTACTTTAAAGTTGCGGGAAAGTGAGATCTGATTACAAGCGGTCAGTGGAGATGCATGTTAATGCCAGGTGTAGACAGGGCCTTTATTGATGAGGAATCTGGCCACTGAAGACGCAGGACAGAGAGTATTGATAACACTGAACTTTCTTCCTGGTGTAAGCTTTTAAGGATACCTTGTACCACAAGGTATAGCCAAACCAAGACTGAACTGTCACTTGAAACCTCAATGGTGAGATTGAAACTCGTATTCTGGGGACTTTATGAGAAGACCTATTTATTTGGAAGAGACTACAATGCTTGGAAAAGTCAAAGGTAGGAAAACAAGTGGTTGAGCAGCAATAAGGTGGATGACCTTGAACTTAAAACAATGTATATGGCATTGGGAAACATGAATATTCCTGGAGGAATTCTGTCTATATGATTGTATTAAAATTGGCTGAGAGGGGAATATAGGGCTCTTGAAGGTACAATCAGGCACGCTTAGGTTCACTCAAATACACTTTAATAAGTACAGTGGTACCTCGGTTCTTGAACTTAATCCGTTCCGGACTCCAGATCGAATCCTAAAAAGTTCGAGTTCTGATCGAATTCTTCCCATAAGAAATAATGGAAAACCAATTAATTGGTTCCCGGCCCTCCAAAATTCCACCTAAATATGTTTTTTTTTAATTTTTTTTTTTTGCATTTAAACACAATGAGTAGGTTAAAAGAAGACCTTTTTTTCTTAATGGCTTCCAAAACAATAAAGGTCTTATCCCAACATTACCCCTGTCCTGCCATAATTGTCCGCTCCTTCCGTGTGCCACGCCTCTCTTTAACCTCGTGTGGGATCCCCATGTGATCAGTTGTTTCTGGTTGTTGTCATTATTCCTCTGTATTAAGTTTGCGTTTCAGTTTGCTTCCCCAGTCCGGTCATTGGGTGCTGTCGACTTGTTTACAGCGCTGGCTTAAAGCAACGCATTCTGATCCTGATGCAATGCATTATGGTTAGACGCACTGCGACCTCTCACCTGGCTGCACAAACTGGAACCACCTCCGTGATGACACACCTTTGCCCTTATTGGCTGAAGAGTGTCCCAGGCAGTTCCCATGCGTTATCTGCTATATTGGTTTTCAGTTAATTTACCTGGTAAAATTAAGTTTAAATAAATGACATAAATGCTCTAATAGTACACGTAAGTTAG
>JABFEA020000067.1:15946477-15958424 GCA_019775915.2 Cyphomyrus plagiostoma | reverse complement strand
GCCCCCCCCCGTGACGCCTTGGCTGAGTCGGGGAACTTTTCATTAGGCACTAATAAAAATGCGATTAGATGTGTCTGCGTGACTCCACTCGCAGCTGCTCGTGCATTAGCGGCTCTTCTGTGGCCCAATTAAAAAGCACTTCCCTTCCCCTGAAGTAACTTTTAAAAACTCTCACTTAAAGTCTTTGCTAAAAATTCTGCCGTGGAGGAACTTCCAGAACTTTTTAAACTTTTTTCTAGTACTGAAAATTTACCTGGAGACATTTGCAAAGCACCGAGAAGCGAATTTATTGATTCTTCGATCCCATTTTAAATATTCCCTGGAGGGAATTAATCTATCTTGGGTTTCCTGCATCTCTGCAAACTGGACAGTCTGGTGCCAATGTGAGAAACGTTAGCTGTAAGAGAATCCTAAGAGATTGTGTATGGCTGTGGGATTCTCCTGACTGTTGCCTCTTATTGCCCATGTGAAAAAAAAAAAACCTGCCAGAAATGCTGAGAATGTAGTGTAGCATCATACCTGTCTCTGTGTCAACACTGAGAACATCAGTCTAGGAGTGCTATGGTAAAACCTGTTAAAACTAGCACCCGCTGTCAAAACAGAGGCTGCTCACATGGAAGTCAGGAAGGTCTTTTTAAATAACTTCTTATGTTTAATCGGCATTAGTAATTTGAGGGGAAAATAATTTTCACCGGGGTAAGGGGTATGATTTCAGCCTGTCATGTGTATGGCGGTTGCATGTTCCTTCCATGCTTGTGTGAGTAGGTAGGCTAATCGCTACCTCCACGCTGCTAATAATGTGACTTTGTGCCTTGAGCTGGACTGGCATCCCCTTCAGAGGTTTCCTGTGACAGGCTTCAGACTCTCTGTCACTCTTGTGCTGATTAGGCCCCAGGGAAAGTGGGTGGTGGCACATTTATGCTTTGCAATGGGATTATGACAAATTTATCGATCTTAATACCAAGCATTGCCACAAATTGGAGTCCATCATCCATTCGTCTTTTTCCACTTGCCAGACACAGACTTTTGCGCTTTTTATTACATACATTATATGTACATATACATTATACATTTCTTTGTTATAATCACAGTTTTCTCCTTAACTATATAGAAAGTTATTTGTAAACAATAATTCTCCCCCTGACTAATGATCTCCCCAGGGTGTGCACCAGCTTTGTGCCCTGTGCTGCTGGGCTGAAGCTCTAGGTTCCTCGTGACCCTGCTCAGGATAAGCGGTCTGATAATAGGTTAGGGTTAGGCTTATTGTCCCACATAAACAGGCTGAGCACAGCACTGTGTGGTTGACAGACACATAAGATGAGAACCTGTTCAAGACCGTTTGCTCCCCAAAGGGGGTGGGTGTGTCTGCACATGCCCTGATTGTTATGCAAGGGCCTGGCACGTGTTTCTGCCGGTCTAGAGTTCACATCGAAGCCCGATCTTTATTTGACTGCCAAGATGTGGGTGGTGTCAGGCTGGGCCCAGATGTGTCGCTGGCACGGATGGCGGGATTCTGGTGCTATTGACACAATTGTGGCACACAGTACAAGCTGTGTACCTTCTACGCATGGAGATGTACAGTCCTCTCACTCACAAGGCACCCCCCCACATCAAACCTGAGAAAGCCCCCTCTCTGCACAGGGATGTGAAATGATCCTTTATTTGCATAAGTATTCTGAAACTGCTTACAGTTTTTGCATATTCCGTCTTGCTCTCCTTTAAGACAAACATACATGCAGGTCAGAGTGAAGCATCAGACATTTCATTTATCTGGCACCATATCCAGGTTAAGGGCCTTGCTCAAGTGCTTAATGCAACTATTTTACTGATCCCAGAATTCAAACTGACAACCTTCTGATCACAGGCACAGAGGCCAACCCACTGAGCTACACACCACCCCATATCCAAACACGTAACAACAAAACACATCTCTTACATGTGCTGTGAGAGTCCTCACTTGTGGGGGCTGTCACCATGATTGACGTCAGTAAGCAGAGGAAATTGCATAGCCCCTTCTTCGCGGGCAAGAGAGGGCCCCGCCGACATGCGAGGGTACGAAGGTGGCACGACAGAAATGTCAGTGAGCGAGGTGACACATGGCCGCTGGGAGGCCAGCACTATTATCAATGAAGGGTGAGCGTCCATAATGGCTCAAGGGGATGGAAATGGATGCCTGAATCTGTCCAGCCCCCTGCATATGGAAGCACAAAGCCATACTCTCCAGAAGAGTAGGCCATGATTGCAGTTTTGCGATTGTACTTTTTCAGAAAAACTTTTCTTTTTCCAGACTAAAGAAAATCTTTTCAATTTTTATGTTCCAGTTCCACTTTCTGCTACGAGTATAAGTCAGATACAGCTTTGATCACATTGAAACTAATTAATTTGAAAAAGCCAGAGGGCAAATAAAACAAAGTAAGGCTGAGAAAAAAAAATACATATATTAATCCTTTTCATCCTTTATTTAAATGGGTCATATACTGTGGTTGAGAAATTGGCCGCGAGTTAACGGAATGGTTTGTCTAGGTAATGAACTGCCTATCAAAACATGACACCTCCAGACTTGTGGGTGACCTGGGCAAAATGAAAGTGTGCCACACTCTGGTTAAGGTGAAGAAGCTACAGATTCATCCCCTTATTTCAGGGGTGGCCAATCTTATCCGCAAAGGGCCGGTGTGTATGCGGGTTTTTGGGATCACCTTTATGTCAGCTGTTCAAACCCAGGTGTGAGAACTTTTCAGCCAATCAGTCCTCTATTTAATAGTCTAATTAGGGAGTTGAAGTGAAAACCCACATTCACAACAGGCCTTTCTGGATAGGATTGGCCACCCCTGCCTTATTCAGCTCACTTATTAAACCCACAGCATTTCCTGTGGCAGATGAAAACCTGCATATTCTACCATGCTTGCCCAGTGTGGAACACCCATGGTCATGTGTGAAGTGATTTCAGACCTACTGTTTGCTTTAGGACTATCGATATAAGGCACCCTGAGCCTTACTGAGAAATCACTTCTTAAGTAGGATCCCCAGCAAGAAGCATAACGGTCCACAGAAGGCTTTGGCAGATAATACTAAGAAAATTACAGTAGAGTTATCAATCTCAGTCGGTAATAAAATTTGACAGCTTGAGTCTGCATGAATACATTACCTTTATTTAGCAGAGATTTCTGTGGGGGTCAGCAGATACACAGAACACTGAGCGAATCCTCTCATCTTTAAAACTAACAGCTCATGGGACAGAGACGTTACATTAACAAAAGAAAAAAAATCTCCACAGGCATAAAGAGGATCTGCAGTGGAGCAGCAGCCAGGACGTAAACTTGTCCCACATGTCTCCCATGTCCAGATACAGCTCTCGTGATAGACTTTATTTACTTACTCATCTCTAATAATAACCCACCCAGCTGGCAGTTACTCTGGAAAAAGTCATTAGGTGTAAGACCCGTCAGTGCATATAAATACGCTTCATAATCATTTACAATACACACAAGGTCCATCAAGCAAACTACAAAACATATACTGATAATATTTAACATGGGGTTCATACAAGCTGTAAGTCCAGGGAGGGAGAGGTTGTACATACACTATATGGACAAAAGTACTGGAACACCTGGCCATTACACCTGCAGGAACTTTTATGACATCCCATTCCAAGTCCATAGACATCAATATGGAGTTGGTCCTCCCATTGAGGTTATAACAGCCAATACTCTTCTGGGAAGGTTTTCCACAAGATTTTGGAATGTGTCTGTTGGAATTTTTGCCCTTTCATTAAGAAGAGCATTTGTGAGGTCAAGGCTCTGTATGGGCCAAAACAAGCTCTTCTACACCAAACTCACTCAACCATGTCTTTATGGACCTTGCTTTGTGCACTGGGACACAGTCATGCTGTAACAGAAGAGGGCCTTCCCCAACTTGTTCCCACAACATTGGAAGCATAGAATTGTCCAAAAAAATCTTGATATACATACCAAGACATGTGTTTCTTATGGGCTATTCAGAAAAGGGACTGCAAACATTAGATCATTAGAGTAATGTATGCTGTACACTTCCTTGAACACATTGAAAGTTACATAAGGGAATGTTTGAATGTTTCGACCTTCAATGACAATTTTTCAGTCCTCAGTGTCATGCCCTGATTGTTCCGATCCTCTTGTGTGCCACGTCCCCTCATTTACCTCATGTGGAATCGCCATGTTGTCAACTGTTTCTAGTGTATTTAAGTGAATTTCTGTGAGTGATTCCCTAGTCTGGTCATTGAAGTCATTCCATCCTGTTGTTCTGTACTCCTGAGTGTGTCTTACCTGAATAAACCCCATGTTCACCCGACTCCCTGGACTCCTGTGGCTGCTTCGCCGCTCCATAAACCGTATACATGACACTCAGTAAGCTTCTCAAAAACAAAAACAGAAAAGGCAGTAAGGAGGTTAGGTCTATGTCACTTTAGGATTTGAGTATTTTGGTTTGCATTTCACATATTCATGCCAGCACCCGCAGATCGCTGGATATCTAGCACTGTTTCCTCGCACATTTAGGCTTTGGAATTGATTCTAACTCCTGGCTTCACTCCTCTTGTGTTCCAATAATATGTAGCTGTGAGTGTGTGTCTGCAGTGTAATAGGCTGGCATCATACCCAGAGTGCACCCCTGCCCTCTGCTTTTTGGGATATGCCCAAGGCCCATTAGACCCCTTCACTGGATAAATGGCTTTGGAGGATAAACTGATGTACAAAAATTCTCTTCTTGCTCGATTAAATATGGCTATTGACTCCTAATATAGTTCTAATGAAAAAAAGCATCATACTAGATTAGCAGCACCATTACATAGCTAGCTATGCTTATTACAGCTGAAAATTTTTTAAAGTTCCATTTAGTTAATGATAGCTAAAGAAACCCTTGAATTATAAGAGGCAGACTGGCTTTCTGGCTTCCCAGCCCAGCATTACTGAGCCGCAGTCTAGTAATGTTTGTCTCATTTCATTCTGTCGGATTAATTACTCTTGACTGAGATGCTGGTTAAAGGGGGTGTGCGTGCGGAATCACGGTACAGCAAGAAAAACACACAAGGCCCGGATGCGGCCCTCTCAGTCCCCAAGGCATGGGCAGGGTGACCTGAAAAGTTGTGCAGGTCATCAGGACACGTAAAATCCCGCGATGGGCACGTTTGGGCCCCAGTCCCTTATTTTCCACCTGCAGAGAAGACGAAACGGAAAGGGCTGGGGTGGGTGAGCTCATTGAATAGTAAGCGAAGGTCGTCATGAAAGAGGGATGGCTGCCAGAATGTGGATACAGAAAGTGCCGGAGGGGAAAACTTTGTATCAAGGTAACTTTTCCAGTTCGGATACACCAGCCCAGTCACACTGGAAGGTGCCAAGTAATAAAACAAGCAGGGGTATATTTCATGCTACTTCAGTGTATATTCAAAATGATTTTGCCAGTTTATCCTGTATGTGATATACTGGATCAGCATGGCTCAATGGATTATTATAATGTCTATGAATTTTGCTTCTTGTATATGCAGTTTGTATGTTCTCTCCATGTTGCATGTTTGCATGTTCTCCCCATGATGCATGTTTTTTCCATGTACTCTGGTTTCATTCCACGGTGCAAAAATGTGATTAGGTTGCCTACAGTGTGGGTTCTCAAATCTTTTACACAACATTACTATGGGGGGGTTCCCAACAGTAAAAGTTGGCAACTGGGGGTAGATAAAAGACTGATGCATATATACACTGATATCCTCATGCACCATTAGAGGGGACCCCAAACACCATAATTTGATAACTACTGGCCTGTAGTGTGTGAGTCTGGCCCGGTGTAGGTCAGTGTGTTCCACTGCCTTGTGCCCTATGCTGCCCGGGACAGGCTCCAAGGTCCAGGCTCACTGCAGCCCTGTACTTCGTAATTGGTTGGACAAAGTATGGATCTACTAGACTGATTAGGTTTCAGTAAGTTTCAATTAAGGTCTGTGATCAATGGTCCAAATACAGGGACCTGGCTGGATCACCGACATGCACCACCGTGCTATTGTTTAAAAACTACTACCTTACATTTTAGATGTCTTAGATGTGGCCCAGTTATTAGGAAGGCCGTACACTGGCAATTAAAACGGCCACATGTATGACAAGGGATTTTCAACAATAAAGCCCAATCCTACCGTCACCTTAGGTACCTGGAATCTGAATATAAAAGAAAAAGACAGTACCGTTATCTGAAACTTTCTTCAGCACACAGTGACTTCAGAAGAAAGCTACAACAAAAAAAGTAAACCAGGTGAGGAAAGAATGTACTAATGAGGACTTTGTGAAATATTCATAACAGTGACAGACGATAAGCACACATGATCAACGTTATTAGTTATCAGAAGCAGAGACACCTAGGGACCGGGCCACTGCTGAATAAGGAATGAGGAGCAGGTGTTTGCAGTGAAGGAACCGCTCCCCCCTCCCCCCTCCCCAACACCCCACTGTTCAGGCAATAAAAAAGTAATACCTTCCCAGCCATGACATTATTATTATTTTATAGTTCAGCTGACACTTTTATTCAAAGAGTCTTTTCATATTTTTGCTCGCTTACTGTATACAGTGCAATATTTTTTCCTGATGAAACCCAGGTTAAACCCCCTCCCCCCCCGGTGTGATCTTGACTGGTTCCCGCCCAGGTCTTATTAGTGATTCCTTTCCAGTGTATCCTTTTTTGATTTATGAGTGTCTCCCTGAACTAAGCTAAATAAGTCTTGTGAAAACATTATTTTTGCATCATAGGGATTTAAGTGACAGGCAACTGACAGCATTCATTAAAAATGGTTTACCTGGCAGTCCTGCATGGCGTGCCATTACCGAACAGGTGCGTGTGTGAGCGTGCGTGAGCGTGTGCACACGCTCCTGAGTGTTTATTCTACGGTCGACTTGGAAACATTTCAAGCTTGACGCCTCCAGTTACCACTCACAGCATCTGCAGTCACGCATATTTTTTGCGGGGGTGCGTGGCTCCATCGCAGGGGATCTAGCCACTGCCTCATCCCCTCAATCATAGTAGCGCCCTCCCCATTAAGCTATGATTTACACAGCACTCCATAAATGATTCCTTGTAATTAGACCGCACTGCCAAGACTCCATTCTCAAACAGCTGAATGCCATAAACAGCATTAGGGTGGGCAATCAAATTCAGCGGAGAACATATTTGGACAGTCTGGATTTAATTACAGTGCTAGTGGCTGATTCTGGAAATTCTCTTACTCAAGGTCTGCTCTCAGCTTACAGAGAAATACCTGTAATTTACACCTCCATAAAAACAGGGAAATCACTCTGACATAATTTGCAAAATAAATTAGTGCATTCAGATATAATATATTCATCCCAGAGGTGAGATGTGTGCTAACTTTGTGGTCAGGATCAGCTTCCTGAAGTTTAGTGTATTTTAGTTAACATTCTAATTCTACAGATAAATGTATATATTTTTTGGTGTCATACCTAAAAAATATCCAAGCTCCTCCCTTATTCTCTTGCAGTGATGAATTATATTTAGTAAGTCACATAAAAATAGATGAATTGGACCTTTCTCCAAGAATGATTGTCATTTTGTACCACTAAACAATTATTACATCTATGACATAGCAATCAATTTATTTAAAATGCTTGGATTTTGTTTACGTTTATACAGTTTTATGCATAATTTGAAATCAGGAATCACAACGTCACTCTACACTTCTCTGATAAATAATGCAAGAAAGCTTCAGATTCTTGTAATACATATTTATTTAGAAGTCAACTCATATTAGCTTAATAAACACCTTTGGAATGTGATAGATGCTGATCTGTATCTCTAGTCCCACTTACAGTGTTTTTTCCTTGTGTGTGCTCTCATCCAGAAAAGCACCAGCCAATGTTATGATATGCTGTGGCTAAATCTAGAGGCAGGACCAAACTTTTCTAGGGAAACTGCCTTTCTGCAAAGTTCTCTGCAGGCTTTCAAGCCTCATGTGTAAAATACAAGCATAAATGAAATAATTCCTGCATCGTGTAAGGTTGTATGCCTCCTACACAAGCACTGAAATACAGCCAGATAATGAAATATCACTTTGACAAATATCAGTTGGCTACCACGCAATGGCACCCCACCCTGAAATGCATGCATGCACAACCGCACGCATGTATGCACGCTACTGCTTTTTAAGTGAACACGTGTACGCATGCGCTCATGCAAACACACACATACAGAGGTTTGTAATTATATCTTTGTGGGGACTCTCATTTCTATGGGGAAAACTGTTATCACAACATGACGACCTTAACGCCTACCCAGCCCTAACCTTAATGATAAGTAATTAAACAAAATACAAGACTTTCGGTTTTTTGCTTATTTGATTGCGTTCACAGATCTTTATGGAGACCTGAAAAATGGTCTCCACAAAAAAAATTTTTTTTATTACATTGTTCAGGAAATTTGCTCCCCACAATGTAATATAAACTCAATCCACACACACACACACACGCACACACACACACACACACACACACACACTGCACGGAATAAAAGATGCAGGCAGGAGAATGATACTGAGAGAGAGAGAGAGAGAGAGAGGGAGAGAGACATAACATGGGTGGAGTTTGTAGCGCATAAGTGGCAGTGACTGACACTGGAGAGAAACAGTTCCAGCACGTGTCACACACCTGAGGGACTGAGACTTGAAAACAACATGAACACTGTCAACCAGGTGGGACTTCTCTTGGTTGTCCTGTTAAATGGAGTTCAGACAACTGAGGAGCCAGAACCAACATTCCGAATCATGGGTAGGTCCATAGAAATGGGCTTCTGCTTCGGGGCAGACTACATTGTGGTTTACAGATCCAGCTCGGATGGGGACCTGCTGCTGGCCAACTCCTCTGAGCCGCGTAGACATTCGCCCCTGCTGCCTGCTAACATCAGCGACAGAGTCAGCTTCACCACGGACATCGCTGGACTCCTTGGCCTGGAGCTCCGCTCCCTCAGACTGCCTGACTCCGGAGTTTATAGACGAGAATGCTGGCAGGATGAGGAGCTTGGCAGACAGGGGAAATATCACCTGATGGTTTGTCTTCATGAGATGGATCCTCTGGACATCCTACTACTGCCTGGAGGCAGTGCCGAGCTATTCTGCAATCACACCTCGAACAGTCAGGGAAGAACTATCCGCTGGTATCGTGAAACGTACCCAGAATTTACAAGGACTCTATTCTTGGACACGAGTCAATCCATGGAACCTCTTCAAGACGACCTAAAAGGCCATTTACAGGTGTGTAACAATGGCTCCTCTCTACATATTTCCAGCACTGCACTGAAGTTCAGCAAGAATTTCTATTGTATGCTGCTGGAGGGAGACAACTGCCTCAGCTATCAAAAAATGCAACTACCACTAATCAATGAACCTGATGTTAGGACAGTGCTCCGCCTGACTGGGGAAGAAGTCATGTTCTCATGTTCCTCTGAATACACCATTCCAGAGCTGCTCTTCTGGGACACTCCATTAGGAATTATTGACTGGGAGTCAGGGACTGCGACTAACAAAATGCCTGAGAGAGACGACCCTGACAGCATACATAAGACATACAAATTTGATAAGGACAACTACGCTTTTGTCATCCCCTTGCTCTCAGAAGAACATTCTGGGCAGTATAAATGCTTCTCCCCCTTGCCAGTCAAGGAATACTCCTTGACTGTTTGCCCTACGATAGAGCCCATCACTACCTCCTTCATCCATGGGGACAAGGCTGTTCTGATCTGCAATCCTGGCCTGCAGGAGCTATATAGAGTTCAGTGGTACCGTCGAAGAGGCCCAGAGATGGATGAGCTGCTTCTGGACACAAAGGATCCACAGGTCCCTGAAGAAATGAGAGGCAGGGTGACCATGTCCAAACTCGATTTTTCACTTTCACTCTCCAATCTGTCTGTCGAGGACCAGGGTGAGTATTTTTGTGCAGTCTTGGATGATGGCGACTACCCATTCAGCTATGATCTAGATGTCCTGCCAGACAGCGGCTTCGAAGAGATCTGCGCCGCGAGCCAAACGCATCACCTGCTGTATGTGGGCGAGGTCACTGCCCGCCATGCTACCTCCAGCTTGTATGTAGTTTGGGGTGCTTTGGCAGGCTGCGTGCTGCTGGGGGTAGCAGTAGTTGTCCTCCTCGGCTACTGGGTGACCAAGAGGTGGGCCTCTCGGCGCCTCAGGGACCCCTCCAAACAACCTGGGCCCCAGGACTACGACAGGGAGCCAAACGAAGAGATTGCTTGCAATCAAAGATTGGATCCAACTTTGCACAACCTCTAACTATAAACTGTCAGCCAAAAGGACATTTGAAGACTCTGACATGCTTTTTGTAGTATATTTTTATGGGTCCAGGCACCAGAGGTGCTAGATCTCTATTGTTTTTGAAAATCTCTTTATTTTATGTTATTTAGTATTACTATGTTGGTCTTTATCCAAAGCTTACATTTTGACTTATATTCTGGATGTTGTATCGGAGAAATTTAGTTAGTAAGTTACTAGCACTAGGTCATATATCAAAGCTGTTCTTGCAAACTATATCAGGTGAGAGTTTCAGGTAAGATGCTTGTGCAGTTAACTGCCAAAGCTGCCTATTATTTTTTGGCCCAATGTGTAAATAAGCAGTATAGGTAGTTATTCATTATTCTGGTCAATAAAGTGGACACATGGCTGTCCGGTGACTGTGCCTGACAGCTCAGGTCTGTGTCTTTACCACCCCCCATGTCCCTTTCTTCATCTCCACACAAGCTGCAGGGAGCCCCAGTCGTCATTGTCATGATGGCAATTAACTTCTCCCTGGTCATCAGATATAGCTGTTTGATCCTGTCGTGCCACTTCACATTACTCCCTTGGCCTATATGTGATGTTTTTATTTTAGCGGATAAGTAAACCAGCTAGATTGCTTTACACAGTAAATCACATGGGAAATCCTGCACCCTGCATATTACATTGGAGAAAAGTCAGAGATACCTTGAGTCAGCCGATTTCTCACGCTGACCTGAATGTGACCGGAATGTCATGTTTGCTTTTCATTTATACCAGAGGGGATGAGATTGGTTAGCAATGGAGACTTTCCTGCATTAACCTCCTCTCTTTCATGGTCATTTTCCTTTTAATTGTGACCCTACTCTGTGTATTCATCTGTTGTCTTGGTGACTCAGCTAGTGATAAACAATAATTAAAACTAACCATATGTTAATTTGAAACGTGTGTCCAGGGAATATCAAAGGAGTATTTTTAATGCATGTGCAGCAGTGCATTATGTAAAAGTGCGGCGACATCGTGTAACAATGCAACAATGTAAACAACGTAAACGATGTAAACAATGTAAACATGACATTCTTTCTCAGCTATGTGCTCACAGGGGCTCAACTACATCAACCTAATTCTCGGCAAAAATGTTTCATGAAGAACCACACAGCAGTTGTGTTCCAAATGACACACTGGGAACACAAACCCTTCAGGATCTTGCAATCAGGGTGTGCATCTCAGGAGCAGATTTGGCAGGAATTGCAGGGGTGGGGAGTAATCTGTAAAAACTCCAATTCAGTATGAAATTAAACCTGACTCATGTTCAAATTCTTACAAAAAAATGAATAGTTTCATGAAAATATTAGGGCAAACTGCATACTGTCTTCTGCTCGCTTTGAGTTTTTCCGTATTTCCCCATCAATTCAGTAAGAGTCCTTTCTGTAAATGGAAACTTTAAATTTTTATGAAATACATGAAAACAGCTCAATTCATCCTTTTACACGTTTTATCTGCTCAGGTAAAAATGCCTTTTGGCATTCGGCAAAATATAAAAAACTATTTTATCCTAAAAATCACAATCAAATTCAATCTTTTAACTGATTCTGTCATACATATGATCTACAATCTTCATATTATGATCCAGCGGTTGTAGGAGCGTAGTTAAAGGCCAAATAT
>JABFEA020000067.1:15898277-15923795 GCA_019775915.2 Cyphomyrus plagiostoma | reverse complement strand
AAAAGTTATTTGTTTTTGTCATGCCTTAAGAAGAGTAACAACAAACAGAAAATAATTCATGCATCAGAGGGTTAAAGTCCATTAATATATGCAGACAATGATTGCATCCTTCTGTGTGCAACTTTCATGGTGAATCAAAATAAAACGGGAACAAAGTAGGCTAGTCCTGTATTAATAGGCGGGGCCAGACTGACTGTTCCAGCGCACCTCGAGCTCATGGTGTCCCAGGGCTTCCCACTAGCCGACTATTGACTTCCCAATAGCCGACTTTCCACCTCACTTATGCGCATCCACGTGTTAATTTGGATAGCTGTACAAGATTTGAATTTTGTAACATTCGCCAAATACTGATATACAACATTTAAGATACCTTAGATCTATATCTGCATAGGCCTACGTACAAGCATAGACATTTTTATGTAGCTTATTAAAGGGAACAAAACTACGGACCAAACGGCAATACATGTACATTATAAATCGGATGGGACATAATGATTGAATGATGCCTGGTTGTCTTCAACTTATCGATCTCGCAGGATAAATTTTATTTATTAAGAATAACGGATTGTGTCGGACTATTATATACTAGGAAATATGGATGTTTTAGAATAACTTTAAGCTCAAACTCTAATTTTCGGATGAAAAGCGATTGTAAGTGCTTAAAATTATTATAAGTAGGCCTACCAGCAATAAAAAAATGCTTTCACCAGTGAATTCATTCAGCCACCAGCAACGGAACGTGCAGTAGCTTTCATGTGCATTTGCATTACTAAACTGCTCATCGACTCATTCCTTTTTCGAAGCAAAAATACTTTCACAACATGTTCTGTACGACGCCTTAGTCCAACCTCTCAAGGTGTTCAAGAAACACTGAAAAAAATCCACCGTTTCCCAAAGCTCCATTCGATCTGTTCTACTGTTTCACTACCTGTTCGCCTTATTTCTTATCATCGCCTTTTTATCCTGGGTCTTTTTCTTGGTACATGCCTGTTATTTTTTCGTATTCGCGTGTTAATTGAGGCCTGTAAATAGCTATTAAGGGATGTTTACGGATGAAGAGAAGTTCAAAAGCACGAGTATTGGGGAATAGATTATTAAATTGTAAATGGCAACTACTGTCTTTTTAAAAAGGTGTGCGCTGGCTTTAGCTCCTACGCATTAAGTAGTTTCTGGACGGATTTAAACAGCAGGCTACTGATGGGAGATACGGGGCTGCGAAGCTTACTGCTGCCAATCTCCGCCCTTCGCTTAAAGCGCGAAGCAAAGCTGTAACCGGAGGGAATGCGGTTAATGCGGGTGGTGATGGGAGCGCCAGCGATCCCGGATGCCGCGGGTCGCCTAAGCCTCAAAGGTCCCCTAGACAAACTCTATGCGTCTTCCAAATATAGAAAAATCGAGGTAAAATGGGAATAACAATTGATCCGTAATCCGGCGTCAATAGCCTTGATAAGTGATATTGTAGGGCATTTCTAAATAAAATGCACTCTAAGTAGACGTTCAGGGCCCCAGAGATGGAAGTGGAGTAGCAACGGTGAAACAACTAAGCCCTTCGACTGTAGTCGTGTTTTTAATCATCAAATTACCCAGGATATGAAAGGGAAAAAAGGATTTAAAAAGTGGGGTGTGGTTTCAGTTGCCAATACAGTTAGTTGCAGTGGCTAAGATTGTCTGTATTTAAAGCTGTGTTGTGCTATTATATTTTTATATGCACTGTTTGGTGTCTCTGATGAACTTCCCTGTGACTGGATGCCATTCTCTCTCTCAGTCCTCAGTCACAGAGCTGAGGATGTAGGGCCGGCAGGTAGCCAGGATGGAGTGCTCCTGGAAGACAGTGCTGTTGCTGGTGTGTGCATCACTCGGGGTGCAGTATACGGCCATCCGCTCACTCAGGGGCTCCATCGCCGAGCCCTGCGGTGAGGCAGACCGCTGCCAATTCCGCCGGCCTAAAGGTAGGTCGCAGTCCTGTGCCCTGCGTGTGTGTGTGTGTGTGCGTGTGTGTGTGTGTGTGTGTGTGTGTGGGATGGTGTGTGGGAGGGTGGCTGGCCCCCACGTACTCCATGGAGGGGCACTTTGCAAACTCACGCCCACATACCCTGATCTTAAGCTCACACATGCAGACCCTCCCATCTGATTCTAATGAACCTGCCTCATTGTTTTGTGTTATTGTGTGTGTATAAGTAAGCCTGTCTGCACGTCTCAGCTGTGAGAGTGTGTGTCTGAGTGTGGGTTATTTATATTTTATATAGTGTCCTCACGACATGATGACATCCTGTTATTCTGATGTTGTGGAGGTCATTCTATAAAAATCTGTGAATGCAATCAAAAAACTAAAAATATAATATCTTGTATTTAGATTGGTTAATTATAGTTAAGATTAGGGCTGGGTTCAGGTTGTTGTAGTTGGGATTAGGATCACGCCCATGAAAAGTATTGGACGGTCTCCAAAGATATGAATACGAATGTGTGTGTGTGTGTGTGTGTGTGTGAGAGAGAGTTTTTGTACATATTACATTGTGGGGACCAAACCTGTTATTGTGACCTTTTGGGGACATTTTTTCAGTCCACAGAAGGATAAACTTAATTTTATAATAATATGCAGTCAAAAAATAGTAAGTTTTATATTTTGTTTGGTTTTGGCTGGATAGGGGTTACGGTTGTCAGTCAGAAACAAATGTGTGCCTGTGTGTGTGAATAAGGCCAATCACACCATGAAGGCTCAAGGGAAAGCTGCCAAAACTTCAAATTATAAGGCCACCTCCAGATTACTCTGAATTACTGCAAATACTGTAAAGAATTGTTCGCTGTATGGTTGTGCATGGGCATCCCACACCCACTTGTAATAATTTCACTAAATAAACGGCCACATGATCAGACAGAGAAACACTTTTGAAAATGAGTTCACACAAAAGCAAACGGGAAAATGCTGTGCAGCTCTTGTAATGTCCTGTTGCCACTTTTGCCAAGTGTCCAAGTTTCTGATACACTTTCTGTCAAAATGTTTTATCTATCTATCTATCTATCTATCTGTCTATCGATCTATCTATGTATGTCAATGGATACAGATAATGACTCTGTTTTTGAAAATAGACATGTTGTCCAAATTGATGGTCAGGTGAGGTGAGACACAGGTACAGAGTGATCATGCTGTAAATTTGTAAAAATCCTGGAAGGTTTTTGTTCTTGTAAACAACATCTTATTTCCACACTGGACCATTTTTGTTTAATTAGGTCTTTCCGTTTTTTATTAATTGAGAAATATATTTTCAATATGACCAGTAGAGGGCAGACACCTGCCAGACCTTCTTTCTTTGGTGGCAAGGGAAATTAGTTTTGGCATTAGATGGTTTTTCCACAATAAATGGACTGAATTCCATTATATAAGTAATTGTTAGCTGTAAAATACAAAATCACATAATATGGTGGCCATTTTAATGTGTTATATTTTATATATTAGTAATGCAAAAGATTTTTAAATGGTGGCTGTCGTTAATCATGTAATTTAACTCCTGTAATAGCAATAATAATTTACGATAGTAATATTTCATCTCTGTACTTTTGCAGGCACGGCCACTTTTTGATTATTAAAGATGACTCCAGCCTTTTCATTTATCATGTATAACAAAGCCCTGGCTTCTAATTAATTTGACTATGGCACTTAGCCTTCTGTGTCCTAAGAAGCAGCACCATGCTTTTTTTGTTACTTTAGAGGGCTTTTCATGTTTCCGCCTTCATCATCCTGTAGCATGCTTTTACTGACAGAAGAATCTGGTGCAGTCTGACTAAACGTCTTTAGGGTTTAATCAAGGAAGACTGGTAAACTGGTAAACATGAGTGTGAAATTTACTGTTATACTCGTAGGAGGAGATGAAATATCACACTTTTATTTTATAACAGATCAGCACTTTGTCCGTTTCCATAGACTAACTGCACACAGCTCCTTCTGCTACCGCCCCTTGATGTAATCTATTGATTTCCATTTAGAGCACAGCAGGAGACCACCTCAGTTATTTATTAAAGGAATTATGCAGTTGTATGGGATGATTAATCCATTTCGTTTGAAATAAAAAATAGCTTTTTTGTTAGAAATTTGTTTAAACGATACATTGTCGTGGAAAAACATGTAGTTGTAGATGTGTGAGTTATTGTTGATGCTTGTTTAATTACAAAATTTTGTTCATAAAACAAAGCTTGATTTGTTTGTAGTTTACACATCTACAATTTACTACATCTTTTTTACAAATAGAAAATGAAATAAAAATACAAGAATCACTTTTTTTATATTTTCATTGACAAAACCTCATTATATTATGTGCTGTGATGCTGAAATGTGTTGAAGCATAGAGCAGGCAGTCTTGTGTTCAGGGACTGTGTGAATATAACCCGGGTGCAATTCTCAGCTACCAAACATAATTGCTGAATTTAATTTCTTGTACATTTAATTTTCATAATTTTCCAGAAGGCTTGTAATGCAATTCCACATATATCACGGAATTCATACCTCATAATGAACGCCAGAGATTATAAAAGTAGTGCGTCCAAAAAAATTAAAAAGAAATTAAAAAATTATATCCTTTGGCAGTGTGCATATTTATTGGTGTTTATTAAGGTTTTGATATACTATGTTTGGCTTTATTGACAATCTTTGATTAGAAACATTTTTTTTTTCCTTTTCACAAGGATGAAGCAGGCATGACACCTCACCTCTGTCTTCCACCTGTTTTGCTTGCAGAATACCGATGGAGGTCCCTTTGTGATGGGAAGCCTCCGCCTGAGGGGAGCTTCTCCTCTCTTTCCTCCTCCCGGAAGCATATCCTCCTCTTTGCCACCACCCGTAGTGGCTCCTCTTTCACGGGACAACTATTCAACCAGCACCCGAGTATCTTCTACGTGTTTGAGCCCCTCTACCACGTCCAGCAGGTCTTCACCAATTCCAGCAGCAGGCTGCGCCGTGGCTTGGATCCCCGGGCCCTGCTGGGTGCCTACCGCGACCTGCTGCTCAACATGTACACCTGCGACCTCCACTTCCTTGAGAACTACATCCGGCCCGAACCTCAGGACCACCTGACGGGCTCCTTCTTCAGGCGGGCGTCCAGCAGTGCCCTGTGCTCGCCCCCCGTGTGCCTTGAGAACGGCGGGGCCCCGGGGGAGCCCGACGAGGCCTGGTGCCCCCGGCGATGCCGGACACTCAACCTCACGCTGGCCTCCCAGGCCTGCCTGGCTCGGGGTCACGTGGCTATCAAGACGGTGCGCATCCCCGAGGTGCGGGACTTGCGCACGCTGTCCGAGGACCCCCGCCTGCACCTGAGGATCGTGCACCTCGTGCGTGACCCCCGGGGCATCCTGGCCTCCCGCATGGGTGCCTTCGCCGACCAGTTCCGGGCCTGGAAAATCTGGAACGCCACTGGGAGGCAGCCGCGCTACGTGGACCTAGCGCAGATCACGCGTACCTGCCAGGATCTGGCAGACTCTGCCCAGACGGGCCTCAGGCAGCCACCCTGGCTTAGGGGGAAGTACCTACTGGTGCGATACGAGGATCTGGCCCTTCACCCCGAGGAGAAGGCGGAGGAGATCTACCGATTCGTCGGCTTGGAGATGGACGAGAAGGTGCGAGCCTGGATTTTACAGAACACCAAGCGTAGCGCCTCGCCCACAGAGGGAAACTATAAGTACTCCACCACTAGGGACTCCAGAGCCACTGCGGAGAGCTGGAGACTGCGACTCGCCTATGACATCGTGGGTGTGGTGCAGACTCTTTGCAACCGCACCTTGTCTTTACTGGGCTATAAGCCAGTTCACTCCCTAGCGGACCTGCGGAACCTGTCCCACAGTCTGGTCGAGCCGAGAAGCTTCCTGCCACTATTATGACAGTTGGGAGGGGAATACAGCGTTACGGAGGACGACAGGGGACTTTGGCATGGCTGTGTTTAATTCAGCAAGGCAGCCTCAAATTAGTTTTGTTTTACTTTTTGTAAGTTGTATTTATATATAAATTGTACCATGATTTTAATAAAATACCTCATTTCATCAGTCAGCACTGAAATACTTTCTGATTTTACTTAGTTTATTCAAAATTTTAAAAACCTTCTAATCATCAACCAGTTTACTTCGCTATAATATTTGATTCATTCTTTCTGAATTAACTAAAATTTTAAGATTTGTCATTTATAGCTCTGACATCCCATCCAAGGTGTACCCCAGCCTTGCAACCTCTTTTGCCAGGGATCCAGGCGCACTGGGACCCTGAATAGGAGAAGCTGTTAACATGGTGATAACATGGTACTGTACAATGAAATCCTTACTTGAGTGCTTGGGGAGACCATAGTGACAAATAAATACAAGACAAGAAGTACTGCAGTTCACTATAAACACCAAAAAGTAACACATAACAGAATCTCACACGCTGTACACAAAGAAACATTTAGAACTTAGAGATGCACAGTGGAGGTTGAACCAAGGGAATAATGTGCAAGGCCAATAATTGTTAAAGGATTTGGTTTACAGTTAGGCTGTGTTGAGGAACCTAATTGACTGCAGGGTATAACTGGAAAAAAATAAAGAATAGATTATATTGTATGTCTTCATGAAATAAACCCAAGATGAAATACAGGAACGTCTTATGTATTCAGGTTGGATGCCAAACTGCATGTCCTTCAGGTTTGCACGGAGACAGCTGCCTTATTTCCTTCGCCGAGTCCAGTGCAGAGCTGCGGCTTTCGAAAAGTGTATACAAATTACTGCATCAAGAAAAAAGCCAGCGCAATTTGAGAAGCTCGCTGAAGGGAAATTACATTTATTATATCAAATGAAGGCTGGTTGTTGCTGCCCGAGCCCTGAGATTTAGCCGCCTTGCTGCCAAAATGTCTTTGAAGTCATATGCCGTCCGCAGGGCTTACTTCATTACCAAGAAAGTCTCATGTAGACATAGAACAATACAAAATATTTTAAATAGTCCCATACCTGAGCAGTATTCTAAATTACCCGCAATATTATAAAAAACATGTTACTCAGAAACCGTCTCACAGTACCTGTTTCATCAGCCAGGCATTCCCAACATCACCTGAAACTTTCTCTAAATACAAACTTGTTTCAAAACTGATGGGCTTTTAATTTAAGGAACTGATTTTGGTGCAATGTGTTAAGAAGGCACAGAGGGAAGTGTCTCCATGACCGGGAACCAAAACTAGGCAGCGACGGCTGAAGCCTCTTCACTTTCATCCTCCAGCCATTCGTGGCTGACAGGCAAGGAGACCAAAGCCGGCATTTCTGAAAACGGGCGATAAATGGCAGGTGACATTTTCACCTGCTCCCACATCACCAAGAACATACAAACTCAGTGTAAACAAATAAGACCAAATGCTATAACAGTAGACACTTCTAAATCCATATCAAGTTATTATTGCTATATTATTTCAGGCTAATTGCATCATGATCCTAGAATGATCACTACACAAGTAAATAAATTCTCCTGTTCCAAGATGTAGCTTGGAAACTGAATCATCTAAGTATTTTTTTTTGTCCATCAGCAGTTCTCAAATTATTTATGTTTGTTACTTTTCCCCACTGAATTTCTCTTTCAGATTTCCTTTTATTTGTGCTCTGTGGAATTTCAAATAAGCACTCTGTGTCAGATTGATCTTTGTAAACAATTTCAAAATTTCTGCAGCACTGGAAAAACATCCATTAGTACAGAAATAAAATTATGCTTCAAACATTCTTATCCTCTTCAGTTGTGGTGGCCTTCATATGAAGGACTGGAATACATCACATCTTATACATTTGTTACCATTACCATGCTGGTTTAGCAAAAATACTGTTTTTTTCTACTATTCCACAGTAATACGCTGCACTGATTCCATCTAGTTTTGTGCGAAAAATTCATAAATTACTGCCTTCACATAATGTGAAAGATCCATAAAGAGTTTTACTTTATCATTTATTGTTGTTGTTGTGTTTATTTCAACACAAACTGAAACATGTCATTTAAATACTACATACATACATGGTGTTCATATGATAGTCCATGTGCTATCATACATGTTTAATAAATAAACCAATATAGCAAATATCAGAGTTAAACGGGGTCAACACTGACAACTCACAAGAACTTAGTCATCCATCCACACGTCTAACATCTATATTTCGTTTCAACTAATTTTCACCGAAAGCATAACTGTAAGAAATGCACTGCTACAACAACAAAATAGATAAACTACAGAGAAGTGCCTAGTTAAACCCGAAATCCAATTAATCAAAACACTACAAAGAACAGAACTTGCAGGATTTTGCTTTTGCAGCTTTTTAGACCGTGGATTTCAGGTAAACAGCCTTGTGTTATTTTATCCTGCATGGTGCAGCTGGGTCTGTAGTGGTTAACGAGACAAGCTAATGTTCAGAATCCTGATTTGCGAGTGTGTCCCTGCTTCCCTTAAATATAGCTGTATTTTTTTTAATCTTTATCCTCCCGAGACCCCACCCATTCATTTATGTCCATTGTAGTGGACATTTTGTTTTTCTATCTATCTTTTCACTGATGTTAGGAAACTTATTTATTCCTGTTGTGCACTAAAGAGGACATGCTGTGAAATAAAAAATAAAAATAAATTTTAAAAAATCTAAATTGTAAGACGTCTTATTTCCTCCAAAGACAAATAACCTACAATTGAAGGACACTTTTTCCCTTGGGACTAAGGAGGTTAGACTCATTGGTTTTATGGACTCTCACTCTTGGTGACCTCTGTCTAGAAACATGGTACATTTACAATGTATAGGTCCTCATTAGTATCAACACTGTATACTACTGGTTTGGCTATAGCATTTTAAAGACTAGCAGTTCTTCAAAGACTTTATAAAAGTGCCACTGAGTGAACTGAGCCAATTAGCAGATTAGACAACTGGCAAAGCCCAAATCTCTACTGTCAAAACAGAAGAGAAACAAGTTCCTCATCTTGGGGTTTCGTGCTGAGAGATTAATTTTCAACCACTTGTTGGCAACTGGTTGTCCTTCGTTCAGCCAGCCTCTCACACCAGCTACGTTTCAGGCCTAGAGAGTAAGAGGGGGTTACATTATACAACCAGAGTGTAATCCAGCCAGCTTTGGTGTGTGTGTGTGTGTGTGTGTGCGTGTGTGGTCATGTATATATTACATTGCACATTCATTACACAATGTGATAAATATCTGTTATTTTAATATTGTAGGAACCATCGTTTCCGTTTCCACAAGGGGAAGCTCAATTTCATAAAAATCTGTGACTGCAAACAAACTAAAAATGTTTGTGAGAGAGAGAGAGAGAGGGAGGAGAGAGAGAGAGTGCTGTTTGAGAGGAGCTCTAGTCCCACCCCCTGTGACCCCAATCTTCACTCTCACTTGTATGTATGCCTGTATATCAAAGGAGAAGCATTCTAATCTACCTGCGCTCATACTATACCAATGGCAAATAAAGCATCCTTTCAGAATGAAGTACTCAGGTTCACACTTTTGTTCCACTTTAGACCCATTGCTAGGTCACTAGAACAGGGCTCACCGACCTTTTTGAAACTGAGAGCTACTTCACAGTCACTAAGCCATACTAAGGGCTACCAATCAACTGGAATAGAACAGAGTTTACCTAAACTCAAGTAAACTTCATGTATAATAAACGTTTTAAATGCTTTTTTAGATATTGTCATTTCCAAATCTATATAAATGCAAAAGTGATTAAAGAAGAATAGCAACAGGATAAAAAAAAATTTTAGACACTGCTCACTTTTAGAAGAGAACCGCGGGCGAATCATGTGGTCTTCGGGGGCATCCTGGTGCCCGTGGGCACCATGTTAGTGACCCCTGTGCTCGAGGCTCTGTTTGTATACATATTCATTTGTATATTTTGTCTTTGCTTCCATGTTCAAATACTGTATATATTTTTCAGTTTCTCAAACTCAGATATATTTACATTAATGGACCCAAGGACCTGCCCATATGCCGCTATTCTTAGTGTATCACACAGGAGAGGAAACTGAGATCCTAGACAAGGAGCCCTGTGATGTGACGTGCCTGTCCATTACCCTGCTGGAGAAGCTCCTCATTGTTTTTCATGAAGGAGTCTGGGTATGTGGACTATGGAGAGGAACCAAATCATTTTTACCATTTAGCCGCCTTGCTGCACAATAAACTAATTATGGGCCTGACCGAATACCTTTGAATTCTCATGAATGAACCGAAATCCCACACAGCACTAAAACAGCTATGACCGATGTGTCTTCCTTAGATCTCCTTAGTGTCTGAACAGATCAGGAGCTATGAAAAGCCCACAGAATTTTTAGCAGAATATCAGTCATGTAAGTATTTTTATTTTTTATAGCAGCATTGATTTTTCTCTGAAATCCACCCCATCCCACTGTGGTTTATAAGGTTTATAATTATAGCTCTCATCCTAAAATAATCTTAAAAACTGTAGAATGTGTAGAAGGTTTGTTTTCCGTCAGGACTGTCTGAAGAAATGTGACTCGGGTGCACAAGAAATGTGCTAGAGATCACGTTGAAAATGATCCATCTCCCTGACTGATCGGTCTCTCCTTGGCTGTGCATTGATGTTCGCCACTCCCCGCAAAATCCCCTGCACCCGAACGGACTGCAAGAGACTTTTTCAGCAGTCCGGGATATTAACCGAAAAAAAATGCTTTCAATAAAGAGGATTTAGGGAGGGGAAAATGCCTTTACGCTATTCCGCCAGGCTATACAAACCGGCAATAAAGAACAGTTTATGACACCTTTATAATAGTGTTTCATGGGCATTTCTATCTTGCTTGGACATATAAAACTGCGAGACGCCTGACTCAGCCGGGAGCTAATCGCCCATCTCTTCACCTGAAAGACGGGCCTTTTCTCCTTCTTAAAGTCAGTGACAAATATTGCCTTATTGAGGTCAGCTTGTGACAAAATTCCCCAGAAGAGCTTTCAGGCTGTAAATTATTGCAGGGACAGCTTAAGGTGAACACTGGAGACCACACGGTCTCGCCGAAGAGAGGTACATATTTCTGTAGCCATCCCATAAACATTTTTCGTGGATGTATTAGATGTAATCTGAAAGAAAACCGACACTTTTGCAACATATAGAACAATTCCGTCTGAATGTGATGGATCCCAGGGCTCTTAAAACGCATCATACACGGATTGGAATTATTAAAATGTATATATATCCATCAGATGGGTGTTTTTAAGCCCAAAGCAATCACCTCCTCTGTGGAATTGTGGAACGCTGATTGGTATTATGGGATTGGGAGTCATGCTGAGTAGCTCCCATGTTCTGGATGACGCTAACACCAACAGGTGTGGTTCACCATGGGCTACTAACCTGCTGTCACCATTCAATGTTGTGCGGGTCCATATTATGATTTATGTCCAGAAACTTTTGCTGGTCAGACTGAAATTCACGAAACAGTACATGATCCAAGGGATGGGGGTTTGCAGTTTTTGCCAGCAAGGAAATCTCAAACCTTGTCTAAAATTCTGCAATACAACCTCAGAAAAAATGGTATAATCAAGGTGAGGCTAATGTGTTGGGAAAAAGTGAGAGTGAAAATCGGGGTCACCTCAAAGAGCACAGGGCAGAGAGACACTGTGCATGGAATACTAGCTCATCACAGCGTCTCTCTCTCTCTCTCTCTCTCTCTATCTCTTCTTCATTCTTCATTCTTTTTCTGATTGTTCCAGACTGCTTCCACTCTTCCAACTCCTGAGTCAAGTTCTGAGAGGGTTCAACCTGTTTTTCAATGTGATTATGTTTATCTGGTTGTAAATACTCTAAGACTCACCATTCCAAGTGTGTTTTCGTTAATCTTTTAGTGGGGCAGGCGAAGTTGGCCGTGTGGAAATCTTTCAGAATGAAATTGAAGGGGCACGACACAGACCTACCTCGGCTGTTCAAAGCTCTGGTGGAATCGCGTATAAGGGCTGAGTTTGTGTTTTATGAGAGTACAGGCAATGTCCCTGCTTTTGAAAAGAAGTGGTGTGTTAATTTAGACTTTGTTTCTGTTCATACAGGCATGTTACATGTGAAATGGTGATTGTGGGCTCTTTTAGCTTGTGTTTCTAATGGTGAATAAATAAAGGGGGTTAAAAGTCAAAGTCTCTCTCTCTCTCACACCCCCCCCCCCCCACACACACACAACTTTGTACTCATGTATCTGTGGCAATGAATCTTATCCCAACCATGACAATCTTAACCCCTACCGAGCCCTAACCTTAACCATAAGTAGCTAAACAAAATACAAGAATTTTAAACATTTTCCGTTTTTAGATTACAGTCACATTTTTATAAAATTGGGTTTCTCCTTTTGGGAACGAAAAAATGGTCCCCATAACAAAATAACAGGTTTTTTTAATCACACTGAGTAAAACCACTCAGCATGGGATGAACAAATATAACTTTATAAATACCTAATGTAATAATGGTTATACTAATAATACTTATAGTCTTGAACATTTAGTGGGTTGTATTTTTGACTCACCTTGGGGGTTTGAATCTTACCTCCATTTGTGTGTGTGGGGTTTGTTCTCTCCTCATATCTCGGTTTCATCCCACAGTGTACGGACATGTAATTAGGCAGGTTGGCACAGCCGTCTATCCAGGGTGCACCCCTGTGCTGCCTAGGACAGTCTAAAGATGACCCTCACTGGAAAGGTAGTTGGATGGAGGATGTGATTCGGCATCCAAAATTGTATCATTATTTATTTTATGGTTCTCTCAGCAGTTGGCTGCTCTAACCATTACACCGCTATATGACTCTTCTGTCACTTTTGTTCTGGGATGCAGCAAATGGGGATGGAGTTTTGGTCAACAAATCAATTGGTCTGTCTGCTGTAAAAAGCAGATGCTGAATGAAGGGCCGGGTCTGACAGCAGCTCTGGGAGCCTCGACAGCAGGAGAACAATCTCGGCCGGTGACTCCCGCTGTATTTTATAGACTCTGACTGAAATGTCAGCGATGACTCTTACGAAAGGCTGATTTGCGTGATGCCGTATGACCCTGTATCAGCACAAAACGCATTCCAGGTCATACCGAGGTCCTGATCCACAGAATGATGCGTCCTTAATAAAGATGTAAATCTATCCTGTCTGGGCTGCATTCCTTGTGACAGGTTACATCCTTCACCATTAGGATGGCTGGACCAGCAGGGTTACCGCAGATAATCTAAGTTTTCCTTTAGTTTCAAAGTCTGCAGCTGGTCCACAGTCATCGTTCCTTGGAAATTCTCAGCAAGTTGGTTCACCCATGGTAGCTAACAGGAGAGGTATCGTGGGATGACATGGTCTGAAGAAGAAGATGCAGCAACATGGGTGGTTAAACCTCCATCAGATCCTGCTATGCCATGGAGGCCTGGTATAGTAGGTCTATCATGACAGCTGCCCAAGTTTCGACATCTTCTCGCCAACCTTGGTGTCGATCATAAAGCCCAAGGTGGAACATGTGAGAATTATGGACATTTTTGCTGTCAACTAGCACATTTTTTGTTCTCCTTTATTAAGGTTGCAAGTTTTATTTTCCCTTATGGCAGCGCAATAATCTACCGTTAGATAAACTATCCAAAGAAACGCTCAATATAACAATACATAACACATTATAAAGCCATTTAAATAATTACACCAGGCAAAACATGAAGTGGGTCATTAGACCTCAACTGTAACTAGATAAAATCAGAATGATTGTCAAGAATTTATAATATAAATTAACTTGTGTAGGCTTTTATGAGCTATATTCATTACAGACCGTGTAAACAGCCTGACCCACTGTGCACACCAAGAATGCAATGCACAGGTCAATAGTCAGCTTATCAGTTTTTAAACTCAATTAAAGCGACAGCAACAGAAAGCATGAGAGCTTCATTCATTACCGCTTAATTACTGAAAGAGCCAGAACGTGTCAACATTTGATCACTGCCCCTAATTACCTCCACTCTGACCGTCGACAATCACAACAAGCGACTACAATGTGCAAATAAATCTCACTTTATTTGTGAGGGGATGTTTTACATGAGGTTATGGAGGAATTAGCAACACCCTCATCATAAACAAGATTATCTGTGAGGCTTAAATGGGATCTTGGCCCAGGAACATAAAGAAGTATGTCCCAAGAAAGAATATTTTTGAAAGTATAGCTTTATTGAGAGCTCAGAAATCTATTCTTTTTTAGCACAACATACTTGTAATCTGAATCCAAGGGAAAACTGATTCAGAGCATTTGAACATGTATTTGTCTGAGGATGAAGACAACACTCTAGTGATGTTTGGCAATTCTGTTGTAGTGTGATGTGATTCCAGGCACCTTGTCATCCAATCAGAATAAGCAATTTTTTGGACTCTCCCAAGCAGATTTGAGTGAGACCTGCTGTGACACTGGCATTCAGTGTTGGTCAACCCTTCCCCCAAAAACAGCTTTTTTAAATATTTTTTTTGGCATTTGTATGATCCTCAGTATGGCATCCGCTTAAGACTGACCAGTAACTTCCAGGTTACGGACCAGTCTATAGTTTTTGTACCTTCTACATGAACTCAGATAGCACATGATCCATTCCTTTTTCTGTACCTATTTGTCCTTTGCAAGGTCACAGGGGTCTGGTGCCTATCAAACTATCAGTTAAAGCTAAAAGCACAAGGCAGGGAGTGAGCTAGAATGGGGTGCCATACCATAGCAGAGCACATGCACACACACACACACACACACGCACACACACACACGCACACACACACATGCATGCACGCACACACACATATGCACGCATGCACAAGCACACACATACACACGCATGCACGCACACACACACACACACACGCACGGACACACACACAGACACACACACACACACGCGCACACATACAAACACAGGTTTGTAATTATATCTTTGTGTTAACTGTCCATTCATTTCTATGGGGAAAATTTTAATTGCAACATGATGACCTTAACCTTTCCCACAAGCAACCAAACGAAATATGAGAATAGGCATTTTTAGTTTATTGATTGCATTCACAGATCTTTGTGGGGACCCAAAAAATGGTCCCCACAACGTCAACATAACTTGTTTTCATCACATTGTGGAGGACATTTGGTCCCCACAATGTAATATAAACCTAATCCACATGCATAAACACACACACACTGTATTTATATCTTTTTTTGGGCAGTTCATTCATTTCTATGGGGAAAACTCTAATCCCAACAATTGCAACATTAACCCCTACCCAGCCCTAACCTTAACCATAAGCAACCAAAAACAATACAAGACCTTCAGTTATTTTACTTTTCTGATTGCATTCACAGCTTATACATTTTATTTAAAAAATAATAAAATTCTCATTGTGAGACCAAAAAAAAAACAACCCCAAATGGTCAAAATAACATTTATATAACGCAACATATACAGAGAGTACAGAAAAGGATCACTCTCTTCAAAATATTCCCATTTTGTTGATTTGCAGCCTGTACTGAAGATACCCATACATACACACCACAAAAAAAGGCAAAAAAAAGGAGTCACTGAGATTGTTAAAGGATCATCCACCCTCTGCAAAAAGACTTGTAAACTCAATCAGGTGTAACTAATCACCTTCTCGATTGCACACAAAGTTAATTGGCTTCCACCCGTGATCAACTGTAATCATTCTGATGAGTTCAGTATAAGAACAGCTATTCCTAGGGCATTCCTGTGCTTGGAAGTGCAACTGTAAGCAAACAATCAACTATGGGTGGCACGACATTGTCAAAGGATCTCTGGGATAAAGTTGTGGACAGGCACAAGTTAGGAGATGAATACAAAAAATGACAAAAGGTTTTACTAGTCCCTAGGAGCACAGTAAAGTCTATAATCAAGAAGTAGAAAGTGGATCAGATCGTGCCTCCAAATTGGATGGAAGAGTATAGAGGAAACTGGTCAGAGAGGCTACCAAGTGGCCTATGGCAACTTTGCAGCAGTTGCAGGATTTTTTGACAGAGTGGTCATTGTGTGCATGTGACAACAGCATCACAAATGCTCCACAAATCTGACTTGTATGGGAGGGTTGCACAGATTAAGTCTCGATTGAGCTTTGCTAAAATGTCAGATCAAACCAAAACTGAATTATCTGGTCTCAACACCAAATGGTATGTAGATCTGGTGGAAAGCCAATACAGCTTGCCTTCCAAAAAACACCATACCTACAGTAAAATGTGGAGGTGGTAGCACCCTATTGAGTGGGTGTTTCTCTGTATCAGGAACTGGGCACTTGTCAAGGCCGAAGGAAAAGTGGATGGGGCAAAATACTGTCAAATTCTTGAGGAAAACCTGCTGCCCTCTGCCAGAAAGTTATCAATGGAAGAAGGTTCACCTTCCAACATGACAATGACCCAAAGTCCATCCGACAGGTAAGCACGGGACACGACCACTCAGGGAGGGGGTGACGAGACGATCAGGGTCAGGCGAGGGAAGCGGGTCAGGTACGGGAACGGGGCTGAGGAAAGGGAAAAGGCAGGACAATAGGTTAACAGACAAGGCTGGGCAAGGAAATTGGGTTGACGAGAGACAAAAGCGCTCTGTATGGCTCAAACTCATTGGCTCAATACTTCGCAAAGTACTCAGGTCTGCTGGCCTGTTTTGTAAGGCCCCTGATCACGCGTACGGCTACGCCTCTGCTTGGTCCTGCCTGCGTGGGCGTGACACATATCATCCAATATATGTTTAAAGATCATTTTAAAGTTCACCACTGCTGCTTTGCATGATCACTGCATGCATTCTCCAAAACAATCTCAATCATTTTGCAATCAAATCACTCCCATAAACGTTTGTGAGCAATGTAATAACTCCTTTTAGCTTTATAAATACCCCAACATGTGCTGTCGTATATATTAAATAAAATACTTTTAAAATTCCTTCTCATGTGATCCTGATGCTTTTGTTTTATCTGTTCTTCTGACCAGATCGCAATTATAATTATTTATTGTTTTCTGAGTTTGCAACTTTTTTCAAGTTTGCGGTTGTATTGTTGCAGGCTATTTGCATAACCAATCAACAAAGAAAGCGTTTAAAGTCTCACCACAAAGTAACTTTTGGTACTGGTATTTGGTGCGGTGGAGAGAAACCCTTAAACCCTACAGAAAATATATAGAATGGCTTGAAGACTGTAGTCCACCAGCAGTCACCGTCCAATTTGCCTGAGCTTGAACCTTTCTGTAAAGAAGAGTGGGCAAATATTGCAATGTTGTCTAGATGTGCAAAGTTGATAGAGAAGTATCCCAACAGACTCATGCCTACAATCAAAACAAAAGGTGGTTCAACAAAGCATTGACACAGGGGGTGATCCTTTAACCTTCTCAGTGATTCTGGTTTTCTTAATTTTAATTTTTTTTGTCACTACTACATCTTTCACTTGGCTGTTATAACTTGCATTGAGTAAATACAGCTGGACAAATATTTGTGTGCGTGTGTGTATTCATTTCAGACTGCAAAGCAATAAAATGTGAATATTTTGAAGGCGGTGATTCTTTCTCTATACCCACTGTTCATGACCACACCTGTGACAATTTGGAAACTCCAGTTCACCTTATGTTTTTGAACTGTGAGCAGAAATGAGAGAATCTGAAGGGAACCCTGCAAGAGGAACATGCGATCCCCACACACATGGAGTCAAGGTAGTGACTCAAACTCTGGTCTCCAAGGTGAGGGAGGAGCAACAGTGCTCAATACCCTGCTCCATAGCCCAAGATGCGCAACATAAAAAAATTAAATTCTTTAGTAATAACAATACCAGATTGGTAGTGGGGGTGGCAAATGGAGGGGTTAGTATTACTAATTAAGCTTGCCGTCTCTTCTTTGAGAGCAGACTGTGTCCTGCTGCATTTGTCCATATAAACACAGTTTAGTGAATCGGCTATAATATCAGCCTGAAAGATGGTAATGCAGTCAAAACAACACCTGTTCCCAATTTGCATGTCATTAAAGTGACTCATAATATAAGAACAACAGTAAAAGACACAGAAAAGATTACCTCCTCAGCATCCACATGGTAGTGCTTCTAGGACATTCTGTAAGCCAAGTTAATGACGGTTGTTTTCCTGATCACAAGCATGGGCCAACATGAAATTTCCTGGCAGGTCTGTCACCATGAAGCTAATTTAACTTGTGGAATAATGTTCAGTGAAAAAAATGCATAGAAAATTAATGTTGCATTATGGGAGACGTCAATAAAAAATCCAGGCTGCTTGGATCATGAACACAGTAGTGCATTAGGGAGCAGCATTTTCCATTTGTGAGAAATTGTAGGAAAAGTTGTCTTTGTTGTGTTTGCCTCGGGCGCTCAATGACAAAATAATAATAGGTGAGACATTCGATGACAAATGCACCCCTCACTAGGACCTGCAGTATTTTCTAGGTGCTTGAAATGACCGAAAACACTTCCCTCCAAATCCAGGTCTGTGTGTCACTCATCCCTTGCAGATTAGATTATAAGAACTGGGATTAGTCCAGTTGTTCTTGTTAGACCAGTTGACCGCTCCCACCGATGCCGGACCTCCATACAGCTTCACCAAGGAGTAACACTAACATAACCAAACACAGTAACTGGAGCTCACATAGCAGTTACAAATAGCTCACTTGATCATTCTTTTTTATATATAAAAATGAGAAAGAATTTTTTTTATAAATGAAACAATGTAAGGTTTCTATAAAATCAGAAAGGATATTCTAATGAAATGATTGAAATTCATATCATATCCAAACAATAAGATGCTATAATTATGGAGGGTATTCATCATACCGTAATGAGAAGGTCTCCTTTCTTGGGAATAACGGCTTCATGGAAATCCATATTCATAATTTTACTGCACACAAAACAACATCCAGCTCTGCATGTGATAACTGTCATAACCCGCAAGCCTTAAATGGAAAGCCCTCGATACTTTCATCTAATCCAATTTTCCGTCGTCTTTGAATTATTTTTTCCAGTATTTCCATTTGTACGTAAATAGCTGTATAATGGGACCCTAAAATTATATCTAACTCAGCATAATGAGACAGACTGTATTTCAGTATTTGAAAATAAGAGATCAGCTATCTAATCCTTGATTATATGATTACAATGAATTGCAAATACATGTAAATGTGTTGTAGGTGAACCTTCAGAGATTTGCTTGAAAAGTTGATGAATAGGTCATCTGTCACAGTGAGTGTTTATAAAAAGACGTACTGCTTACTTTTAGTTAGACGCTATCATGAAAAAAATATTCTGTCATTAGTGTATCTATGAATGAACTCATACAGTCTTTCAGTTCTACAGTATTTTCTTTCCTTCCCATCATTTTGACATTGTCATTATTTATTTATAGTATCTGGGAATCTATTCAGCATTCAGCAGAAGCTTTAAGTTTTTCACTTGTTATTGTGCATTTTCCAATTTCTCCATATATATTGACCAAAATAATAGGATTCCAAGTGATTCCAAGCTGGGTGATCAGCACGGAGTGGCAAATCTGTGTTTACAGCTCTTGATATCTGTTACTTAAGATGGTGGTGTTTTAATAGCTAATACACTTTGAGATAAACCAAAACATTTCCAACTAACCAGCAGCTTCGTCTTCCTGTCCTCTGTCCGTTACATGAAGAATATTGACAGCCCTTGGGCCGTTCACAGGCTGATGATTACCTTTGATCTGTTGATAGATCTCAATGAAAGCAGTTTAATACTGGAGAAGAAATTTGGTGTTTTTGAGGCCCTATAAGAATCCAGGAAAGTGCTTCTTCCACATCTGTCAACAATCTAATTAAGTACAATAAGGGAAATTTTTTTTTTCTCCTTCTACCAGAGGTCAAGGTAGATCAGAGCTGTCAGCAGATTCACAGTGCATTCTGGGCAGCATTAACCTATCAAGGTAATTCATACATAATTCAGAAAATAGCAAGGGAGGAAAACAAGGTGCTATAGAAGAAAATAACAGAAGTGTGTTTACACCCCCACCCACCTAACTGCCAATGGCTTTATCAAAATTGTTTCTTCTTAACTTAAAAGTCACTACCCAGAAAGTGATCAGAAGGTAGCCTGTTCTCACTCTCTGATCCGTGCCTAGGTATGTCTGTATTTTATGCTTGAATAACAGTGAAAAACTAATCCCACAGTTCTTGGCAGTTAATTGAAAATGCCACGTGTTAAAATAAAGACAATATTTCTGCAAAACTAGGCTTGATCCTTATTCCCCATTTAATCACATTGTGGTATTATTGTCTGTACTGTACTAGTGCCAACCTCCAGCACTGCACAATTTATACTTGCACAAACCTCTGAATTTATCACTAATTTTGTGTTTACACCTATCTTGTGTTGTGTATCCCAAACTGTTAATTGTCTGTTGTCATGGTGTCTCCAACTGTGGCAAGGTGTGCCAACATAAATTTCCACAATAAAGTTGCTGATTCTGATCAGAAATAAGAACAGAATATAAATATTTTAGATGCCCAGGTGGAACATTAAAATGAATCATTTTTAATAGTGAATAAACTGGTGCTCTCCTGTGAAGTGCCTGCATTGTTAAAGGAAACAAACCCTAGAATACCATTCTCAGAACAGTATGAGACCTGAATGCAAATGCAGAAAACTCATTCCCGTATCTCATTCCTCCTGTTTCCTGTCCTGCCTTCTGTTGTGTGTCACATTAACATGTGACAGAGTTTTGTTGCTAATAATATATGTTAAGTTTATGTATCATATCAGAAAGCAACACAAAGCATTGTAACACATACTGTGGAAAGTGTTAGTCACATGGTAGTCCATATAAAAATAAACAAATTATATAAATTGAAATAATATCTTCATTTCTCATTTGCATCAGCCTAAAATAAAATATATTGTATAACTTGTCACCCTATCCTGAGTTATTCCCTGTCATGCACCCATAGCTAAAGAGATGGACTCTGGATCCACTTAAACCTGCATTGGGCAAGCTGGTGTAAAAATGGCTGGATGGATGGATGGATGGCTGGATGGATGGAAGGAAGCACTTATACAAAAGTATAATAAAGTATATAAAGCTAACAAGAACAATATTACTGTTCAGTCAGCATGATCACAGTTTAAAAAAGTGTTACTAATACGTAATTTTTTTCTTGTACACTCCTTATTTTATTAAAATATGGTAAATGGTAAATGGACTGCATTTTATATAGCGCTTTTCTACTCTTCCAAGTACTCAAAGCGATTTACAATATATGCCTCACATTCACCCATCCATACACACATTCACACACCGGTGGCGAAGGCTGCCATGCAAGGCACCAACCTGCACACCGGGAGCAATTTGGGGTTCAGCGTCTTGCTCAAGGACACTTCGATGGGGTCATGAGAAAGCAGGGCTCGAACCGGCACCTTCTGCACCACCTTCTGCAAATATTATATAAATATAGTTAGATGATACACATGCGACTGTCTTCCAACTCATTATCCAATACAGGGTCTCAGATAGGCCTGTTGCCCATCCCAGGCAGTGTGAAGACCCTGAAAGCCACTCTTTCACACACATGCATACACAATATGAACAACCTTGAGATCCTAACTTGCCTAACTGTAAATCATCAGGTTAGGGGAGGAACACAGAATATTCTTGGGAAACAAGAGGGAGAACTTTCAACCACACACGCACCACTCCACCATGCTGCAGTACCATGGGATCCTTCAAGTAGTTATTTCTTGCAAGAACTTCTAGCAAATTCTGTTACTGTTATTGTCTGCCCTGTTATAGGTTGTATTTCTTGCAGCAGGCTCCTTCTTGATCAAACTCCTTGCTAGCCTGAGGGTAGGTTTCACTCGAATTAGTTTTCACACATCTTCTGAGGTAACCTGAGCCAGTAGGTAGCTGTACTTTCTTTACCAGAGCCCGATGAATCACTGTTTGTTTGTCTGCCTGTTTCAAATCTTACTTGTATTTTTCTCCTTATAGACCATGTCGGAAACTGATTCTTTGCTGGATCTCAAGGGTAAGTTGTTCACTAAAAAGAGGAGCATATAGAGATGGAATATTTCTTTTTTGATAATGTGTTTAGTCTGAATTTCCGTTTCCTACTTCTATCATTGTTCCACAATACGACTGTCCATAAAGTGAAGTATGATTCTTCCTAATTGCTAATGATTGTAGTGGCCCTTGACACTGAACTGTCTATTGTTGTCAACTGCAGTTCTTTTATTCTCTTAGGCCATTTCCTGACTGAGATTGCTGGAAAATCCTGGGCCTCAGCTATCAACTGACAGGTGGGCTAAGAATGGCAGAGCTTCTGGAAAAAGGTTGAAAACCTGGTTGCTTTGTGCCTGTCACAGGTGTATGCATAGACGTGGTAGAAACTTTTATGTCCTTGACAGGTTCTCAAGCTTGGGGTTAGGATTGGGTCATCGTGAAGACATTGTATTTTTTTGGAATATAGTTAGCTCTTAAATAAAAAATGCTTTCTTTGATGTGCACTGGCATGACTGACTATCCAGGAGTCATCCTTTGTCATGATATAATCTTCTTCTCTCCTCCCAAAAAGTTGTGATTTTCTAACTAATTTGCAATACATGGCAAGATAGTGTGCCAGTATCAACAGTGGTGTTGTTGAGTTCTTACCAGATGTCTTCTGAAGTCTTCAGGAACACATAGTCCTCATTAGCCCTTTGCGTTTATTTTGGCTGCTCACATGACATTTGTTATTTGTTTATTTTAAGTTATATATGGAATGTTTACAAGGATTCATCAAACATCACAGACCGCCCACATCAAGGTTGTTTTTTGACAGAATGAAGTTTTTTTTTTTCTTTTACTAGCATAAGGCATCTTGAACCACATGTGGAGACTCTGAACATCCCACTCTGCTGACGATGAAAGGGCATCTACAAGACCTTGCTCAGATGTATCCGTGTAAGGTATAAAAGGGGATGCAACACTGAGTCAAAACAAATATACCAACGCTGAAAAAAATTTAGTATTCAGTATTTTGTGCTCCCCTTTCCATTCACTGGTTTTCTGAAAGGAAGTAGAATACCTTTATGTTCTGCTTCCTTTTGTTTTTTTTTTTTTTTGCTTGTTTCTTTTTTTCTGGTGACATGACAGATTTGTTGCCTTATATACAATTTATATCATTGTTTAGATTGGTGATTCAAGGGAATTCAAGTTTGATAATAACTCAAGGACTTCTGTGGTCACTGTAGTTCTCCAAATGACCTTATTATTGTCTGTCAGAAGGTGAAACCCCCTCAGGTCTTTAAGATCAATCCAAATCTGGCAGTTTTCCTTGTGTTGAGGCAGACATGCAGATGATTCTCAGCCAGCGGGATGGGAGTTAGTGGGTGGTTGGTGACACCAATCTAAAGTTGCCTTTGGGGATGTTCTTTTGACAGCACAACTCTATAATACCACCCTCTGCAGAAGGTCAAAACATGGATGTGTCAAAAAATGCTTCCAGCCACACAGAATAGACTTGGGTCCCAGAGCAGAGCGCTTGTAGGGATGAATGGTGAGCACATTCAAAGTATCTTTCTGGTGCTTCTGGAGGACATCTAGGCTCTTGGTTTCTGTTGAGTTCTGCTCAGTTATAAATAGACAGATCATAATGTTTTACAGTTTCAAGCTCAAGCTTAAATTGTACGGTTTTAGTAGAATTCAAGGTTTGACCCCCTAGTTTGTGGGTCAAAATCATCCTCAGTTACTAGAGACACAAATAATGAAATAGAAACCACAGCTCCACTTTACTGACCAAATTTATTTCCAAAGGCAGAGTCTTTATGTAAGTGGTGGAGACAACATGATAGTGTTAACTATGGAAAAGTGAACAGATTGCAAATAGGGAGATTGCTTTTTTTGAAAATATGAATGTGTGACAAATGTGAAATAGCACATAACACTTACGAGATGGAGTAACAAATGTAAAATGTATTTCAGTTAACAGATGTATAATTAGATGGTGGTGCAGTATGTAGCACTGTGACCTCACACCTCCAGAGTTGTGGGCTCACTCCTTACCCCTTGAATTATGTGTCTATGGGCTCAGCGTGTTCTCACTGTATTTGGACAGGTTTTTTCACATAGTGCAAAAGCACACAATGTGAATCAACTTCCTTACTTCTCATGGTGTACGTGCCTGCATGTGTCCTGCAATGGATTGGCACCCTGTCTAGTGGCTCTCCCATCTCGTATCTTCCAATGAGCAAAACGTCCGTGGAAGAAGGCTCGAGCATGTAAAGTCAGCAGGTGGCTGACAGTGGCTCCAGGGTCACTGTCATACTGTCCAGGCTATGTGGTGTGGAAAATGGATGGATAAGTAACACTGGTCTACAATTTTTTGAAAGTAGTTTGCTTCGGGAATAAAATCTGCCAATTCTGATGCATTTTGGTGTGCTGATTTCAAATACGACAATAAAACAGGCTGACTGGCTACCATTCAAAAGATATTTAATCTTTTCAGTTATGCGATCATATACATTGTCAAATACACTATGCGTCTATCGTATAGTGGCTCATAATCATATACAGTATACACAGACCTTTTAACTTTTTTTTTACAACAGTTGGCTTATTATTATAGCATCTGTTATGATTCAAAAAGCCAATGCCATCATGTATTACTACGTAATTATTATTAATCAGTCACTGTAGTTACTTATGCAGTTCGTGTCAATTGTTATTCAGTGTCTAACCGTCACTCCCACGAGAAATCTCATGTTGTAATATTGCGAGATCTTGCAACATGAGATCTTGTTATACCCCTAGTAAGGACCCTATGCTTTCTCATATCATTAAGCCTGCAACAAACAGCATGTAAAACTAGTTCTGCCATCATTTACAGTAGCCTACCTGTCTCATTCACTTCATGTATATTTTCTTGCAGAGAGAAAACATTTGTACTTAGTAGGGAATTTCAGCATGTCTGTAATAAGGTTCTTGGAAAAAACTGTAGCACAATGACTCAGGATGTGAAATGACACCTTCTGGATTGGAGGTTCAAATCCTGGCTCAGCGTGTAGAGTTTGCCTGCTCTTCCCTACCCTGTACTATATGAACGACTGTTACAAAAAGGGATAATAAAAGACTTTTATTTAGTACTCAGGCAGAGAAAAAAGAAGGAATGAAACTGAAATGGAATAAAAACACTGCAGATAAAATATAGACTTATTTTTCAGAATATTTATCAGTCATTAATATGCTATTTTCCAAAAAAAAAAAAGTATAACCAATCTGACAGCAATTCAACCAAGGCCTTGTCTATTCGTATTTGTTGTAAACCAAATGGAATTAAATTACACATCTTCCCATGCGGCAACATGAAAAAACTGACAGCCTGAAAGTTTGGAGGAAGAATGAGGTAATTAATAATGTCTCAGCAGCCTTGGAAAGGAACTGTTTTTCTATCTGAATAGCAATGGCCCATTCATGAGATAATAATGGAGTCACTGCAGTAGGATCCAATCAAAAATAAATCAGATGAATGATAAAGACAGGACTGCAAAGTCACAAAATACACCTAAAGAGGTACATTTATAAATATTCTGTTTCAAACACT
>JABFEA020000067.1:15866843-15886851 GCA_019775915.2 Cyphomyrus plagiostoma | reverse complement strand
AAATGCGATACTTTCTATGGTGGAATTGCATTTCCGCCATTAGAATGTTTCATAATTCATGCATCAGAGGGTTAAGATTGGAATCTTTTCCTCCTCTGTGGTGCCTGTTACCTGTGGAATAAAAAAATATCACACAAGGTTATATTTTTGGCCCAGTCTTATTTTGTGTGTCATGCCCACAGGAGGCGGGACTGGACAGGTGTAGCTCCTTCAACCCTGGATGAAACCCAAGTTAAAAGGGGAAAACTTTCACGTTGCCGATGCAAAGTACTGAGCCGCTGTTTAGACGCCATACCAAGCATTTTCTTGTCTTCTGTCTCCCCGATCTCCCGTACCTGCCTTGCTTACCTGTTTGTGGACCTTCACCTTGTGTGCCTTCCTCCCGCAGCCCCGATCCAGTCCCTGACCTACCAGTCTCGCTGAGTCCGACTCCCTGTGTCCTGATCTCCGTTTGTTCTTCTGTCCTGTGCCTGATCGTCACACTGAGAAGCTCTCAGGCTCCCCACCTCCGCTCCCCGGCCAGGGACGGCAGCGCTTCCCTTAGCCACGATCGCAGGAAGCTTGAGCTCCGTTTTCCTTGCTCTCTCCAATAAACTTCACCCTTCCTTGCACTTCTGGATCCGTGCTTCTCTTCCCGCACATTACTGTATGTATATGCCTCCTTTTTTCAAAACCACAACATCTCATAACTGTTATGCTGATACAACCAGGAAAAGAACCCCAGAACAAAATCACACACGACAGGATGAGACAGACACACGCCCCACCAGACTAGATGAGACACAGAGGGCATAGGCAGGACCAGGGACTTGCAGGGGAAAACAAGACAAATAACCAGGGGCAGCACATGAACTATGGAATCAAATGAACATGGGTAACAGTAGGGGCCACAAACCCCAGATGGAAGAGACACTCAAAGACAGGGTGACCAGGTACAGGGACAAGAAAAGCAGACGTACAGACATGGACAAGGCAATGTAGGGCATGGGCTAGGGATGAACAGAAGTGGGACAGAGCTAAGAGAAACTGAACAGGGGCAGGAGAGAACAGAGTTAAGCTAGAGGGCCTCCTGGTCCCTGGGACATAAACCAGACCAAGCTTTGGGGGCCAGCAAGACCAGGTCAAGCCAAGAGGAAAGCAGGGCTGGGACCTGAGGGTAAAGGGGAACCTGCAGGGTGAGAACATGCATGGGGGATGGAACAGGAACTGGAGGGGCCTGAGGACACTGTTGGGCAGGAGGACCCCAAGGGACACGAGCAGTGGCCACAGAAGGTATGCCGTCGACTGCCCTTGATGCCAGAGACCACCTCCAGACAAAAAACATGGATAGTTCAGGTTCAGGAACCAGTGTCCACAGTGTTGGACTCCAGGCCAGACGTGAGGGGTCCCACTCCAGATCATGCAGAGGGTCTTCTGAAGTCGTCAGAGCAGGTAACAGCCAGGAAGTTTGGTTCGGGGCTAGAGAAGAGCCAGAAAGTATGAGGCTGGAGCTGCCGAGGCAGTGAGCAGCGCAGAACTGGGGCTTCTAGGGACAAGTAGAGCAGGGCACTTGCAGAGTGGCAGTATCTCCTAGGCAGGACACCAGCTCTACCCTCCCCTATAGTCTCTGCTTTCTATGGCAGCTATCAGAGGGCTTCAGATGGACAGATTGGCAGCCATCTCTGGGATGGGCAGAGCTCCTTACGGGGCAGGCAGAGCACAGATCTAAGGAGATGGTAGAACTGATGCCCCTGGAGTTGAGCAGAGCTCAGACGCCTCTGGACACACAGGGAACCTAGGGAGACCGATGAAGCTCAGTAGGTATCGCTGGAGCATCAGAGTCCAGCTGTGTGGCTTCTACCCATCTCTCAACATTAAACAGGTAGCTCAGGCTCCTCCACCTACGCACAATATACCAGCTCCTATAGACAGTCCTTACAGTCCGCTCGGTGATACCGGTCACCGAGAACACACCATGTGGGAGCTCAGGCAGGTCTTCCTTGGTTCTGCTGGGGGATCAGTATGGCATCCACTCTGGTGAGGCTGCTCATGGGCCTGTAAGATCATCCTCTTCTGGCTCCTCCAGCTCACAGTCACTTAGGGAGTCTATGAGGAGATTACTCAGAAACCACCTGGGTGGATACACCAGAGTATGGGGTGGAGACTGTAGATAGGCAACCAGGGAGAGAGAGCAGGCCAGAATGCTGGGAGTGCAGGGCTTTTGGGGTTCAGTTACAAAGCAGGGCAAGGACAAAACAGACATGAGGGAGTTTTGTTAAAAAGAATCACTACTAAATAGGGCAAACGCAAAAGAACCACAAGGGGACAAACAGAGACCAGGCATGGGTAAGGTGAGCCAGGAGGCACACAAGCAGGTAGTAACATCAACAACCAGATTGGCAAGCACAGAACTGGGAAGCACTCTTATACGTCACTGATGAGGGAGCAGATGAGGGGCAGCTGGAGTGAAGCACATGAGGGCTGAAATGAGAGGTAGGATAAATTAGCAACAGGTGTGGCTCATTAGAGCCACACTAGGGAAAGAAAAAGGGGACAGGAATGCAGGGAGTGACATGTTCTAAGTTAAAAAGTTAATTGCTTTTTAATTAGTAACGCTTCTGCAATAACATGAAATAAACATTTCTGTTTAGTATCCCTTTGAGAACAAGTTACTACAATTAAGATTAATATACAAAATGGCAAGAACAGAATTAAATGAATCAGTCAAAAAAAAATTACACTTAATAAAAAGAAAATGTCTGTGTGGAATATATGTGCAAATATGTTAAACAGTGCCCGTCAATGGACTTTTGTTTTGTTACACACACACACTTCCAGTCAAAAGTTTTTGCACACACTGAAATTTTCTACATTTGCATGTTACTCACTTAACATTTACTAAAAATACACTCTTGATGGCAAATACATTTGCAGTATGTTCACCATTTGAGTACCTTAATTAGCAAAAATGTTATAGCTTTGATTCATCAAAGTAACCTCCTCTAGCAGTTATAACAGCAGAGAAAATTCAAGTCATTCTTTCTACATGGGACATTAAATTCTGCTCTGTTTAATGGGATGAAACGGTTAACTACTGCATTTAAAGTTAAAGGACAGCCTAAATTTGACTGTGCCATCACCACACAACTGGTTAATAGGACGTCAGACATGCACTGTTACATACTCTTTCAAAGTTATAAAGGAAACTTCCTTATTATACTATTATATGACTTATATATTCATTTATAGTTGTTAACTCAGCTATCAAAGGCTTAACAAGAATAAAAAAGCTTGGGACATAATATCTGTTCCTTAAAAGGGAACTGAAAAACCCAGCGGAGGCTCCTAGAATTCCAGTCAGCAACATGAACTAGTATCATGCAAAAATGTCTCAGGTGCCGTTGTTTGCTGACTTCTATTTCCATTTACAGTTGTATAGTTGTAACAAGAATAATCTGCAGTTTATGAAATAAATGGAATAACCTGTGGTGTGCAAAAATTATATGTGTATTTTGTGAGATAGTACCAAGTTATGCACCCCGCCGAATCAAAATTTTTCCTGTGCATGTGTGTATATATACACAATTTTAAGGAAGGAAATGTTTTGTGAGATATGTACTATGTTTTGCACCTCCCCAATATCAGATTTTCTCCTATGCTGTTGCAGGGGGAGCATACAAATTTACGCAAACCAAGCCGGGAATGATTCAAACTCCCATCCCTGGGTGAGTCAGGCCTGTAATAGTGCTGGCTTATAGTTAGTAGTAGGTAACTTAATGCCAGCTTAATAAAAATAAAATTTAAAAAATAGGAAAGATAAAAAGATACTTTTATTCTAATACTCACTCATATTGTAATAGACAGACATTTACAGCCCCTTAATAAAGAATGACATTAAACTGTCTTTTATAACTGCTGATCTGTACTCGACAGTTTTTATGTAGGTCATGATGCATATGGGATGCCTGAATGTGTCATTTTTCTGATCCTGCTTGTAACAGTAGACATATGTGGCTATACTATACGCTGTTACTAACAGCAGCTTTCTGCCTGGAGCGCATGTGTTGGGGATCCAGGCTAGTTTGCCGTCTGTGAGTCAACGTGGGTTTGACTGTCGGGTATGATAGACGGCCAGATCCCTCCCCCTCTCATCATTTTTCGGTGCTAACCAGCGCTGGCTGGGTGCCTGGGGGGCTGCGGATAGAGTGAACAGTGCTCTCCTCCGAAGAGTGTAACATCCCTCAATGAAGCTTAGAGCCTTAGAGGGGGGAGAGTCAGGTGGATGACAAAGGAGCTTTGAGTTTTTATTCCTTCTCACAGCACAGGGGCTAAAAACCGAGGGCTACGTAAAACTGGATAATTAGCCATCCCACTGACTCAACAAATGTGAAATATACATCCATCTTCCATAAGTACTTAGCCAGGAGAGGGCCTGTGCAGTGAGCCTTGGAGTGTATCCCGGGCAGCACAGAGCAGGAGACATTCTGGATGGGGTTCCACTTCATCTCAGGCCAGAGGTGTTGAGGTGAATTGCTCATTAAATTTTCCTTAATATGTATGAGAACAATATGAAATGACCTGTTGTCCCATTTCGCTGTCTGTCCTTTCTGGGGTCACTAGAATGGGAGCTAGAGCAACCTAATCGATGAGCCGTTACTTATTCAATGAAGAAGGGATGAAAGAGAAGCCGTTATTTATCTTCCATGTGACTTATTTGGGACACCTGAAAGAAGATGCCAGCCTATCACAAGCCACACACCATGAGCTATTTAGAGATGTCGAATAGGTGCATATTTTTACACTGTGAGAAGAACTAGGATAGAGAGAGAACACACAGAGCCAGGAGAGAGAATCGATCTGACAGCTCCAGAGGTGTGAAATCACAGCCTTATGTACTGATGCACCACACCATCCAACAGATAAACCTCCAAGTCATTCAGTACAACTTCTTTGAAGTCGATAACATACATGATACTGTATATATACTGTACTCTTTTTCAAGGACATGATATTAAGTATTCTGCAAAATGACTACCCTTTGTACAGTGTAAGTAATGTATTCTCCCATTTATCGGGGCAACTCGACACATCATGAGTTTCACGGCTGGTTTGTGAAGTTTTCAAAGGGCAGGGAGGGAGCTGAGCTGCTCAAACGGCGGGAATCCCCCAGAGTGGCTCAGGTAGAGATCGGAGGCATCTGCTCTCATGCTCCGCAGAGCCTGCCGGCAATTCATCTTATCTTTGTCATTGAACATCACTGTGTGTACGTGCCCAGGTGTAAAAATACAGACATTCACAAGGTCACTATGCACTTTATAATATTACACTTAATTAACCCTACTCAAATCTCATATTCCTTTCAAAAGTCTATGGAAATACAGACCGCCTAGTAAAAGCTATAGAAATGCAAAGCACCTAGGAAGCGCTAGGATTTATTTTTCTATCATTGATTACCTTCTGGGTATCACAGATGGTCTATCACCTCATATCATCCAGGGCTATAGGTCTGATTCCCATGCTGTGTGTCACATTCCTATGTTGTTGCTGGGTTGGTGTAGATTTTTTTTCTCCTGCAGTTGAAAAATATGGAGTGATTTGGTGAACCACTGTCTCTAAATTACAGTGAGTGTATGAACCCTGCCAAAGACTGACATTCCATCCAGGGTGTCCCCTGCCTTGTAGCCAGTGCTTCCGGTAAAGTCTTTAGGCTCAATATTTAGTAGGTAAATAGTTATAGTTATAGTTATAGATTTGTATCTTGGTTATAAGCTCCTTGCAATATTAGGATAGGGCAGCATAAAATGGGCAACTTCGCGTGGCTACTGGTGATGTGAAAAGTATGAACCAGCATAGAATGGGCAACTTCCGGGCAACTATTGGTGATGCGAAAAGTATGAAACAGCATTAAATGGGCAACTTCCATGTGGCTATTGGTGATGTGAAAAATATGATTTTGGTGAATGGTGAATGTTTCAGCTTAAAAAACAATACCACATCTAAGTAAACAAATCATATTCATAAGTAGGTGCCATTTTTCCAATGAGGTTAACTGCAAGTTAAATTAGGAAACCTGTAACTTATTTGATGTGTTTATCCGATAAGTCAGTTAGCAATAACTAATCATGAATCCTTCAACCCAAGTGTATTAATCCTTATTTGTTTAAATTTGTTTTGCATAAGCATTTAACATGATTGCTTTGGATACAAAGAAATGCAGCTCTTGGAAATATTCATTTTCAAGAAAATCTCCACAATGACCCATAATCGAAGGTCATTACTTTTATGGTGATCATTTATTAATATTAGAATGTTTTCACGTTAAATTATAGGCTTCTCAAATAAAGTGGGAATTCTCCATTATATTTGGACAAGACCTCAAGTCATGACTCCAGCCCTCAGTAAACAGACCTGGATTCAGAGCTTCAGAACTACCCAGCTGTAACGCCAAACATAGCAATTCATCGAGAGTTTAGGCAACAGACAGCAGGTAATTTCAGCCAATAATACTCAACCTTACAGACAAGCTGTTTAAAGCAGCATCCGGATCACACACACATCACCAGAGATTAGGCAGCTTGTAAGTATGGCCTGTTAAAGCTGACAGCACAAAAGCCAGAATACTACACCTCTTAAGCTAGGGAGTGTTCAAAATGCAAACCTCTCCCACCAAGTATGGCACATCCTTCACCTTAATCCATGTTCCAGGCATCAGTTACAGGTGGATCTTCCATAGTGAATGTAAGAGAGAAGCAGTTCTCAGTCAGGAAATCCCCGTCATTCAAGTAGGTGTGGAGAAGCTGTCCAGCATACAGACAAGCAGACATAACAGCTTATGCCCTCAGGCAGTCAGGCTACTCAATAGCTGATCAGACTATTAGTATGAACAATTTGCACATTTCTATTTTATTATTTCCGTTTTATTTACTCACTTCTTTAGCTTATTACTTTTATTTCATAGTGAGTGCTCTAGGAAACTCATTTAATTGCTTTATGCTGTAGTGTTGCACATTTTATAAATAAAAATTGATTTGATTTGATATATTAAATATATCTGCAGTAAGAATCATGCATGATGTATTTCATTTGAAATGACATAGATTCCTATGACATAGATTCCTATTAAGTTTAATACCTTATAATGTAATAGATTGCTAGGTATTGTCATTCAAAGCAGCTTATTTAGCATGTAGATGAATTCATTTATACAGGTCATTTTTTTCTGAAGCAATACACTGTAGATTTCCTTGTCTACTGTCTGAATTTCAGAGAGATTACAGTCATACTTCAGCTTAACCTGCATACATTAATATAGTTATGTTAATAAGTTATTTTGTTATTAGTATCTTCATTTGTTCCTATGAATTCAGTCACTAAGTATTTAGTACTATGCACCAAGTTGTCTTTTTGTCCCTGAATGGTCAGGGCTGTGCTTTCACAGCTTTGTTCAGCTGAGCTCAGTTTATTATGGCTTCCAGACGAATAAAAGTCAAAGTGAGAATGTTAAAGCCAAGGAAGAGTATGAAGCTGGCTGCTGTAACTGGGGAAGTCGGGCCACCAGATGTACTTTTGGGTGGACAGACTGCATTACAGTATCACCGCTTAATGAAAAGCAGCCATGCACACCCTGCAGATGCTGAATGTGTCATTAAAAGGATGTGAAATCAAGGGTCAGGGAGGGAGTGACATGTACTGTTTGCTTAAAGAGCGACACTGAACTGAAAAACTTCGGCTGCTAAACTAACTCATTACTGCCATTAATGGTTTTTAGATTTTAAATGTGACTGAAAGTAGTTTCTTTTGTGTTGTATTAAATCCTGTTTCTGTTGGACAGCAGAAAGCTCAGCAAAGACAAACGACTTTGTGAAGGGTAGAGAGTTGTGGAGAACATATGGTATAACTCTGCATAGGATGAATATGGGGAGGCTTTTTCATAAATCCTTTCATCGTTACTGATTATTTGTAGACGGCTGTTTCTATGGCAAGGTCATCCTCCACCCGACAGAGGTGGATAGCAGCACAAACTATAAAATGTCCCATTTCTTATAGGCCATGGTAATTAATGGGAACGTATTCAGAAAAATGCATGGATTCACACTAATTGCTCTTGCTGAGAAGTCATAGCATTCAGAATTAATTGCATTTAAAACGGTAAAATAAAACAGACGTAAATCCTCCTTATACAGCTCAGCGGGCAGCTCCATGGCCTCACACCACCAAGGTTAGGCGATTCGAGTCCTACACCTACTCACAGTTTGTGTGAAGTTTTTACTGGGTCCTCTGGATTCCACTTGCATTCCACAGATGTGCTGTCTCGAAATTTCGCATGGTGTCTATGCCTTGTGATGGATTGGCATCCCATCCAGGGTGTTCCCCTACCTTCTGTCCTATGCTGCCTGGGCAAGGCTCCAAGCCCCCTTGCAACCATGGATAAACAGTGAGAAGATGGATGGAAGGGTAAACTCACAGTTCCAATTTCAGTCCCTACTGGAGGCATACTGATTTCTGTATCTATCTCATAGAGGTACACCCTCATAAGTCCATTCAAACATTGGTATAAACTTACAGATATTTCATATTATTTAATATTTATCAACTGTAGTATTATGGGTAGTACTGTTTGTTTGGAGCTTGACAACTGAAAATGTTTAATGCATTTTATCGCATGTTATCGCATTCCAAAACTGCACACTCAGCATTGTTAGAATGTAACAATGCACCACGCCCCTGCATCATCACTCATCCAGTACAGGGTCTAAGCAAGCTTGGCACCTTTCCCAGAAAGCACAGGGCACAAGGCAGGGGACACCCTGGGTGTATGCCAGAGCATCATAGGGCACATGCTATAAAGGCAATTTAGTAACATTGATTCACCTAACATACTTCTGATCTACAGGGGGAAGCAGGAGTTTCCAATGAAAATCCATATTGGATACAGGAGGAATATGCATACCACACACACACACACACAACCAAACACAACCTTACAGGGGAAAGGCCATAGTGCTACTTTCTATGCCAAACAATCACCCAATTAAACATTCCGTGCTCGTGAGAGTTACTACTTACACAAAAAAAAGTTCTGAAGGCAGAAGGAAAAATGATTGGTTCAGAGAGATAACCAATCTGGTTGTTCAGGAAGTGGCTCCAAGCAATTGGTGGAGGCAGGGTCAAGACATCTGACTGGGTGCTCCCACCTCCTCCAGTTGTTTGGAGCCACATCTCTACCATCTTATTGGTTGTCTCCCTGAACTAATCATTTTTCCTTATGCCTTCAGAACATTTTTGTGTAAGTAAAACTCCCATGAGCAACTTCTGCATATAAGGTTATGGTAAGTAGATTGTATGCTGAAACTAAAACTGAAGAGGATTAATTTGTGCTTCGTACACAGTTAACCACCAGGTTTTGTGTTCTGTATTTGTGTATTGTATTAACAAGGAAGCATGATATTCCCAGGCCGTTTTTCCCAATAATGTGGCATTAATTAAAGAAATATGAATTAATCACCAGCTGTTCTTGCATAAACGCTCATGGAGTCAACCTCTAGTGAGTAAAGCCGAGGGAGGAAACTGATTACGGGGAGGATTAAGACTGGGTGGTGAGAAGAACATTGGGGAGGAGAGAGTTTACTGGGAGAGAGAAAACTCGGTGGCAATTTCGGCTCAGTAGATTCAGTGCTGTGAGGAGGAGTGTGTATTTATGGGAATATCAGTAGCCATCTGTGCAGGCCATCACAAGCTAGGGTGTCACTGGTCCGCAGGAAGATTAGTGAGGTTGAAGATGAAGAGAAGAGGAAAAGGGATATTCATAGATCATGGATGTTCCTCATCTGGGCTTTTCCAGCTCTTCAGCCAGCCTGGTGCTGCGGCTGAAGCTGCTGCCATCCTTGGCCTCTTTTGATCCGGTTCTGCTGCAGACTTTTGGAAGCGATTAGCGGGAATGGCAGCCAATGATCATGGGATGGAGTGGTGAAACTGGGTCTACAGTAGGAGAAAATCATTCATATTTACCTGGGATGGCTAAGGACCCAGTTCCTCCTATGTGACTGGCTATTGCCTTTTGTTAACTCCTCACTGTGGTGATAATGGCATGAACCTGCACCGTGAATACAGAATGAGGAAGTGAATGTTACCGCAGCCCATCCTGATTGGGGGTCTTTGTGCTATAATGTAATAACATGCACATAAAAATTGTACCTGTAGTGTGCATATTGACCACGAGAAGCAAATCATATTATCATAAAAATATGTCTATAGAATACAACCTAATCATTTTTGAACAATAATTGATTTACACTATAGTCTGTCCCTTTGAATCCAGCTTCCTTCATGGTGCCACATTCATGTCAGGTCTGTATTTTTTTCTTCTTTTTCTTGTTTTGTCTTTTGCTTTATTCACTATCTTCATTGCTAGTGACGTGTTTTATACATGGCAAGAGCTCATCGCCCTGAGATTGGACACCTGCTCCAAACTGAGGGGTGTCCCTCTAGAGTTGGGGAATTGGCACCGAGGTAAGTTAAGGTGAGAGGGGGAGAGAGAGCGAGAGAGAGAGACAGAGAGAGAGAGAGAGGAGAAACAACTGCAAACCCTACCTGTCTACAGAGATTAAGGGGAACATGAAATCACTTCCGAACAAGATGGATGAGCTCTTCAGTTTGGTAAGGAGCCAAAGGGAAAAGGGGAGTGCAGCTTAATGTGCTCCACAGAATCATGGCTGCAACGGCATTCACTGGACTCAGGCTTCACATTCGGGGGGGGAGCCATCTTTATTAACTCCAAGGGGTATAATCCCAAGCATGTGCTTGTGAAAGGGTAAATATGCTACCAGCACGTTGAGCCGCTGGCTCGGAGCCTGAGGCCAAACTACCTACAGCGCAAGATCTCTTATTGTTATTTATGTTCCGACATCGGCCTACGCAGACACTGAGTGTGAGGTCATGCACTCGTTTGCTTCACGTTTTCAAACTCACACATCCATAGTCATCTCCGTTTACTTTAATGACACCTCTCCCAGCAATGAGACAATTTACGCAGTATTTATAGTATAAGAGAAGGGAGGATAGAACATTAGACTTGTTCTATGCAAGAGATACATGCACTAGTGATGCATACACCTGTCTTGGTCATCGCTTTCTTGTGAAGATTCACCATCAATTAGCCTAAATCCGGCTCGTCTGATTCTCCTGTGTGCCACGCCCCCCTCGTTAACCTCATGTGAAACCTGATGTTATCAGCTGTTTCTTGTTGTTTCATTAAGTGCTATGTATTTAAGTCCATGTCAGAATATGCTCCCCAGTCTTGTCATTAACATCATGTGCCTGAGTATGACCTGTCTGCTTGTGTCTTCGAATAAACCTCGTGTTCCTGAAACTCCGTGTCCTGGATCCTGATTGTCCGTTCCCTGCTCTGTGTTACGTCCAGCGCCGTCCGCTCCTCCTGTGTGCCACGCCCACCTCGTTTACCTCCTGTGATTACTCATTGTTGTCACCTGTGGCGTTGCCGCACGCCCGTCCTGTGCCTGTCTATCGTATTTAGGTCTGCGTCTGCGTCTCTTCCGGCAGACGCGGCATTAACGTTGTCTAATGTCGGTGTGTTGTGCTAATAAACCCACGTTTCCCCGGTTACCTGCCTGGATCTCCCTTTGTCAGCCCTGCACTCACCCGCGATCACAACACTCTGCCTGCCGTCATGCCACATTTTATTTGATGGGGCACAAATAATATTGAATTATATTTTTACTTAGGTATTAATGAACCACATACTAAGTCTTAGTTGCATACGATCTCATGTTAATTCATTATTAATTGTGAAACATATTCTATCTCAAACAGTTACTATATTTGTTATGATAGCTGTTAATTTTGTAAACATCTGTGAACTATTGAAGGAACAAGCAATGAATAACACAAGTGAAATACTGATCTTTGTTCATCATTAATAAATCGTAATGCATCTTTTATTTGTAAGTATTTGTGCCCCGTCAAGTAAAGTGCTGCCGAGGGCCCGAATGGCTAAATATAGTCAAGCCAGCAGGTCCTGATAACATCAGCTCCAGACTATGTGTTCCAGCTGGGAGAGGCTCTGCAGCACATGGTTAACCTGCCCCATGACTACAGAAGGTTACCACACCAGAAAGAAATAGTCCCTGTGCCTAAGAAGGGATGCTCCAGTACACCTAATTACTACGGACCACTGAGACAGGTATACCACATAACGAAGGCATCTGATGCTGGTCTTCCAGAGTCTCAGGCCACTCATCATGAACTTCCAAGACTCACTACAGTTTGAATACCAGACACATACAGATGTAGAGGATGCTGTCCTGTACCTGCTCCACAGAGCCTATTCATACTTACCCAAGTCAAGCAAATTCTTGAGAATTCTCTTTGTTGTGTTAGGGGCATTTAGCACCATTCAGGGAAGCAGGGTAACAAACACCATGATTGACTGGATTACAGTTTACCTCATTATCGTTTCTTTTGTATCAGAAACTGCATATTCAATGTTGTGCTGAACAACATAGGGGTATATGCCAAGAGACAGTACCGTAACCATTCTTGTGTATCATCACTGATACCAAATACAACTATGGCTCATCCAATTTTCAGAAGTTCCCTTATGATCCTGCAACTGAGGTGATACATCACTGAAGGAAGATACAAGGAGTATAGAATATGGTGGAGAGTTTGGTTGGATGGTGCAAGATGAGCCACCTACAGCTCAATGTCAGAAAGATGAATGGTAGTAGAGCAGGCTGGTCTGGGATGGAGAAGAGGAAGGAGTCTACAAGAAAGGCTAGAGTAAGCTGTTTTTTTCCCTCTGAGACTAAAGTCCTTCAGAGGGTCTAACAGATTTGGCTTGTATGCTATCAGTTCATCATAGTCAGTGTCATGTTCTTTGCTGTTGTGCATTGGGGGTAATATCAAGGTGAAAAAGGCTGGTAGGCTGAGCAAATGTTTGAGGAAAGCTAACCTGGCTCTCTTTGTTTATTTCTTTTGAGGACTTTGTTCCTGGGAGGTATTTACCTTTGTAATGCTGTTAGGGAATAAATCACCCCTCCCTCCAAGAGGATAACTAAAGTTCTATGATTTATTGTGTTACCAAGTACAATAGGCAGAAACACCCTTCTAGTCTAATGCTTTAAAATTAAATGCATCTAGTCATTAACAAGAATGTTGGACTGATCTAAAGTCAAACTCCACAGTCTAAGATGTACTTTTTAAAAAGTACACAGAGGGAGGTGGTTTAAATCCATTCATCCATTTTCCAACTGCTTAACCCAAGAAGGATCATGGAATCTATTTATATCCTCCTGAGACCCCACCCATTCATTCATGTCCATTGCATTGGACATTATGTTTTTGCATATATCTTTTCACTGACGTAAGGAAGCGTATTTATGCCTTTGGTGCAGTAAAGAGGACATGCTGTGAAATTAAAAATAAAAATAAATTTGAAAAAATCTAAATTGTAAGATGTCTTATTTCTTCCAAAGACTAATAACCTACAATTGAAGGACACTTTCTTCCTTGGGTCTCAGGATGATACATTTATATAACTTGTAACAGTGTACAAGTAGAAATTGTGAGAAAGCACCAAATTTTAAGTATAAAATATTAATTGGGTTGAAGACTGTACCTTAGGCTTACAAAGGTAGCTTGAGCTTTTAATGTCTGTAAATTCTGCATCACCTTTCATTCACCAGTGACACATCTCAGCAGATAACATAATATAGGGAAAAATTCCATGTTTGCCTTTCAGTTGCAAATTAAACCTGTTATTAAACCTCTTACAAAACCTGTTAATTGTTGCCAGCCTTCAGGTACTTAAAGAAAGTCTTGCATAGATAAACCTGAATTTAACTAATGTGAATAGCCAGGCGCATTTTCAGTTGAGGTGCACACATTAAGTTGTCAGCTGTAGAAATGCATTAGGGAAGGAGGAAATGGATTTTTCTTTTCTTGTGCTAAAACCTTCCATCAGGATTTCCTAACACTGCGATTTGAACCGGAGCTTAAAAAATACATCTTTGATTGTAGGGGTCATCTCCCTTAATCCTTTATGAAGGAAACGGACAAGAAATCAAATCTGCTTTTTAAATATATAAACCATTAAGGATCATTTCAAAGGATGTCTGTCATCTTAGAAAATATCCAGTCAAGGAAAATTTGATTACCTTAAGCCTTTACTATGTAGTGCAATCATATATGAGAAATACAGTCACACAAAAAATCCGAGAGAAAGTGATTTTGGCCAAAAATCACAATGACAGTGAGCACATCAGAGGTGTTGGCACGGCTTGTGATTAAGAGAGGCTGTAACAGTTGGTGAGAACAGACGGGGTAGGGATTTCTTATTGCTCAAGGTTGTTCTGGAAGGTTTTAGTGGAGCTGGAGGACACACTGTCTATAAAATGGGCTTTCATATAAATATTTTTTTAACTTTGGAAAACAGAGACAGAAGAATGGGCAAGGACAGCACATAGGGTAGAATTAAGTATATATTAAGCTTGTGAGTTCAAGGCCTTGGGAGAGGACCCTCTTGTAGTACCCTTGAGAAGAGAACTTAACCTAATTTGCTCCAGCATATTACTGAGTTGTATAAATAGGTAAAACTGTTGCTTTTGGGGGAAAATGTTGTAGTTCAAGCAGATTTGCATTTAAAACTTAATAGCTAAAATAACAAGGACAGCATAATTTGTTTGTCTGTGGAGTTTGTATGTTCATCCCATGTTTATGTCTGTGTCCTCCTTCAGTCCAAAACCATACCCATAAACAGCGGCACAACTACAAATTCTGCCCCCCCTGAGAAGTCATTTTGCCCCCCCCCCCCCAAATCTGCCAGGGAATCCATACCTCACTTACACCCCTGCAAAAAACTGGTGTGTCTAAATTGACCTATTCACCTTTTGCGTGTGATTTTGTGTGTGTATGTGTGTGTGTGTGTATGTGTGTGTGTGTGTGTGTGTGTGTGTGTGTGTACGCCTTGCAATCGACTGATGCCTGAAGTATCTGTGACCCCCTGCCCTGTGCTGTTTGGGGTAGGCTCCACTATCTCTAAGACCCTTAACTGAAAGGCGAATGGATAGGAATACAAAGTAAAAATCGGCGGATTACAGCTATGGCTTCTGGAGTGTTCTTGGCAGGCTCAGAGTTCTCTGACAACTGCTGCGTTTGCTGGTTTCGCTGGGGAAGAGATGATAAGTATTGTGCCGAAGGTCTGACAGATTGCTGTTGAAGCAAAAGCCAGAGGCCCACTTTGTAGGGGGAGTGTAGCAGAAATACCTTCTTGAGATGCTCCTCTCTTCTCTTAATTTCCTCAGAAATCAAAACTTTTCCAACACAGCCAACCGATTCCAAGAACCAGGTACTGAGATGTAAACATTTTGACAACCTTGTTTTTCTGAGAAGAGCTGCAGAGGTGTGATCAGAGAGATATTACTGGGACTATCTGGGTGACGCTGCCATGCCTTTTGGATCTTAGATTTATTAAGCAATAGGCAAGACCTACTTCATTTTCTGGGCCTTGCAGAAGGCTAATAGGCAGGTGCCCCAGCGTGTTGCTGAATGTGACTATTCCAGCCTTGTGTGTGCTGTGAAAGCTTCATGCTAACCAGAAGGAAGGCAGTTATAGCCCTTGGAAACTATGCATCCCAGCCACTCCATATGGTTCCACCACCTGTCTCTACTCTCCCATGCAGCTGAAGGAGAGGAGACTAGGAGTAGACACTTCAGAGACAGTTCCCCATTAGACTTTAGTGAACCTGAGAATTCATCGGTTCATGATGTTTTATGATCTACACCCTGCTAGGCCATTAATAATGCACTGGCTGTACATTGGGCAGGTGTTTTCATCCTGCTAACATGACATATTACACCTGCATGAACTCCAGTGTTTAAACTCGGTAAACAAACAAGATTCCTGACCATCTTCTAGCGGCTTATCACAAGGATGGGAAGGGAACAGGTTTGGTTAGGGCATAGACTATGGGCCACTTAGAGATGCCCCCTAATTTCATGTCTTATGGTTGTGGGAACTCAAACACTAACCCTGGAGTTGCACAGTACTAATAGTAACCACAGACCCACAAACAACTGTGAGTTTCTCTCACAATAATTATGTCACTTTATTGCAATTCCAAGCCCTTATTTCCCACCTGTTAACATATTCTATATACTGGATAAGCAGATTGAGGACAAGTCTTCTGTAAGATATCGATCAATATTGTGTCTACTGAAAAAAAGAAAGTCATAAAAAAATAAGTTTCAGCTGATATTTTATGAAATATAGGAGAGAAAAAAGGCCAAATTTTGATCCTAGTCATCCTAGTCAATAACATCATAGTCAACGCCAGGCTTAATGACCTGTCATTTTGGGCAAAACTTAGCCCACCAGCTTCATGCAATTTCTACCCACTTTTCTTGACAGATTTGTCAGGGTCTACTTGGAGATCGCTCATTAACTGCAGCTTAAGACTTTCCAGATTGTCAATAAGCTGCGGTCACGTACATTGTCTTTCTCACACCTCTGGAAAATTGGCCTTTTTTTATGCACTTATCCATGAAGTCTTTAATGATTCTGACCCAAGATGCCCCCAATCCATAGCATTTCATATTGTGCTCCTTTACTGAGGATAGACAATACAGAAAAGATACATCACAATCACTCCATATCAATCAGTGGTTTAAGTGATAAAAATCACATGAACTTAAACTCCAAAAATGTTGTTTAAATGGTGTGGACATTATTCTCCCACATAAGGATCCCTCTGCTGCATGGGATTCATGTGGGCTGTATTGTTTTTCTAATATTTTGTGGCCTGATTCTTTTGAGGCAGGAATGATGAGGCACTGTCTTTAAGGTACTTTAAGCACATGATGCTTCCCATTCAGCTGAGACTGCAGCCTCTCCTAAGTCTGCTCTCTTCTTCCGTCTCATGCCTTGTATCATCTCCTTGTTACTCTGGTGCCACCCTGGTCACTTAGGAGCATTAACCATTGCACCAGGGGGCAGAATGACATCATCAAGATGGGCAGTGGGGTGCTTTGTACTGAATTCCAAAATGGCTATTATAGTACACTACAGCACTGACCGATGTCAATATCAGCATCACATATTACATTTAATCTAATTCTCGCATCTCAAAGTGATAGTCAGATGGGGTGAGATTATGGGGGTCTTTCATGAAGTAGTATTTCTTGCTTAGCCGGATAATTAAATTTACCCTCCACTGCTTTTGCATGAGCTCTGCATGCACTATATTATTGTCACGCCCTGCTCATCCGATCCTCCTGTGTGTCACGCCCCCCTCATTACCTCATGTTATTTCTCAATTGTGATCATCTGTTGCCTGTCATTTTCTGCTTGTCTTGTGTATTTAGTCCACGTTCAAGTTTGTTTCCCCAGATCAGTCATTAATGTTGTGTACCGTGTTTCCTGGTTCATCCGAATTAACCCCGTCTACCCGTGATTACGGCTGGACTTCTCTGTCTACCTGCTCGTCTGCACTGCATGTCTTTCTTTATAAATTACTCTTTTTGATTTCTTGCATGTCATGCCACCCAGACCTTGTTGAATCTGTTGCTCTGACCCAATCTAAGCTTGGATTTCTTCATCTGTCCATGCATCTGTTATCACAACTTGTTTTTTTTTCCTTTATCGTTGCTTTCTGAGTTTGTACTACGCTTTTTGAAGATGACAGGTGTGTTTTATTTCAGAGGTAGGTTATTTGCTTAACCAATCAACAATGAACACATTTACAAGTCTCACCCCAAAGTACCAAAGGGTACTCCATCTGGTTTAGTATTTTGATACTGGTACTGGACTGGAAATCAATGGGAAAAGTACAATGCCAATTTTCTAGTACCAAAAGTGTAGTGAAATCATCCTAATTATAACTGCAACCTTCCCTTATTGTACTACCAGAGCCACTAACCTGTTCCTGCACTGTTATTTGCATTTCCCAACAGGTAAAGGGACACCATTTTGTGTATAATGTAAATTGTTTCCCACCATGATGGTCTTTAGTTCAGCCAGCATAGGGTGGAGGCAAAGCCCACTGCATGTAATGGGAGTTGTGGAGGCTGTTTGGCATATGCACTGTAAAGATTGTATTGACAGATTTCTTCTATTAGTATGCGGCTTCGTCCTTTGTATATTTTTTTTTTCGTTTGATTCACAAAATGCATTTTACTTTCTCACATAAAAAAATGCACACATTATTTCTGGGTGTTTGTGCCATTATTAGAGCAAATGAAGAAACACAGAGAAATGCTTTGACTGATGTGTCACTTTCACACATTTTATAAATAAATGCAAGATTTGACTTACAAATGTGCCTCAATTACGGCAGACAAAGTGTCAGAACAAAACATTTGTGCAATGTGTTGGTTATTGATTGATCAATGGTAGAAAAAAGCAGTAAGTTGACATAAAGGGACTATTTCCCCACAGCTGCTGAATCTATTGCTGGATTATATGCTAATAACTTTCTGGAAAAAGGAAAACAAGTAGTATGGACTAGTGACATACGAGTGGGATTGAAGAAACAGCTGGTCTTTGCTCTTGTGGGTAATTTGAGCACATCCCTTAAAAAAGAATTGTCTCCAGCATATATAGTGCCTTGAAGAAGTATTCATACTCTTTGAAATTTTCCATCTTTTTGTCATGTTACAACCTCAATCTTGAATGTATTTTATTGGGATTTTATGTGACAGACCAACACAAAGTAGCACATAATTCTGAAGTGGAAAGAAAACGATATATGGTTTTTAAAATGTTTTACAAATAAAAATCTGAAAGGTATGGCTTGCATTTCTGTTCACCCCCACCCCCCTACACTCTGATACCCCTAAATAAAAGCCAGTGCAAACAATTGCCTTCAGAAATCACCTAATTGGTAAATAGAGTCCACCTGTGTGTAATTTATTCTCAGTATACTGTAAATCCAGCTGCTCTGTGGCCTCAGAGGTTTGTTAGAGAACAATAGTGAATAAACAGCATCATGAAGACTAAGGAAAACACCAGATCAGGTCAGGGGTAAAGTTGTGGAGAAGCAAGGTTAGGTTATAAAAAAAATATCCCAAGCTTTGAACATCACATGGAGCACTGTTCAATCCATCATCCACAAATGGAAGGAGTACAGTATGGCACAACTGCAGACCTACCAAGACATGGCCGTCCACCTAAACTGACAGGCCAGGCAAGGAGTGCGCTGGTCAGAGAAGAAGCCAAGAGGGCCATGGTCACTCTGGAGGAGCTACAAAGATCCACAGCTCAGGTGGGAGAATCAATAAGTCGTGTACTCCACAAATCTGGCCTATATGGAAGAGTGGCAAGAAGAAAGCCATTGTTGAAGAAAAGACATAAGTCCTGTTTGCAGTTTGCCACAAGCCATGTAGGGGACACAGCAAACATGTGGAAGAAGGTGCTCTGGTTGGATGAAATGCTAAATGCAAAACACTATGTGTGGCGGAAAACTAACAATGCACATCACCTTGAACACACCACTCCACCGTGAAAGATGGTGGTGGCAGCAACATGCTGTGGCGATGCTTTTCTTCAGCAGGGGCAGGGAAGTTGGTCAGAGTTGATGGGGAATATGGATGGAGCTAAATACAGAGCAATCCTGGAAGAAAACCTGTTAGAGGCTGCAAAAGACTTGAGATGTGGGTGGAGGTTCACCTTCCAGCAGGACAACGACCCAAAGCATACTCATGTGTTAGAATGGCTCAATCAAGTCCAGGCCTAAATCCCATTGAGAATCTGTGGCAAGGCTTGAAAATTGCTGGTCACAGATGCTCTCCATCCAATCTGACTCAGCTTGAGCTATTTTGCAAAGAAAAATGGGCAAAAATTGCAGTCGCTAGATGTGCAAAGCTGGGAGAGACATACCCCAAAAGACTAGCAGCTATAATTGCAGCTAAAGGTGGTTCTACTAAGTATTGACTTGGGGGGGGGGGGGGGGGGAAAAAAAATTCAAACCAAAATTTTGATATTTTTTTTTTTTAAATAAATTTAAAATTTTATTTA
>JABFEA020000067.1:15793306-15830009 GCA_019775915.2 Cyphomyrus plagiostoma | reverse complement strand
GGTTGTTCCCTGCCTCGTGCCCGTTGCTTCCGGGATAGGCTCCGGACCCCCCGCGACCCAGTAGGATAAGCGGGTTGAAAAATGAATGAATGGATGGATCTACTATATGTTTAAAAACATCAGTTTAAAGTCTACTGCTGCTACTTTTGCATGAGCTCTCTGCATGTGCTTTCTGAGCCAATCCTTACAATTTAAACAGGTCATAGATGGGTTTGGGAGAAATTTATTTATTTTTTACTGATTGTTTGCTTTATAAATATCACAATATTTATTACTATAAAACCACATAATGACATTAATTTTTTTTCAGTATTTAGCAGTCCTTAGCAAATGCTTTTTTATTTCTTGTCTTGCCATCCAGATCTTCCTTCTTCTGGTTCTTCTGACCAGAGTGCAAGTAAAACTTGGGTATCTTCATTTCTCCCTGCATACATTATTTATTTTTCTTTTTTAACTTTGTTTATGGTTCTTTTCTGAGTTCGAAACTTCTTTCAAAGTTTTGCAAACACATTTGCAAGTCCTCAGAGAACCAAAGTACTAAAAAGAAAGTACCGCAGCTACTTTGGTACTTTGGATACTGGAACTTTTGGAACTGGTACGCAACAGGAAGTCAGGAAAAAAGTACCGAAAGTACCGTACCAAAACTATGATACTTGGAAAAGCTCCCTCTTTCCTCTGGTTTTATTTAGTTCTGTGAATTGGACCTACCTTTCCAGTTTCTAGTTTCGGCTTAGCATCTCAGGTCCCTTTAGCTAATCTCCTGATGTTGTTTTATTCCACAGCTTCATCCTTGATGATTGTGACCCAGAACTTGAGTCCCACTCAGCCTCCTCAGCTACATAAGTGGAGGTCAGTGGGCCCAGTCCTGTCAGCCCTGAGGTTTCAGAGGTCCATCTGCCACAATGGTGATTGACAGGCGGAAGACCTGGGCACGTGGGTATGTGCCATTTGGGCCGTGATCTTTTGACCTTTTTACATTCTCCAACTCAAGCTGTCAAGCTGTCATGGTAGCAGTAGCAGCTGGAAACTCTATGCAGTTTTCACAAGACACATTACATGTCTCGATTTCTGCTTCTCCTCAATAAAAGCTGGATAGCTGGGGTGTAACGATTAAATTGAGACTATGATTGAAGAATCGTTTTCTGGAAATTTTACATAAGTCTATGCAGGATCTGAAATTAGGTGCCTGCAAGTGCTGGATAAGCCCTGTCTTATCAACACTGCATTTATCTAGGATATATTAGCAGATTCCATGCAAGCTCTCAGTCTTTATTTGCATTAGTGTATTCACTTTAGTGAATCTTGTTTCTGTATTGTTATTTTCCAATACCAATCATACAATCAATGATTGAGACAATAATAGATACTTCATTGATTAACAGGAATATATTTCTCCCAATAATCACTGCCCCTGAAATACTACAACTTTTATCTATGACATGCTTAACTACCTGCACTCATTGAAATGCTCTTCTCAGAAAGGGCAAATGTGTAGTGTGCAAAATTTAATGATCTCCTCCATTTTCTATTCAACCCATACAAAGTTTCTAAAAAATCTAAATATTCAATGGCAAAATGCTATTTAAAATGCTTATGACTCAAATTCCATTAGAACCACAAAGACTGCAAGAAAAAAAAACATAACATCTTTATGGCCAATCCCAAAGGCCAGCCCAACTCTAGGGATGCTATTGGTAAGCCACTACTGTAAGCTTGGCTGCGTAACCTGCATCGAGGCAGCAGCTCATGGAACTCAAACTGCGCTGCAACCAAGTGCACACAGTGACACTGCTCAAGGACGGATCCCACTGATTTTCGAATTAGAGCCGGGAGCAGCGAGGCACCTGCATCCGAGGGAATCGGCTCTCTGATTACATCCCTGCCGTATATCTCATTAAAGCTGATGACAAACGAAATGGTCCTGCTGTGTTTTTCACACCCTTAAATTAAACCCCAAAGCTAACAATTCCACAGAACCCTGAGTCTGTGTTCTTTTCATGGTATGTTTTAATTTATTTATTTATTTATAGCCATTGTGCTATCACAAAAAAAGTCAAGTGGAGTGAAAGATATGTGTTTAGCAGCATTAAACTGGATATTAACTGGAACTACCCTTGGATGTTATATTGTTACTTATGCATCAGCACTAATATCATGTTTTTATTGTACACTGGCACGTATATGTTACTGTGACTATTATGCTTTTTAATATACCTTATATCTATTAGTACATCCCCACCTTACAGCCCAAAGCTTATTTTTGGCAAAAAAAATGTGGAGATATCTTTTTGAAATATTCATCCCTACTTGACAATAAAGTAAATATTATATCTAAACCAAAAATGTTGTTTGTATTGAGGATAATCCAAAATAGGTAAACAGGAGACATGCTGGCCACAGACTAGGCCCAGGAGATAATAGTCTCTAGTTTTCAGTACCCACTTGTTTAAATTGCATTTACAAGTAAAAACAACAGATTCTTAATAAATCTATCTTAAAATATTGATCCAAATCCCTTTCTTTAAGGGATTTGTGGATTGTTTTTTCCAGCCTGAACTTTTAACTTATTACTTATTTATTACTTGTCAAAACTCAGTGTGTTATTTTTCAAATAACTTTTATATTAAAGTGAAAGTTCAAGCTGAGAGTTTACCTTGTAGTGATTTATTGAGTGCAGGTGAAGTATGAAAGATGCATTAAAACACATGTCTGAATATTTCCTGTTTAAGTAGCTAATTTTCACAAATTAGCTCGGCTGCATCTCTTTGTAGCAATAAGCCCTTGGAGGCAGACCAGGTAGAGAGGAATCAGAAATCAAAAAATACCTTGGCACTACCTATATAAGTGAAGGACTTGTCTTTAGGGAGATGTAGATGGAGATCCATAAGTTCTGCAGGATCCCCTGCAGCCTCAGGCCACGAGAGAAGCTACAACACTTGGATAAGATGGATCAATTTCTGTCTAGAGGATACGCTGCCAAGTCATCATTACAGGTTCTTTGGCTGCCTACAGTATTTCTTCTACCTCGAGCACATTGCACTGGTTTTGACTTCAGAACACTTCTGAATGTATGAAGTTAATAACCATACAGGGTAGCACTGTAGCTTCACACCTCCAGGGATGGTGGTTTGAATCTCTCCTCTGCTCTATGGCTTTGGATTTTGTGTATTCTCCCTGTGTTGTATGGTACACTGATTTCCAATTAGTTGGGCTCATTGGCAATTCTACATTTCCTGTGGTGTGTACAGGCAGTCCCCAGGTTATGAACGAGATTTGTTCCCTAAGTCTGTCTTAAGTCAAATTTGTAGGTAAGTTGGGAATATAATAATACAGTATATAATAATACAACATATAATAATTGTACAGTAATAAAAATTACTACATACTGTACTTCGAGCCAACATTCTGCTGAAGCCACACAATGTTTTCAGAAGCATCACAAAGTAGTGCATCAGTTTGTTGTCATGAACTGTTGCATTTAAACTGAATTTTTAATAAAACAGGCTTTTTGGCAGTCTGTTAATATGTATGAGTTGGACAGTTTTGACCTGGTGGGCTGCCTGTACCTGCCCAGTTATAGAACAGCGTCTAGACCAGAGTGTACCCCAACCATGTGCTCCCTAATACTGCCCCACGCCACCCCACCACCCATGCAGTGTTCAGAATAAGGATACACTAAGTGAGTAGGTTAGGTTTCAACATTGATAGGGACCAAATCAGCCTCGAACCCCCCACTCCCCTAAATACACACAGTATTCATAGAGATATGTCCCTACTGTCCATAATCAAATCTATGCCCTTGATTCCTGCTTGCTGATGCAACCTACCCCTTTAAACATTGGGTCATATGGCTGCATCTGAAAATATGCAGTACACAGGGTGCGGTCACTTACTTATCCATTAAGCACTGCAGTGGTTAAGATGCTAAGTGATTTTGAGCGTGGTGTGAATGTTGGTTCCAATGGCTAAGAAATAGCCCAACTTCTTGGGATTTTAACATGCCATGGTGTCTAAAGTTTTCAGTTTCTTAAACTACGTAATAATGAAAGGTCAGCAGAGACTCGTTAAGCTGGCAACACCCCAAATCAATGAGAAAGGCACCTATCAAGACCAATGAACAGTTGGCTCCCCTGGGCTGTGAAAATTCACGCTCCAACACACCGGCACGACTACAGCAGTGATATCTGACATACAGCCCAATTCAGAGAGCTTAGTTTCACTGACTAGATCTGACACCAACTCAACATGTCAAATCAGCCAAAACCTGTATCCAAGTGTGCCGTACACTGGCAGTGAAGACAACTCCGATGCCCCAACGACTTCTGTTCACCAAAATGGGTCGGTGTTCCAGGCTTTAAAGCTACCAGGAAGGCCACAAGCTGAAACTGCTCAGTGCAACACATTTCAGAACGGCTTCACTGAGTACAGAACTTGACCCTTGTGGGTACTCAACATAGGTGCTAGTTAAATGTGTTTAAAGTGAGAGCGAGGGTAAGTGAAACTAGATCAAACTCATCCATATTGTATCACCCCTCCTCCAACATAAATACAATAACACCACCAAAATACAGGGATAAAGACATCTCACACAAACCCCAAATTCTGTTACAGCCCAGTCTAGGGTTGGAGTGTACAGAAACAGGTGAAAGGAGAAGAAATACACACAATGGAATGTGGTTTTGGGGTGGTGTTCTTGTAGATATGATGAACAGACAATAACAAATGGGCATATAATGGATACAACACATCAGTAACAGACATTGGAAATGAACAATGCCAAAAACAAACAAAACACAGGCCAACCAATCCCGAATTGGGTGGGAAGATATCAAACAAAAAAACATTATACCCCTAGCAAACAAAATACTGAAATCAAACAGTCTCAAGACAAAACGGGCAGTCACAATCGGACAAAAGGGCAATATGCAAAATCATAGTTTATCAGGTGAGGTCAATTAACAGAGGATCAAAACACCTAGGGAGACAAGAAAACAGGGGTAAATAAACACGACTAAAAACAGGGAACAACAAGAAACCATAACACAAACACAAAGATCAAGAATATAAAGAAACAAACAGTCAAAATTGCAAACACACTTGAGGCTGGTCTGTTGGAAGGAAACACTAGGAGCTAGCAAACCTGGGAAAGAACAGGAGACGGGATGACCAGGCACACCTGCTGGCCAAATAGGAAAATGACACATGGACCACAGCAGGACAGGAGCCAATCCAGACAGTATTTAGTAACTAAATTACTTAAACTTATTTGTTATTGTGTTCCACAAAATGTTTAATACCATTTGAGGGTGGAATGGTCATTCAGTGGGTAACACTGTCATTTCACATCTCCCGGGTTGGGGGTTCAAATCCCACCTCTGTGTTAAATGAGTTTGCATGTTCTCTCTCTGATACATGGATTTCCTCTGGGTATTCCTGTGTTCCTCCACAGTCCAAAAGAATTCACTTAGGCTAATTTGTCTTTCTAAATAACCTGTAGAGTATGAATATGTATGTGTAAGTGCCTGACCAGGATAATATGGGTGGATTTACAGTTTGATTTAATATAGTAAAAAGACTAAAATAATTTCACTGTAGTTTCTCATTTTTTCCCCTTAAGCTAAGCACAATTTTTCCAACACACCCATTTAATTTCCCTATTTTTCCATTCCGTTCAGCCAGATTTTGTTGAATGTGAATTTTGGACAAAGCAGGAGGCTTTCATGAATAAAAACGCATTCGCTAAAATCCCAGTCCTTCCGCCCAGATCCCCGGCACTGAAACAGGACTCCGCCTCGCTCCAAATAAACTATTTACTTCTGATCACACAGGTCACCTCTTCTCATGCCTAATACTGGAAAAGGCACAAGAGTGCAATACGTATTCACTTTTGCCACTTGGGTGCAGTTTTCAAAGCACCTTTCATCTTTTTTCTTGAGAATATCCGAGCAGAGAAAATCTGATTACTTTAAGCCCCTGGCTTCATAGCACCGTCTCATTTGACGCGTATAGCTTCCTACAAAGCTGTAAGGAAATGGCTGCGGTGCCGAAATTGCAATGGCAGGGGGCATTTACAATGTCAGTGCAATCGAGTTATGCCGAGGCTGTCAGGAGGAGCAGCTGGGGCAGGCAGTGTTACCGGAAGGGGCGACATGACCATTATGAGCGCCTGATGCCCGAACCCCCCTTCACGGGGTTGAAACCGAACAAGGTTCGTTTGCAGGGACAAGATGATACGTGTCTGAAAGGCTGAACAAACAGTGTCAAGCTGTTTTGAGACCGAGGAGAGCAGCCAAAGGTAGTGGTGTGGCGGGGGGTGGGGGGGTGCGCACAGAAAGGGGCTGAATGGTGCTATTCAACGCAGTGAGTGACAGGTTATAAAAGAGCTTGTCCCTTTTAAAATAACCATGTAACAACCACAAGGTCACAGAAAGCCCAGAGCTTAAACCCGTTCGCACAAAAGCAGAAATTTCAGTTATGTTGAGTTTAGCAACAGCAACCTTTTCTTTTTAAATACTAATATCAATCATTTGTTGCATCATTTTTTTAAACTATGGGTACCTACTGGGTCAATTTCATAGCATTTATTGCACTTTTTTCACTTAAATGTATCCTGTAATGTTTTTTAAACCAAAGCAATTAATTTGAAGATTATTGCACATTATTAAGTTGCCTAGCATTCTGATTCATTTCACCCTATATTACATGCATATACTATGAAATACTTGCTGGAGTAATTCATTTTAAGAGGCTCTTGCTCAAGGACATAGTAGAGTATCCGTTAAGGTCACGTTCACATTTGTAAAACCCTATAATGCTCAAAGTATCAGTAAAAACTCAGACTTGAAAGTAAAGAAAGCCTGGAAATGAGTAGTAGATGTACCACCATCCTTGTGTGCCTCAAATTAAATTTTTATCTTTATCATCTAGATCCCATAAGAGCAGTTTGATATTATGCCGGTGTGTCTAGCCACAGCGGTCTTTATCTTGGCCTTAGCGGGATTGGTCACAATGCTTTCATTACGGCCCTTTCATTTGATTAAGTTCAATCTCGGCACCACTGAGGAGCACTTAAAGCACCTAAATGTAGTCAGTGTCATTAGTCGCCCATTCTGATTGAGTTAAAATGCCCAATGAGGCAAGTGCTGCAGTTATGAGCACTTGGATATTAGCAATACCCCCGAGTACACATGTTCATCAGCCTTAGAGTTATGACCCACTGCTGGTATGAATCTGCTGGGTCCTGTGACTCATTGTGACCCAGATGGCTCCGTCCCAGAGGGATAACAGAGGCGATACTCTTCCTGAATACATTAATGATTTTAAACTTTCCTTTTTAGCACCCTGTGACATCCGGAGCCCTGAAATACATTTTGTGTTTTATAACCATCTGCCAAGCTGCATCATAGAATAATACACCTCTGTTCTATAGCCAGGGACTTACTTTTTGCATCTATGACCGAGATGTTTAGACAATTCCGGTTACCGTTTCTTTAAAACACACACAAAAACAACAAGAAGGTCCCACATGGTTAAAGGCACCAGTGGGAATGTCTCATGCCACAGCTTCTGCCAATCAACCAGAAGAGGCTTGGCTTTGCTGGTCATGTTCACCTAATTTTCTTCAGAGCAGATGTCAAACCCACAAAACACAATGCAGCTGGCCAGAGTCACAATGTCAATGCTTTATAAATAAGTCCCACTGGGATCAATCTTATGGTTTCAGTTGGATGCCTTAGCTTGACTTACAACCATATACACCTATAACATGTGTCTGCTTAGCTGTCTTAAAACTTTTCTAGTCACCCCAGTATTTGCATCCAATACACCAAGTATTTTTTCAACCACTAACTTACCTCATATGGCTAATCAGCACCTCAGAGACTTTTCAAACTAAATGAATTAATGAATTAAGTGACCTAGAATACATAGGATGGCTGAGGTGCCCCTGAGGAGAGGTTTGGGAACTGAAGCAGTGTGTCCTTCTAACCATCCAACAAGATACCAGTAACTTTTAGCGGAACAGAAGAAATTCTTGTTTCTGTGCAAATATACACTTACTATCCAGATAAATAGCTTTCGCACAGAACTGTGGGTAATATGGATTTTTTGATACAGAAAGGTACATTGACTTATAGAAAACAGTACCTATACTGCAGTGCAGTAGCAGATTGAATGTGCAGCTTGCATATGTTTTGGGATGTAGGTCGGTCTCAGGACAGCAGGGTTCAATTGAGCAAATGGCTTTTGTTAAGCCAGCTGTGTGGATACCATGCACTTTACAACAAAATACACGAGACTCAGCAATTGTCACTTAGCTGACCATATTTAAGCCTTAAAGAGTAACCAGTCCAAAATATGTCAGCTGGGTGTTTCATCAGGACCAGGTGGGGAGTTACTGATCGATACCATGCACTTCCAAACCAAGCTCATTCTCCTGCTGGCTCAGATAGCGTGTGTTATTAAAAACTTTTGAATAGCATGGAATAGGCTTTTTTACAAAGAACAAATTCCACCCATCCATCCATTTTCTGACACTTATCCGGGATCAGGTCATGGGGGCAGCAGTCTAAGCAGAGATGCCCAGACCTCACACCAGGCACCTCCTCTAGCTCCACCAGGGGAATACCAAGGTGGTCCCAAGCCAGCCAAGAGATATAATTTCACCAGTGTGTCCTGGGTCTGCTCCCGGGCCTCCTTCTGGTTGGACATGCCTGAAACACCTCCCTAGAGAGTCGTCCAGGAGGCATCCTAACTAGATGCCTGAACCATCGCACCTGGCTCCTTTAAATGCGGAGGAGGATTTTTTCCGTTTGTATCCAGGATCTTTTTCAGTTACTACCCAAAGCTTGTGACCATAGGTGAGGGTATGAACGTAGATCAACCAGTAAATCAGTAGCTTCCAGCTCAGCTCTCTCTTTACTATGATAGACTGGTACAGCATCTGCATTACTGCTGACGTTGCACCGATCCACCTGTCAATCTCCTGCTCCCTTCTTCCCTCATTCATGAATAAGGCCCTGAGATATTTAAACTCCTCTGTTTGAGGCAGTGACTCCTCCCCCCACCAGAAGAGGATAATCCACACTTTTCCGGTCAAGAACCATGGCCTCAGAATTGGAGGTACTGATCCTCATTTTGGCCAACTCACACTCAGCTGCCTACTACTCCAGTGCATGCCACAGTTCACAGCCCAACAATGCCAGCAGGATCACATCCGCAAAAAACAAAGACGAAATCCTGAGGCCCCCAAAATGGACCCCCTCCACTCCTTGGCTACGCCTAGAAATTCTGACCATGAAAGTTATGAACAGAATCGTGACAAAGGGCAGCTGTGGTGGAGTCCAACACACACCGGAAATGAGTCTGGCCTACTGTTGGCAATGCGAACCAAACTCGCTCCATTTGTACAGAGATATAATGGCCCGCAACAAGTGGATCCCATACCCCATACCCTCAAAGCACCCCCCACAGGACCCCCTGACAGACTATACTGTATGCCTTTTCCAATCCACAAAACACATGTAGACTGGATGGGAAAACTCTGATGAACTCTGGAGTGTCCATGCGATGGTGAAGGGCTGGTCCTGGTTCTGACCAGGACAGAATCTGCATTGTTCCTACTGGATCTGAAGGTCTACCAATGGGTAAAGCCTCCTCTCCAGTACCCTTCCATAGTCCTTCCCAGGGAGGCTCAGTAGTATGATCTCCCTGAAGTTGGAGCACATCCTCCGGTCTCATTTCCTAAAGACTGGGACCACCAGCCCAGTCTGCCAATCCAAAGGCACTGTCCCCAACTTCCATTCATTGTTGAAGAGGCGTGTCAGCCAAGGCAGCCAAGCTTTCAAGAACTCAGGGTGAATCTCATCCATCCCAGGAGCCTTGCCAACAAGGAGTTTTTTGACTACTTTGGTAACTTCAGCCCTAGAGATGGGCAAGTCCCCAGTCCTACTTCCTCTAAGGAAGCCATATCAGTGGGATTCAGGAGATCCTTGAAATATTCTTCCCACTGCCTGACTATATCCCAATTTGAGGTCAACAGTTCTCCATCCTTGCCATAAACAGCATGTGTGAAACCATGCTTCCCACACTTGAGTTGCCTAATGATTTGCCAGAACCTTTTTGAGGCACCTCCCTCCCTCCACCATCACGTCCAGGAACCAAAAGACTTTATACACATTATGGCCACAGCTCCAGACCATTGCCTCAGCAATGGAGTTCTGGAACATGGCCCATTCAGGCTCAGTGTTCCCTGACTCCGTCAAGATGCAAGATAAGTTCTGCCAGAGTGAGAGCTGAAGATCTCTTGGACAGGAGCCTCCGCCAGATGTACCCAAACCCTCACTATGTGTTTGGGTCTACCAGGTCTATCTGGCATCTTCATCTGCCAGCGGATCCAGCTCACCACCAAGTGGTGATCAGATCAGTTGACAGCTCACTTCACCCGATTGTCCAACACAGCACAGATCCGATAATACAATTACAAAATCAATCAGCGAATCGCGGCCTAGGGTGCTACAGTACCAGGTACACTTATGAATACCCTTATGTTGAAACACCAGGATCGTTATGAACTCAAAGTCAAAGGATGGCGATCCTCTTGTTCACCAAGGTGAACTGAACCATCCCTACCCAGTGCCTCTCACACGCAATTTCGAAGTGGATTAGAATCCAGCCCCTCTCCAGAAGTTTGGTTCCAGAGCCTGAGCCATGCATCGAGGTGACCACGACTACATCTAGTCAGTATCGTTCTACCTCCAGTACCAACTCAGGCTCCTTTCCCCCCAGGAAGGTTACATTCCATGTACCAAGAGTCAGTTTCGGTAGCTGATGATCGGTCCATCAAGGGCCCCTGCCTCCGACTGCCACCTGATCAACATTGCACCTGACCCCCATGGCTCCCCCTGCAGGTGATGAGCCCACAGGAGGAGGGACTCATCTTTTTTTTTTGGGCTATGCTGCTGGTCGCTGCCCCAGACGTAACTCCAGTGTAAGGCCCCGGTCTCCCCAGTCCAGGCAGTCTAACATGGCCCCTTGTATTTTCTGTCATCATGGGGGTTTACTGAATCACACTTAGTCTGACCACTCTCCTAGGACCAATTTGTGATCCACTAGGATCATAGGGACACACAAACCTCTCCACCACAATAAGGTGGCAATACTTATTTTTTAGTGGAATCTTGACCTTCAACTAAATGCTTAGATGACCATCAACTAATTTTGGTTTAATAATCACATGCTAAAACAGATTTGCAAAATAGTATTGCCAAAAATGAGAGAGCGCTAACTCAGAAACTATTTCTGGTGAAATTTCAATACTGCCGCCAAGTCCTGCCTTTTCATGAAAACATTATATACAGTATATATAATATTTAACCCATTAAAAATTCAAACATTTCGAGGCAATTTTTCTTTATTTTTGGAGACCATAGATAAAGCATAATATCATCACATTACTTTAGGTGCATGGATCAAGGCTTGCATGAAATTATAGCCTTTAGCCCTGTAAACTGACAAAATTTATTTTTAGAATTCATTTTTGCATGAGGGTACACCATGAAAAAATGTATATTCTAGTGTATATTCTAGTGTTATAAAATGGTTAGGATTTCTTACACTAGGTTTATACTTTATACCTAACATTATTTTGATGTACCTTGAAAGAATTTGTGAAATGTGAATATTCATGACAGTTTGAGCATTTTCGGCCTTCATATGACAGTGGGTTTGTGTTATTTTACTCATTATGTAAGAGTTAAAGCCCTCGGGAGGAAGGAGGAGTTCTGCTCCTTTTGTCTGAATGATTGAAAATGCCCCCCTTAACTGCTTAAAGTGCCTTTTTTCTATAACTGACGATGACACAAAATTTCCCGAGGGTGAATCTCTCCCCCCTCCTTCTCCCGTCTCCAATCGGCCTTCACGCCCCTTCCCCATAAAGGACCAGTCAGCCACACCCTCCTGTTTGTGCACCTGCCCCTGTTTGTGCACATCACTGGCCCTCAGTTTTGTTTAGGGGCATCAGTGTTGAAAAACATCAGAAGTTTCACTGATGTTTGTTTCACTGGCACTAAACAATGTCTTGGTGAAAGCAGCTGCTTTGATTTTCCGTTTTTCCTTTGGTTTACGTACACTGTTTTCCTGACTGACAGTGCCTTTTTTATGAAGCACATCTACAAAATCAGTAAATGAAGCTCCACCCCACATGACAGCGACCTGCTCTTAAAGCACCCGCAGGTTCAAAGCCAGGCATGGCAGATATGTCTGAGAAGAAGCAATCAATCGCTCACGCGCCGCTGCGGGAATATTTTAAGGAGCGATGATTGGCACACTGAAGCTTCCCTCGCAAGCTTTATTTACCGGAGGACCTTTTGCTGCTGTGACAGACCTCCTTTTGAGGAAAATTTGTTGGGGGGGGCGGTGCTGTCATTTGTACAGAGAAGCTGGCATTTTTATGAGACCGCTGCTGTATGGCAGACTGCATTACCCGTCAGCATTTTGTCCCGATATCCCCAGCAGGGAGAGGAATCTTTTAATGTCCTATCAGAAGCTGCCTTCTTCCTCCCCCACGTTTTCTAGTCAAGCCACGCGTTGGCTGTGGGATGACAGAACTCCCCGTGTTAGCCAAGGAGTGAAGCCCAGCTCCATTATCCTTGGCTCGTGGAGAGATCCCAGCCCTGTGTTATACCACCTCCAGCGGCCTCACCATCCGCTGTAGACATTGTCCTGTTAATCACCTTAATTAAAAACACTAATGTGTCTCTGTGTGACCATACATTATGCCACCCTCAATTAAACCAGGACTCCTCAAGGTGAAGAATAATCTGTACTGGAGTTTACAGATTTCCCGCTTTCCTGACCTTTGAGAGTACGCTGTTGAAAGAAAAATTCAGACGTAAGCAAGAAAAATCCTATGACATAAGGAATCCTCCCTGTTAGTAGAATGGCAAAACAGGAAGGTAGATAACACTTACTGGGGGGAGGACCTGGCCAAAATAACAAAGAGAAACCCCAAACTACTTCCTCCCAGCTTGCACTATACTTACCTACCAATAGAAATAAAAAAAATAAAAAAACGCTTACCACTACCCTATCTCCCTGACTACACCAAAACAGTTACAAAAGAGGCATCTTAGGGCACTTTCACACAGCACCAGGTACCGTACTTTCGGTACTTTCGGTACTTTCGGTACTTCCATAAAGTACCAAAAGTATGGTACTTCTTTTGTGCCAGTTTTCCACTGGGGTAAAAACTGTTACCGGCATCAAATGACATCATCAGTGATCACCCCTGACTGACATCATCACAAAGCGTGGCACGGTATTTCTTTTGCTGAATCCAAACATGTTATTATGATCCTTCACTTTCTTGTAGTCCTGCTAAAGTTTTTTGATTTCCAAGCGGCATTGTTCGGTGTTTCGCGTGTGCCCCATTTCTTCCTAGCGGCTTGCTATTATGGCAAATACTTTATTCTAGTACATGGCAACATGCCTGTGTTTATCATGCCTGCAAACTGCGTTCAGTTGGAAATAACACTTTTTGACCTATAATGGCTGTATCATTATGTACTTACATTATTAAACCCTATTTATGGGCACAGGGAATGAAGCTATCATAACTGAACTGGTATATTTTTGTTAATCATATTTAATTGGCTTAAAATGTCTGAGATAGTTTAGTAACAGGTACTTAAATAATGATATTACTGGACTTCAGTTTTTTGACACTTATCTGTACTTAAAGAACCTTCCACTGAATAATCTAAAAGCCAGAGGTGGGGCTCTTAGTCACTGACTTGCAATTTGACTCGTACTGAAGTTAGATTACTTTTGATTCGACCTGGCAAAATTGATGGAAAGACTTGTACTCTAGTACTCTAGAAAGACTTGTACTGCAGTTCTAGACCATTTCAACTGAGGGGGGGGGGGGGCAGACTGCAAGGGGACCAAATGCATTTGACCTTAATGTCCTCCAAGTATTACTTACACTAGATTGCCAGCATTGAGAAGCAAAAGACAATTGTGAAAACTGACAAATTATTTATGCAGTGCATTGCAGTCATATTTTACAGTTTTTACAAATAAGTAACTCACTCTGATTTCTTGTTTAGATCATCTTGCCTTCCACAAGCTTGATTATTTTTTTCGGTAATTAACTCAGCTTTTCACTAAGCAGCTCAACCACCTGGCACACCTGGGATAATGTGTTTTCTTTTGTGTTTCACCTGTTCCAGACACACGGAATTTTAGCCCACATATATAAATGTAAATAATAATAATAATAATAATAATACATTTATTTCAGACCCGAGTGGGATATGTTTTTAGCGGGGCCACAAGGAGGCATGCATATTCTCACAGGGGCACTGCCCCCTGCCCCCCCAAATCCACCCGATTGGACTCGATTTGGAATTGAGGGTACATGATTCGAGATTTGGACCAAGTCACTTAAGTGTATGTTAATTCTCTGTTGTCTGGATTTTTATTTGCTTGAATGCAAGATCTCCTGAGATAGTTTGCTGGAAAGACGCATCACTCTCTGTAAAAAGTAATACGTAAAAACTATATAAGTAAGTGTCATGACTTGCTCGTGTGATCCCCCTGTGTGCCACGCCCCCCTCGTTACCTCGTGTTAATTCCCGATGGTGATCACATGTTGCCTGTTATTTTCGGCTTGTCCTGTGTATTTAGTCTGTGTCTGACTCCGTTTTACCCAGATCTGTCGTTGATGTTAGTTTGTCGTTACTCCGTGTGTTCCCCAGTTCCCCGATTTTTGCCGGTCTGCCTCATCCTTACCCACTGCCTGCCTGCCTGAGGGACTACAATCATATCAATGAGGACAACTGTGACAGAGCGAAGACTCTTTTTTCAACCTCTCTCAAGCTGTGAAGGATTTAACTTACAACGTACTGTGGTGGGCTTTTGCTGCAGCAAGTTTTAATAACTAAAGGCACAAAAATGTGACATAGGTAGGGACTCAAGTCCCTCAACTCACAACTCAACTTGGAGTTCAAAGCACATGACTTCAGACTTGATATGGACTTATAATGTTTTGACTCGAGATTTGGCTCACACTCACCAAGGAGTGACTCGTTCCTCTCTCTGCTAAATGCTGTTAATCATTCTGGAAGAAAAGTGTCTCTCTCTTCCAGTTACTTACTAAGGATATCAAGAAAATGTATGTCTGAAGCTAAGAGAAAGCAGAAGTGGAATTCAAATCCAGCCATGGTTCTCAGCTTAGTGTTGTTTCATACTCTAAAGCTTTGCAGTGAGTTTTGATTTTGCCACAATTTCTTTTGAAAGGAAGTTGAAATAGTTGTAATGAATTATTGAGTTTCAAAGTCACAACTTGTGTGCTGTGTTGCTGATTTTGTTTTAATTCATATCTCATTCATGATACAAAAGGAATTTACTGACCAAGATTGTTTTAAGAAGGACAGTGACCCCTTGGGTAGCATTTGAGAAATATGATGATCTAATGGAAAGAGATCTAGCAGAGGATGGGAACTGAAACACTATTTCTGTTTTCTTTGATGCACAATTCTATCACCATATTTACGCATCGTATCTCTGTCACAAAGGAAATCATCCATGTTTCATCACAGTGACCTTAAACAACAAAAAATAAGAGTCAAAATTAAACCACCAGAGGAACATAATAGATTCATAATTGAACAGGATGATTGAGGCTTGATATATCTGTCAAAGCTCTTCCTGATTATTACTTCAATAGATAAATTAAAAGCTGAGTGAAAATCGACGAATGAGGTGGGTTTCAGGGACCAGGGACAGGGATGAGGTATGTAAGCCTGGAGCTTATGCCAGGAATCACAGGGCAGGAGACACCGTGGATGACAAGTATGGGAAGAAACCTGAGCACACCTGGAGTGAAGATGCAAACTCACAAATTAGAGGCAGGACAACAACACCAACCTAGGAGGTGTGAAAATGCCTTGAAGTGAATCTCAGTTTCAAAATATTTACATTTACAAGATATTTATTGTCTCTACATACAAACGGCATATTATTAAAGAGTCCAAAACACATTTCGAGGAATAATGATTTACATACTTTGCTATTTAAATTATCTAATCCTATACAGATACATTTGCAAATTATTAACGTGCTAGATACTTGCTGCGGGGGATGCATTTCATGCAAAATGAAACTACCGCAGTGCCAGTGTCAAGGTGAGATGAACCTGACCTCTTCAGCATTGCTGCAGTCAGCCCCAATGAGGTTTAATTTAACTTTGGTTATTCAGCGCAATGCTGGCAGCAAGCAAAGCCCTTGTTCCTCTCTTCCTGAATCAAAGCCACGCTGGTTAAAAATGCATCCCGGGTTTCGCATTTCTACATAAATGCAAAAGCTAATTTACATAAATGCGAAATCATTTATTTTAGACTCGCCTTCTATCGAGCCTATGAGCTTCTTATATATTTAGCAACATTCCAGAAACGTATACATTATTTATTTGCTTATTACGTCCGTACCTAAAGCAATAGTATTAATATAAATTATACAAGGACAGATATTTACTTTTCTAAAAGTATAATAGCAGGCAAAACACACCCGAATCTAAAATCTGTTTGTTCCTTTGATTTAAAAAATACATTATAATACACTATATATATATATATATATATATATATATATATATAGATATATATATAGATAGGCTTAAAATATTATTCATTCATTATGTCACTTTCCTTTCACTTTCAAGATAACCTTCAGTCTGGTTGTTATAAACGCATTACCAAGCCCGTCACATCAACTTTGATTCTAATATTCATCTATCAAGGCTGCGTCGGACTCAATGATATTTACTGAAATAGTGCAGTTTTAATAACAAAACGCAATCTGCCGCAAATGGAAAAACTCAGTCAAAACTGCGGTCGTTAATTACTACACAGAAAAGGAGCATGTTTGGAATAACAGAATTTGAATCTGCATCAACGCTAATTAGAAGAGGCTAATTGCAGCCATGACATTTGTCTGGCTTGCAGTAATTTTAGTAGCTAATTTCATTCACGCTTTTCTCTCGCTTTGAGATCAAGTCCTTGAGGTGCTACTGGTCATCGATATGCCTGGAAACATCGCATGAAAAATTGTGGAGTAGATTAAACATATTTCTGAACATATTTTTCAGTTTACTGAACTGCCCCACTCCTATCATGCAGATCGATATGGATCAGAGAGTATCGTGCGTGACCAAAGAAATAAGCGTAACCTTTTAACATATGAATAATTTATTTCTATGTGTATTATTTTATAGATGATATTAGGTTCAATAACCAGAAAATGAATACATAAATAATTGAAATGATAAAGATCTTACGCCAGATATAAGCAATGCAATTCAAATTATGTGAGTGATGTGAAATAGCATTCCTTCTCAAGGACGGATCTGAACATTCACCTGTTCAAAGTCTGTTTTTAACTCCTAGCATAGTGGTCATGACAAGAGAGTCACTGCAGCTTTATTTTGTTTGTTTTTTTGCGTTCGACAAAATGTTTCTGTATGGCCACACGTCTGAGTGCTGTTTTTTGAATAGAATTATTGTTGACGTCCTTCAAAATAGAAGCGGTTTAGGACGCTGGCGTATTTCATGTTGATTTACGGAAACTCAGTAAAATGTGTTACCTTGATTTTATTTCCATGCCACATAACATTATACTCATCATTGGTGATCAGCTTAAATATGTTTAATCAAATAAACATTTAGGACTTCATAACCTGGAGCAGTGGCGGCTCAGCACGTTTGGCTGTAGCTCCACACCTCCAGAACTATGCGTGTCCTCATTGTGTGATCCTATGTGTGGTTTCTGCATGTTCTCCCTGCGTTTTGTGGGTCTCCTCATTGATTATGGGAAAAGGATGAACTTCATATGCCCTTAATAGGTATTTACCTGCTAATAATTGCAATACATACAATATTATTTAAATGATAAGTTATGGGAAAAATAATTATATTATTGATATATCAAATATCCACAAACTTAGGCCTATATAAAGATAAACATAATCCGACTGTTTTATATGTTTTCTTAATGAATAATTAATCTGAATTAGCATACTCCACTCATCCAACACTGGGGCTGAGCACTGCTACTTTAAAGGAACTCTGTATCGTTAAAAAAAATCCTGACCTTATCCTCAGCCAAGAATGACCAGAAACATAATGGGATAGGGCAACAAAGTCCACCCTCGTCCATAGAAAGCAAATGTTGACTTCCAGGCTATTCCAGGCTAATGAGGTCAGGTGGCAAAAACAACGTACTGTGACAAGAGCCTAATGAATTTAATGCAGCACTTTCCATCTTCCACATAGCCTGACAAAATGTAATGGAATGTCGTTGAGAGCAATTGTAAAACACTCCCCCCCTCCCAAAAAGGGGCACTGCGGAAATACCGACCTACACGCCTGGAGGTGTGAGGACACAATGTTACACACTGAGCCACCCCACTGCTAAAAAAGATTTGTTTTGCATACTTCTTATTTTTTGTGCAACTCATTCTATTTATTTGTCAAACAGCCATTTTTCCTTGTACAGGGTTATTTTGGCAATATTTTCCCCTTTTTACATTATGTGTATACCAGGGTCCCAATATTGCAGCCTGGTGGTTTATTAGGTAGCTGTGTGACAGTGTCATGGTTGTTGGTTTGATTCCCTCTCTGCAGTTCTTTGCGTTTGCATGTTTTGTGTATGGGTTTGTATTTATCTGTGACTGCAATAAAAAGAATAAAAATGTCAAAAGTCTTGTATTTTGTCTGGTTACTTATGGTTAAAGTTAGGGCTGGGTAGGTGGTAAGGATGCCATTATTGAGATTAGGGTTATGCCCATAAAAAATGAATGAAGTGAATTGTTAGTGTCTCTGCATGCCTGTACTGTTTGTGTGTGTGTGTGTGTGTGTGTGTGTGTGTGTGGATGTGTATGTATGGATTTTCCTCTGCTTTCTTTCTTTAGTCCAAAAAAAGGCAGCTAGGCTAATTGAGGTCTCTGTATTCACTCTGACGTGTCATCGTGTGTGAGATTGCCCTGTCATTGGCTGGTGGTGTCCTGTCCATGGTGTCCCCAGCTTTGTGGCATGTGCATCGTCAGATTGCTTCTAGGATCACTGCTAACCTGAAAAGGACAAACAGTTGCATGACGGATGGATATTGCTTGACAATGATGGCACTTGGAGGAGCTTGTGGGGCTCTAGCCCCCCCACTCACCATAGCACCTCCACAGCACCCCCAAAAACCTTTTTTTTTTTAACTGTAAAATGTGTAAGTTACCTAAACCAAGAAAGGTATCACATCATGTTTTAATTGTTTTATCATGATAATGGAATGATTTTCTCGAGATGTTGAGGCCATGTCTATACAGAACAACTGACATTGAACAAGTGAAGTTAACATTTGATATGTTAACTTCATATCTATTATTTCCTATCGAGATTCAGTAGTAGGTGCATTTTTATGCTTCTTCTATTAATTTATTTACCATGTAAAGGTGTGAGAAATGCCATTTTCTACAATCTTTTCTGTCTCGTATTTCGCTCTTGCACATAATCCCACAGGTTGCCAGCTTTATCAAATTCTATCTTACAATAAATTTTATTTTTAAATTAGATATAGAGCTGTGTTGTTTTGACTGTGTTGCTGAGAGAGAAAAAAGGTGATTTACTGGGCTTTGGTGCTGAGGTTTACGATTTTCATACTCGTAGTATATATGTTACTCCAAAATACACACAGGGGCTTGCGTAAGGTAGAACATAGGTTATCATGGCACTTGTCTGACTACACCGACTACTGAAGTGAACTGAGAGCCCCCCCCCCATGACACATTCAATAACAAAGCACATTTCAATCCCACTATTATGTGTTTTATCCATGTTACGTGGCTGTTCAGGTTTTCCACTGAAATCCCAAGACATGCATTTAGGAAAATTATCATCTTGAAGTTGCATGCATGAGCCAGATAATGAACTGGCACCTCTTCTGCCTGCGATTTTTCTCCAGGCCCTCAATGACTTTGACTAGGATGAGTGGTTAGAACATGAAAGGCATGATGGCATCTTTAAATTGCTAGTAAATAAATATGTTATAGTCTTTTGCCTGCCTATATGTACAGTGCTTTGGTGATTGCCACAGGTGACTTCTGTTCTATTACACATAATGCATATAATCCCATTAATATGAATTTGCTTGTATCTCCAAAGTGATTCCTCAGACCAATATACTAGTGGCTTTGTGATGGCAGTGTGTGGTTGAGCATCGTCCACAGAATGTCATTACATCCATGTTATTGTTCATTAGCAAGCCTCAAAGTAAAAGTGTTACACAAATTACCTGTTTGCCATTATTTGTGTTACTCAAAATGAAAAAAAAAGATCTGGACAACATTGTTAAAAGTTTAATAACACGAAAAATATATACGTTTGATGTTATGAACAAATATTGCATGCAAACACACATTCTTTCGTGGGTTTTCTATTACATGTTAAGGGAAAAGGGAGGAAATGTCATTCTGTGTCTTTCACATTCTATATATATATGTATATTCTATTTTCTCTGTTTCTTTGGTGCAAAGAATTCGTTGACAAACTGTCTCTGGGAATGCAATGAATTTCTCATGAAATGAGAGGTGGGTCACAGTGAGTTTCGCTGACCTAAGGGCACGATACCTCATATGTTACATTAACAGTCAGACACAGTCTGTGATCCAATCATATATATATAGATTTATATATATTTTACATTTTTCCTATTTATTCAGCAGATGCTTTTATGTGAAGCAATATCGTTTTTTTTTTTTAAGAAAGCACACAGTTTCTGGAGCAATTGGGTGTTGAAGACCTTGGTCATGGGCCCCACAGTGAAAAGCATTTTACCAATCCTGGAATTTGAACCGGCAACCTTCTAATCACAGGCCAACCTGTTGAGTCACATACCATCCCCCCTGGGTGATGCCACACTATGATGAAAAAGATTTTTTTTTTGTGTGTATCACATTTTTACAAGTCCAAATGACTTTGAAGTTGTTAAAAGTAACTTTTCAAGAGGAAATAAAAAAAAAAACTGAAAATATGCTATTTATTCATCCTCCAACTGCTTTTCCTGGTCAGAGTTTTGAGGGGGCTGGACCCTCTCTCAGGCAACACTGGACACAGGGCTCTAGTAGACCCTGGATGGGATGCCAGGAGGGATTTGAACCTCCAACCTCAGAGGTTTGAGGCTATAGTGCAACCCACTGTGCCGGCCAGTAAACATGCCAATATTGAGAAAAACTGGAAATCATTCTCTGACCTTGTTTGAAGGAAGTAGACACGTAGCACTTATATATCAAAGCACAAAATGACAAATGTAATTCTAAGCAATACATTAAAAGTTGCTTCATCCCTGATACCAGCAAATATCACATATTTACTGCCATCAAATATCTGCTGCTGGAATAGTATTAAATTCCTCTGATTTTGAGGATGATGGATATATGTGAAGATGGATGCATTATGATGTATTGAGTTGGTCTATATGAGTATAGACATCCTAATAAATCATGTACATGTTTTCATTAAACTTTTACCCTGACCTACCATCAAGCTACATTAGGGATGGACACCACATCCCTCCAAATCAGTCAAACTCATTAAGGGAAATTTAGCATAATGCTTGAAATAAATAGCTCATAAGTCTTCTGTGGAATTAAACTCAAATGAAACTGTTAGAACACAAGAAACAGAAATCCTAAAAACCATCTGTGGGTGAAGCTCAGACCTTGGGCTCTGTAGGTAAGATTAAACAGGGCTGCCAGTAGGGCCACCATCTGGAAGGCCTGCAATTATAAAGAAGTGGCATGTAATTTGAATCTATTGTTAACACATCAATGGAGAAGGAATAGCTGAGCATTCGGGACAAATGTATACATCCTTTCATTCATTCCCAAAGGGTGAATGTACTACAAAGAACATAATAGCATACAACTAGTAAATGGTGAAATAATATCACTAGTATTCATTTCAGCTGGACTGAAAAAGGGAAAAGACAATGTAGATACAAAAAACTTCATTTAACCACTAATTTAGAAAGTCATTCATTTACCAATAAACTGCCCATTATCCAGACTCGTCAACTTTGTTTTGAAGAAAAGGGAATCTTCATCTCATTCAGTATCTGTATGCATTCCTTGTGGATGTGTGTGCATTGAAGCTGATTGAACTGGTCAGCTTGGCAAATGAATCAGATATGGCTTTTCCTTACAGGCACTGAGAATTGCCATTTAATAAGATTAAGTATAAGGCTCTGTTCCAAAAGGCATGCACCGAGAGAAAATTATTTGATTTCTTGAATCAGCTTCAAATGTTTGCTTCAGCTGATGTTAACAGGAGCTATACCGTGTCATTCCAGTTTGATGCCACAAACTCGGGTTACCTCCGCTGCCATGGAGACTGACCTCATTATAGAACATCTTTAATCTATATGGCGTTCTTTCTCCAAAGTCTTGGGTAGGACCGCCTGAAAAACAGAAGCAAATAACTACAAGTATTGGCATGGGGACTAGCAGGTGAGGTCACAATCAATTTACGGCACAGTGGATGGTGAGGAGATGGGGTGACGGTCCTTTGAAAAATGTAGGGAATGCATCCAGGGAAGTAGCTATTAATAGGAGTCTTCTTGTGAAGCTATTGATAGACACAGCTGTGTCCTGCACCCGGAGGTCAAACAAAGGGCTACATTAAATAAAAGAAGCTCCACCTGCTAGTCGCAAATAACCAGCCCAGCAGAATGAGCTTGGGGAAGATGTAACCACTCAAGGAAAACTTTTCTTAGCAAATCTACAAAGTGTAGATCTCCAAATGATCCTACAGCTCAGAACAAAGTGAATTCCTTCCTGCCGGTTACCAAGCTGTCCTACCCACCTCCAGAAAGGGATTCTTAAGAGCAGAACCAATCTTGTCATCATTGTCACGGAGGTGACCCGGTCAGGGACTCACAGCCTATCATGAGGCCCATTCTTAGATGCATTTCAACGAAGAGCCAGGAATCTGCCCCTTATCTCGCTTTCATCTTCCCTTGTGCACGAAATCGCATTTTCTCCCACAGCCTCAATGCGAAGGACAGCCTGCAAAAAAAAAAAGCATTCGATTCGACATTCTTCACCCCCCCCCCCAAGACGCTTGCTTTCCCCTGAGGATTCAAGGGAAGAAAATAACACACAAGGAAGACTAGTCCGTGGCCACCTCGTACTCTATTACACTCAGCGTGAAATCACCACGGGATTGGAACTAATGACCTTCTGATCATGGGCACGAATCCTAATCTACTGGGTCCCTTTATCCACCTATTAGAACTTCAGCTTTCCAACTGGTCATTCTGGGATGATTAGTATAAAATTATATTTTGGGCTTGTGTTGTTATAGTGAAATAAAAAATGAGTATTTATATTGTTGTATGGCAATGCTATAGTGCTATCTCTTTTTTAACAAATGAAGAAACAGATCGAAAGCATGAATCCATCCATCCACCTTCCAATCGCAGGATCAGAGTTGTGGGAGAAAGGGATTGGAGCCTGGTCCCAAGTGGAATAGGTGAGGCTGAGAAATGAATATAGACAAATTCATCTAAAAGGCAAAGGCACCTTTTACAGTCCAGGGAGACCCTGACAGTGAGGAGTTCATTTCTGCAATTCAGTTACACTGAAAACAGAAAGAACAAGGTTGTGTGAATGAGCCGGACTTGTGAAGCGAGGAAGCTGCCAGCAGCCATCAACGAGGCCGCCACGCTCCATCACGCTCCCCCTGCTTCCCGTTACGGACAACAGCTCATGCAGAAACATGCGGCAACCTAGCTCTCACGTTCTCCTCGTTCCTGTGTGCTCCAGAAGCCTCTGCGACGACGACATACTGAAAGGTAAATGCAGGAAGACAAACATAAAGAAACCATTACTACAGCCAGTGGGGGCCATTCCTGACACTGTCACATGACCATGTCAGGCATTATCATTAAAGGTAAATACAGGTGAGATGCAGATGTAAAAATAATATCTGCAAATGTAATGCCAGGGTTGCTACATCTCTCATCCGGCTGCAATTAAAAGCAAAAAGCCATTTTTGCATGCATGATTCCCCTTGATATTTTACAAATTTTCATGTCAATACTGAGGAACTGAGGCAGACATCCCCGCAAACCGTAAATGCATTTTTTATATAGTAGGTGCTTTTATCCAAAGCAACGTGCATTTGAGAAAGTAGGGTCAGCTAGTGCCTGGAGCTATTGGGGTTAAGGGATTCACTTAAGGGCAAAATCATTACTCCAAGCACAGGATTTCAACCAGTGCCGTTCAGATTTTTGGCACAGAGGCCTAACCTAATGAGCCACACCCCACGACCATAAACAACAAGGCCTCCTAGTAAACGAACCAAGCATGCCTTATAAAGATGATAAAAAAGTGAGGCTCTAAATACCCAGGACTAATCCTCCCTCCGTTACACTTCCCCGTAAAGGCATTTATCTTTAGACACTGTCAAGCTGACCCTTGATAAGTCAAGCTCAATGGACTGCATCCCACCCAATGAGTCAGCCTGGTCTCCAGTCACAATAGCTTAATGAAGTCCTAAGAAGATAAAATATTTATACGTACACAAAACACTGAGTCAGTTCAGTGCAGTTAAATTTACCCGGTATCTAGCCTTAACAAACAGCACCAAGAAGGCCCACAAGCCAAGTCCGACCTTTTTTTGTTGAGTATGCTTGCCAGGCTTTGGACAGCACATCAAACATTTTGGCCTAAGTGTTAGTAAGCATGCTGGCTGGCTAGAGTGTGTTGAGCAGTCGGCAGGACAGACTGCCTCCGTTGTAACCGTGGGACTTCATTGACCTCCACCTCCCCCAGAAGCAGGGAGTCATACAGCAGGACAGCAGTGTTAACAGGGGAGGTGTAACTGTCATCCAGAACACGCGAGGAAGGCTGAGCAAAGGCCCTGCTGAGACATGTTCAGTGGAACTGAGGCCTTCTACTGAGAGTGTCCCCTAGACAGCAGACTTGCCAGTCTCTTCACATCATTTATAATTTAGTCAAGAAACGTATGGTTTAAAAAACAATAAAAAAACACAAAGATTTAACTGCCAGAACACAATAATCCGCATAACTCTACATATGTGAAAAGTAATGAACAATTATTAAAAATAAACATTTTAATATCCAGTACATTCAAATTTACAAATTCAAAGTCTGCTATGTTTATGGAGATAGATATTACATGCCAAGGACAGATAGTGACCTCATTCTGAGATTTATCTATCAGTATACAAAAGGAATGCCTGTCTGGATTCAGTCAGCTCTAAGCTCTGTTATTGCTCTAATCCTATCACCTTCCCTCTTATGCTAATTCTTTTGTATACATTCTAAAAATAACAACTGAAAGTTAACTTAAGCTAAAACATTCCCTGCCCTGATTGTTTATTACACTGTTTAATACTCTGTTTAATGTTCATAGGAACCCAATCAATTAGCGTGAAGTGTTTTATTCGAAGCTAATTATTACAATACATTTACTAACCAATTTTATATATTTATATACTGTATACATTTTTGACAGAAGCAAATTATCAGACAATTAGAAATTTACATAAAGCTGTTTTTGATATTAAAACAGTAGTATATGTATTTTCATTAATATTCCCACTATTAGAAAGTTCTCCAGTTGTTTTCATTTAATCTGAAATAAAATTCATATCGGAAAAAAACATATCAGGAAAAAATATAAACCTAACGCAGTTTACATTCTTACTTTGCTGAGAGAAAAAAGGTATACTGCAATACAAAGTATATAAAAGGCATATTTTACACATTGTACATTTTGCAACATCCATATTTCCATTGAGATTTACTAAAAAAGACAAAAAATTGGTAAATTATTTAATGAAATTAACACCAAGCATTAATTTTTTCCCAACTGGCACATTCTTATTCCTAGAATTCGACATTTTCAATGATATTCTACCACTTAGGTGACACTAAAATATGTTAGCGTTATCAGGGCATGGACACACAAGTGTGGGTCCATCTGTTCCTCTTCAGAAATAGCTCCTCCTGTCAGGCCATACAAAGGAATGGTTGGTGGAAACTCCAGGGCTGCGGTCTCAAGGGGGAGAGAGCCTCCAGAAGGTAGAAAATAGACACGCGTCCATCTGTCCAAAAGGCTCCTTCACCAGAGATCATGTGACCAAGGTCTGACTTTAAATTCTTGGATCTTTTCCTGAGTTTGTTCTTCCTGCTTGTGCAGGCACCACTGCACAACCTAACCCGCCCAACTCCGGTCTGATTGGACTTACTGAGGCACGAAGATCGCAATGTCAGACTCGGAGGAAATCGTGGATGAATATGAAGAGGAGGAGGAAGCCCAGGAGGAAATAGAGGAAGACAATCAGGTGGAAGAGGAAGAGTGGGATGAGGAACCAGAGGAAGTCACAGAGGACAGCCAAGTGGTAGCAGATGAAGAAGGGGAGGAAGAAGATGAGGGAAAGCGAGAGGAAAACACAAAAACAAAACACAAGCCATATATGTCTAGTATCGTACCCCCCAAACTTCCGGATGGTGAGAAGCTGGACTTTGACGACCTCCATCGCAAACGTCTGGAGAAGGACTTCAACGAGCTACAGAGCCTCATAGAGATGCACTTCCTGAGTCGGCAGAAAGAGGAGGAGGAGCTCGTGGCCCTGCGGAGCAGGATCGAGCGCCGGCGGGCCGACCGTGCTGAGCAGCACCGTGTCCGGGCAGAGAGGGAGAAGGAGAGGCAGGCGAGGCTGGTGGAAGAGAAGCAGCGCCGGGAGGAGGAGGTGGCCAAACTCCGTGCTGAGGAGGACGCCAAGAAGAAGAAGGTGTTCTCTAACAAGGCCTTTGGCGGCTATCTGCAGAAGGTGGAGAAGAAGACTGGCAAGAAGCTAACAGAAAGGGAGAAAAAGACCAAGGTCCTGATGGAGAGACGGAAGCCTCTGAACATTGACCATCTCAATCAGGAGAAGCTGTCTGAGAAGGTGATGGACCTCTGGCAATGGATGCACCAACTGCATGCTGAGAAGTTTGATCTGTTGGAGACGATTAAGAGGCAGAAGTATGATATTCACGTCCTTCGGAACCGTGTTAGTGACCACCAAAGATTCTCAAAGACCACCAAGGGCTCCCGTGCTGCCAAAGGTAAATCAGGCTCTTGGAAGTGATTGCCTCACTTTGGTTCTCCTGCAGAACAAATCAGACTTCACAAAGGGCTACTTTTACAACATTTGAAAAGACCTTCAGGCTGATCAGTGAAGAACCAGTTTATCCACATATAGGAAAAGGTGCACATTAAAGATTTTTTTTTTTAGAAATGTTTCAAAACAGTATTCTAGAGATGTTTTTTCACAGAAGTGTTAATATGAGAATGATCCAGGTGCGATTTGCTAATAAGCCTGTACCAATGTAATTCAAAGTAAACACGTTAACCTTTCAAAATAGAGTTTTTAACAAGTATCAAGAACATCAGGCCCTTTCGAGTTTTATTACACAGCATATGTTTAATATATTTCCTTTGCTGTGGAAATCACTATTTAAAGTCTTTTGGAGGATGGAAATAAGTAAAATGCAATTATCAACCATTGCTTGTGCCTTTACTTCAGTTCTCTAAGGTGTTATTTGAGAATTACGTTATGTTTAGGTTCAATTGAAGTATGCACAGAATTAAATGCATTTTGTTGTCGTCTCTGGGTATGGCACACACATTTTGAGTTGTAAAAAAAAACCTCTGCAGCCATTCCTTTTAACTCAGTGATGAAATGCAGAATCTGTGCTCCATGAACAGTTTGAGAGAGGACTTATCGATTCTTCAGGATGGTCTATGAATCATGACCTTGTTAACAGAAAGGAGAAGCCCATCTTTGTTTCGTAATACCAGGGGATGAAAGATATGCTGCCATTAGCCAATCAAGCATGAAGCTCAAGACTCGTAGCTCTGTGGGAGATCACCTCAGTCCGTACTGACCCTCCCCAATGGACAGAAATAGGCCTGGTTGTGCAGAAGCGCTACATACTGTCAGACAGTGATTTCTGGGGGAACACCTAAGCATCTCGGCCTCCCAGTCTCAGTGCCTGAAGGAGAAACTATACATTTCCCCTAATCGCAAAGAAGATCTAGTTATATTATGTCAAAGCTAGTCAGTTTACAGTTTATTTCTATTAAGATACAACATCCTAGGTTTTGAAGAGTAAAGAGTAAAGTAACTTAATTTTATGGATTTACGCAAAGCAAACCTTAGTTACAAGTGCGCTGTCAAGTACATAATTTGGATGTTTTCTAAGCTCTTCTGTGCTTTCCTAATGGGGGGGGGGGGGTTATTTGAGAATACCAATCTCATTACATCTGAATTAGACAACTTATGCTAGCCAGGAAATCACACAGAGCTATTAAAAAAAAAATCAGAAATTCAAATTAAGAAAGAGTCACTACAAGGAAATAAATAAGTCCCCCCCCTCCCATTTTACGATAGACTACAAACATACATTAACAGCTTCAGTTCTTTAACTGATACTTTTCACAGATTAATGATTTATTAATTCAGCCATGTGACAGTATAGCAGTGAACAATTCACCAGAAACCCAAAGTCCTTTTTCTTAAATTAGTATTTCTTCAGAAAGGAGCCTAACAGCAGGATGTGGTGCCTTTTAACCAGAAACCATGACAGTGAACAGGAACTATATTTACATTTTATTCATTTGACACAAGCTTTTACAAAAGACTTTTTTGAGAGAGCAGGGTCAGGTCTGAAGCAACTGGGGTTTGAACCTGTGACCTTCCAAGCAGAGGCAAAGTGCCCACCCCCATGGGGGAAACATACCTCCCCACAAGGTAGTACAACATGAAGAGCTGCAATTTAGATTAAATAAATGAGAAAAAAAAAAATCATATGATTATCAAGCAGACCTTTACTACAATCAATGAGAAGAAATGTTTATTATACTAATAGGAGGAAAAACTAATAGTATATAACAGTCACACTATGAAACACTCACTTGATATTAAACATAGAATACTGTATTTTTAACATGGCAGCAACATTGTCACACAAAACAAGAAACAAAGGAATAAAAATATCAGCAGGAGAGATCATTTTGTTTGCATCTAATAATTTCTCATTGGGGGACAATGAGCCAGAGGTTAAATCCTCTCTGAGAGCAAAACAAACCCCCAAGTCTTTAACAATCTCTTTGCTGTATGAGGAAAGAAGTCATGCTGAGATGAGAAGCACTGAGACACCGAGGAAAACGGAATATTATTCAAGACAACGTCCTCTTGTGATGGATCCCCCCAGAGTACGATTTCTCATGGATCATATGCATCAAATTCATGAATAAAATCAATGTTGCGACATGAGTAAATACGAAGTGGGGAAAACCTGAAATAAAATCTAAATTCCACACGTGTGAGCATGCAAACACTCATATATAGTGTCAAGTCGCAACCTTACACCTGAATTTCATAACAGTGTTGAAAAATACAATAGGTTCATTTCGGCTTTTCAGTTTATCACAGTTTGGCACTCAAGGCAATGGGCGGATCTGTCATTCACTTTCATCACAACACATTTAACAGAACAAGATAGAAATGCCATTTAATCTTATACATTTCTTGGTCTTGCAGAGTAATCAGTTTTGTCCCAAACTGCTAAGGCATAAACACATTGACTGGGTCCATGGAGACATCAGCCTTCAGGGATTGGCATTAGATTGTCGAGTCCAGAATTCTTCGTTCCCCTCTGCCCTGCCCCAGCAACAAATCATGCTCAGTGCCAACCAATCCCATGTCCATCAGCATTACAGCCAACAGACAACTGGAAGACACACTAAGTGTAAGGGTGATAATTCCTATCTCACCAAAAACAGCCCTTTCCTCTTTTCCAGCCACTATAAAAATAACTCCCACATATAAATCGCATGAAATACTAGCTGGAAATCTGTCCGTACTCAACTTCCCTTGCAGCATCGTACTGGTGCTCTGACTGGAACCCCAAACTGGTGACAAAAAACAAACCAGAAGTCAGTGAGATACGAGGCAGCTGACCCGGAGGAGGAATAGAGGTCCAGAGAGGCAGACTGCTTCCAGCGACATAGTTTTCCAATAGCCGTCCACTCACTGCTGTGCATTAAAACTCACAAAGAGCAACCAGCCATGAGGAGTCCCCATGCCCTACCTCTCCCAGGCTGAATGGCTCAGTCGGACTTGTCCTTTTTCTTGGCGCCCCCCAGTGGAACCTTGCTCACGACCATAGAGCCCACAGCAGAAACCCCACCCGCCACCGCGGACACGCCCCCCTTTACTAGCCCTACCCCTGCAGCCGGCACTGCAGCCACTGAAGTGACAGCAGTCTTGGTTATATCCAGACTCTTGCCCCCGATCCAGGTGACCCCGCCCACCGTGGCCCCCACAGCACCCTTGGTGACGCTGAAGAGGCCGCCTGCCACCCTGGAGAACATGCCAGGTTGGTCCTTATTAGTATCTGGAAGACAAAGGTTGGAAATGGAGAAAAAAGAAAAATGCTTAAGGACAAACATATAAATGTTGATTGGACACAAATTACAAACAAGGCAATCCTTTCCTGTGTTAGATATGCTTTCAAAACAAAACAATTACACAGACAATTTATCATTTACTTTACAGACTGAGAATTAAACGTCAGTTCCATTAGGTCTTGAATGACGACTTCAAAAACTAGATTTTACACCAAGTCTCATAAGTACAAAATATTCACTTTTTTACCAGTTATATCATAAAAAAATATTCAAATACAACATCACACTGTGCTCATAATTCAATCAAAGTCCTAATTAGGTTTAATTGATTGGAACAAATCTGTCCCGGGAAGAAAATCATCAAAATAAATGTGAAGAGAGAGATTCTGATGATGCCACCATGCCCCCCCTCAAACGAAGCCACAGACACTGTAATGACTGCTGCAGACTCCACTGCATGTGTGTATTGCGCTGTGACGGCAAAATAGTGGCAGGGAGGTTCTGCCGGAACAGAAAGAGTGGAGCAGCAAGAACAAAGGACTCATTAGCCTGTTTATTTTCTGAAGTAGAGGAGGAAAAAACTAGGCCAAAAAACGAGACAAACAGTCAAAGTAGGGAGCATCCCATACATTTTGAGAAGTGGCCCATTACACCAACGTGTTTTATAACGGTTAGCATAACCGGTGAGCCACTAGTGATCAACCTAATGCTTTGGGGAGAGTTTTACTTTTAAAAATTCAGCTGCTAATGACAAAATTGCTTCATTAAATTTCCAAGGTAATTCTATATAATTGCAAAAGTTACAAAAACGTTAATGGCAACACTTCTATTAACATGGGGGGGGGGGGGGCGCTGCAGTTTAAATGGTCCACATTCCCCACAGACACTGAACTGGCCATGAAGGACAATAGAATACCCCCAACCCAGCAATATAATTAGAAAAAAAAAACACATGGATTGATTTAAAAGAAAAAAGAAAAAAAACTGCCTTTCCATGTCTAAGACTGTTTTGTTCACAATAATGTCCACCAGTCATCAGTGACAAAGTGCAGTGTATCTGGGCAATGTGTATCTTCAATAGAAACCTGAAAATATAATGCTTGGGGAGATTGTTACATTACGTATATTGCCCACAGGGGAAAATAAAATGCAGAAACCACTGACGACTGGAAAGTGACAGATCAGAATCTAAGTAAACAGCCCCCCCGTGTGGTGTAACATGGGAAGTGCTTCATAACCCAATCGCTGCTACCTGGTCTGTCAGACATGTGATGTCAGTATTTTGGTTTAATCTCTTGAATCAAACAGCTTGACTGACAGATTTTGTGTTTACAAAAAAGAATTAGAACATTAGAACTAGAACATTAACCAACACCACAAAAATATGATGGACACATGAGGAAAGTTGTAGCGTCAAAACGCTATTCTGGACTTAAATACCCACTGAGATTGAAAGTGTGTCGTTCACTCTACAAAACACACACTGAAATACCCATTTCACTCAGTCATTACCTATACAGATACATATACACAAATCAACAGCAAGGGCAGCGCGCATTCTGGGTTTAGAAACAGTATAACAGAATGCGCACGTTTGTCTTAAGGAGTTTACTTAAACTCAGGCTTTAAATTGGACAGAAAGTGTTTGCTGAACGCTTACCATTATAGAAAAATTACTTTCCAGATCACAAGACAAACCTGAACTTTAGTTGTGAATCAGTGATTCGAGAATTGTGTAAAGATACAACTTCTAAAATGCCAAAAAAATAAAATCAGAAATAGTGCCTCGTTGAGTCGCTGACATTGATTATTTGAATGGGAAAAACAAACAAGTATAAAGTGAAATGCATTCCTTAATAATGATGGCGGGGGTGTCTGTACTCAGACTCGTCATGTAGGGCACTTGATTTGAAAAGGAAAAAACCCCAGAGGCAAATCCCACCATTTCTCCCTTGAGTTTGTTCTTCTATTGGTTTCTTTCATAACAATGACAACCCATGACCGTTTTTCATGGCTCGGCTCTACAAAGGCAAGGCGCTAAATAAACTGTAATGTCACAGTCAACAAGTGACAAAGAAGCATGTTTACAATGACTCCATCAAATGTCCCTGGACAAGTAACAAAAGTTTAAAATCACAATAATTATAAACAATTCTCAGTTTTTTTCCCCACTTAATATAACATTCCTCCTAGTAAGGTAAGAAATCGAAGAGTGATGACAGTTTGCTTAATTTTGTCAGGTACTTCAGTATCCTCTAGTGGGAAGCTGCTGTCACTTTCATTTCTAGGGGTCACTTTTATTATGAAGTAGTTGAAGACTAATATCAAGCAATTGAGCTTACAGTCATTAGGAATAGACTAGCTCACCATCTCTGCAGATCATCCCAAGGTGGCACTCAACCCACAACCTGGGCAATATATCACTTCTTTATTATTACAATATCATGCCTAACATGTTCACTATCCACATCCATCCATTTTTCAACCACTTTCCCTGGTCAAGATAAGTTGGGGGGGGGGGGGGGGAGGACCTGGAGCCAATTTCCTGTAGCAGAGAGGACTAAGCAGGAGTATACTGTGGGTATAGTGTGCAGGCATTCATACACACTCAGCAGGAAGCCACAACACATGGGAAGGAAAAAAAAAAAAAAAAAAAAAAAAACTACACACAAAATATACAAACTCTACCTACAAAAACATGGATTCCAACCCCCAGCGGTGTACGAGAACAGTGCTACTCACTCAATCATCATACAAACCAAATTAGCACTCGTGGGTGTTTTACACAAACAAAAATGTTCTGAAGGCAGAATGAAAAATGATTGGTTCAGACAGATAAGCAATTAGATTCTAGAGGACCAAGACATCCGATTGGTTGAGCCCACCTCCTCTAGGTACAATAACTCACCTCTGCACCTCACAGGCTAATTGGTTCTCTCTCTGAACCAATCATGTTTCGCTCTGCCCTCAAAACATCTGAGTAAGTAAAACTCAGAAGAACCAAAGTATCGTGCCACCAAGATGTTCCGTTCGTCAGTTACCAAATTTATGTCATAGATGACAACATGTAAAGCACCTTGAGAATCTGAGGGGCTCATAGTAATATCCTGGTCCAAGCAAAGGTTGCCATACAGATTACTTATGCTGTAAGTAGGCCCCAAGTGCGCTAACCGGACAGAACCGGTTCTTCTACAGAGGATTGCCAAGTGTCAGCCATGTGCCTAGGGGGTGAAAGAGTGAATAGCGCTCTCCTCAGGGCACACCACGTCATTAAGCAAAGAAAAAGAAGAAAGGGTAGCTGACAACACCTGTGTGAGGAGGACGAGACAAGAAATGTGGAAAATATAAGACGCAGTGCCCCAGAGCTAAGAGGAGACATTGCTTCATAGTCAAGACAAATAATGAAAGGACAGACGGAGTGCATCAACACAATCAACCATGGTCACCAATTCTCCTTCCCGACAAAGCCGCCATTCACACATGGGGTCCGAATACCCTTTCATAGCTGTACATCGAACAATTACCTTCAGGAGGTTTATCTTGAAGGTACAGAGGCACTTCGTCTTGCCCGTTGTCCGTCCGACTCATCTTCTCCCTGAAGAAAAAGCTATGTTAATATTTCAAGGATTATTGAGCAGAAAATAACTAACTTTCTCCAGACAATGTCGGCTCATTATTTCCCATCACAGAACACTTTTGCAAGGCCATCAGATTCTAGAACATCCACAAACTCTTAACTGTGAATGTCCGGGATGCCTCTCTTCCACTGAAAACCCTATAAGCACCTCCCCACCATAAGCAACACTAAACCACCAGGCACCTGCAGCTGAAGGCTACATCTGCAACAGCTTTAATGTAACTGTAAAGTGCAAAAGATATCCATTTCTTTCTAAGAAGTGTACCCCTAGGTTTACTTGCTCCTCCCACCCCAGGTTTGAATGTACCTGGATGAGATGTAGGGACAGGAACCTGCAGAGTAGACCACAGTGCAAACATAGTTGCAGGTCGACGCCCAAACATTTGCAAATCCTGTCAGCAGATGACTACCATCTGCACGCAATTGCAGGAGGGGGTATGACGGAGTCGGGCTTTTGACAATAGTGTTGCATATATTTTGAGACACCCGTATATACACACATACATACCCAAAGTTTTCAAAGTGGATAGCAGCCACCACGGAGAAACGATAGTGATGACGTCTGGATTATTCAATCTAAACCGCTTTCACGTAAATTACCAGTTATTTGCATTTGACATGCAAGGAAATTTTGCAGAAAGACATCTCGCACCTTACAAGAGAGAGCAAACATCCTTTCACACGAGTATTTTCATAAATTATCATAAACAGTGACACGTAGCACCAACCAATGCAATGAATAATCCCACATATGTCAACCAAAATATTACACGCACAAGTGGTGTTTATTGTATATATTGATCTTAATAAAATACTCCTAACTCGAAGTAAATTGCTAATCAGTACGATGGAAAGTGGATCGTCTCTCGTATAATGCTGTGACTATAACAAAAGACAAGGAAAGCAGTATGATTTGGTGAGTTGTAGACAGACGGCAAACGCGCATTCAAATTTTGGGTAGATTTTGGCAGAAATGACTCACATGAAACACGAGTGTGTAAATCCTGTCCTTTCTATCGCTTCACTGAACTTAAAAGGTGTCCAAATATATTCTCTGGGAGTACTATTCATTACTGTTAATCATTTTAAGTTAAAATCACTCGCAACCATGTCATTTCGAATATCAATTATAAGGATATACAGCCAAGCACTGGCCCAGACTGCTGTAATTAATATGCAGCAAAGTAGATGTGAACTACGTCTAGGGCCATCAATTACACATCGTACAAAGGTGCTAGGTATTCCGAGTCGGCCTGCTGATTACACGTGTACAGCTTTATTTCCGCACACAGTCAAAAAGTATAAACAGAAAATGCATCAAGCACTTCAGCAACTAAAAAGCAAAACAACAAAATGCAAAGTACTCACCAAACTTCTTTCTTTACACGTCTATGAAGGCACTATTTGAAACTGGACTGCCTACTTTCCTAAAACCCCTTTCAAAAATATCACGATGTTAAATAAAACCATTTAGACGGTGGGTTGCACTTGGTATGACTCTTACGCAAACAGCAAAACTTTCCCTCTCCTAAGAGCAATTGACTTCCCTGCCGCATACGTGGCGCTCCATAGACAGCAGCCTATGCTTCGGGACAGGAAGTGACGTTCTAAAAGTTGCGCTAAACAGACTCCGGGCGATCCGGGTGCGTGTTTTCGAGCTCGAACTAGGTGCAGGAACGCTAATTATCTTCTTTCCGCTTGAATGTACATGTTATGTTGTTCAAACTGAAAATTCTCAGGCAGTGTGGGATTAAATGTAAAATTAGGCTTAAAACATAAAATGAAATAAAACTTGCAAGCGAATGTCTTTGCAAATCAATTCAAAATTAAATTAAATTAGATCAATTTAGATTAGATTAGATAAATATTACTGTTTCCAAGGGCGACTTTTCTGCACACAGCAGCGTCATACATATATAGCAGATAGATTCTACAAAACAACATTATGAAATAAACCTTCACAGCTTCAATGTGACTGGTAACCTAGGTTCACCCCATGACAGGCGGGGTTTACAAGGTGTAATAGAAAAAAATGTAGATTTTATTTATTTAAAGAAAGCAGTAGGCCTAATAAATGAGGAAGTGAAAATAGCTACATATCAAAGTATTTCAATAGGTAACATGACCTGTAGAACAAGTCAACCACATGCCGTTGGCTACTTGCCTCACCAAATAAATTATAAAACAGACTGTAAATTACAGATTAGATGTTGTTACCAACTCAGTACCTCCTAGAAATGCATTAACTGAAGTAATTTCAGTTGCTTAGATGAAATGAATACGACTAAAACATTATACCAAAGTCACATGTAAGAGTGTTATATTTAGAACTAGTTATAAAATAAACTAGTTTCTTAAAATTTAATTTCACAACTGTGAAACGTATTATGTTGTTAGAAATACTTTCTTTGTAACATCATAGGCCATGAACATTTTCATCGAGCCTTTAAAAATACTCAGACCTTCCAGCACTTTATGTCACGGCCTTGATTTTGCTTTGTCTGATAATTTTCATTTGTGCGTCACAAACTAGCCT
>JABFEA020000067.1:15778827-15793206 GCA_019775915.2 Cyphomyrus plagiostoma | reverse complement strand
CACACTCTAGCTCTCTTTATCTCTGCGTTTTTTTTTTTTTGTCTGTTATATTTTTTTTTTGTGAGACAAAATATAGTTTTTTTATATATATATATATATATATATATATATATATATATATATATATCACCCCCTTTGGTAAACATGCCGATGAACATATGCTGCCAGCTATTACAGTAAGTATTATCTTCAGATAATTCTTTATTACATTTATACACCAAGAGCAATAATTTTCCAATCTATGCAAAGTACTACAAGATTCTTCCCGAGCTTTTTTTAGGGCAGAGTTTTGCATTACCTGTAATGTAGACCACTCCATGCTGTTGAGAAGCATCCTTGTGACTTGATACTACTAGTACCATACTTTACAGTGGGAATGGTTTTAATGGGCAGACTCGACACATACTACTGCCCATTTAGGCCAAAAGGTTCCACCTTAGTCTTGTTAGACTTCTGGCCACATCATTGCAGTACTTTCCAGATGCCATTCTTGGCAAGGTAATGTTTGGTTCTCAGCCCTCCCCTGAAGGCCCTATTTGTGACCCAGGAACATTGTCCTGTTTCAGCCACTAACTTCTGAAGCTATTTTCGCTACCACAGTAAGCCTAGCAGTAGCTTATCTATTTATCTACTCTATTTAGTAGAGACCTTTATCCAAAGTGACATACAGTCCTGGAAAAAAGGCCAGAACTTAATGTTGTGCAATAGGGTATGGCCCATTTTTTTGCCCAAGAGTGAACAGCTGAGAAAGCACGGTCAGCCAGTCTCTGGATCAATTGGGTTTAAAGGCCATGTGCAGCCAGTGTAATTGTCTTTTCACTGTATTCGCTCACTCACTTGTTTTTCTTATTCCCGAAATACCTCTGACATGGGAGACGATGTCAGGGGTGTGGTCGGAATGTGTTGGGGCTTGGTTGGGGTGTCACACCACAGGGTACAAACTTGTGTGACAAACTCTGTTGTGTACTTGGTTATGCCTACAGAGTCCTGGAGATACCACAGGCAGCATTTTTTTTCATTCACACAATGTACTTAATGTGCCCACAAAATACTAAATCAAGCTCACACAATCCTTAAGCTGTGCATAGAATTTATTTTTTTGTGGTCTCAATTTGCAATTTTGAGTTCTCCTGTGGGGTCAACTTCCCATGCACTTAAGTCAACAAAGCACATGAGGAGGGGACCTTGGGGACTGAACAGAAGGGTGGACACAACAGACCAGGGACAGCATGGAGAACTGCAGACACGACACACACTAGGACAAGACCAGGGATGAGTCACAACATGGGACAAGGCACCAGGCAGATAAGACAGGGCACTACCAGGGCTAGGAAGTAGGCACAGGCAGAGCGAGGGATAGCAGGAACAACAAACCAGACCGACGGTGAGACAGGAACAGGGCAGACATGTGGAGGAGCACCCAGGTAAGGAATACCAGGTAGAGCCACAAGGGAAAGAAAAAACAAGACAAGGCATGGGGACCAAAACAAAGGTAGGGCTCTTGGGAATGGGGTTTCGCAAGGGGGTCCCCGGGAGCTCAGGAAGCGAGGCATTGACCCTGGGTCATGTACCCTCCTGTGTCTTGGTGGGTCAGTGGGACTCGGCGCATGGAGAGAACTGCCAGGTCGGGTGGTGCTGAGAGACCTGTAGAACCCGGAGAGCACGATTCATGAGGGACAATGTCAGTGTAGCTGTGGAGCAGTGGAGCAACTCATCTCCCTTGGACAGCAGCCTGCAGGACCGGAGGGCACTGAGGGTTCTGCAGGACTGACTGCAAGATCTAGACAGACGGGCAATCCCTGATCTAGACAGAAGGCCTGGATTACATGTCCTTGCTTCCTCCTCCTGGACACAGAAACTCTGCCTGCTCTTCTTCTGGGCCCCTACTTACACTACTGACTACTCCAGGCCTTCTGCCTAGACCAGGGATGGTGTGTACAAAGGACTAAGGTAATGGTCCCCAAGGCCCTACCGAGAGGGTCCGATCCCAGGTCCTCTGGCTGGGTTTCACCCCAGAGTCTTTTCACCAAGTAGGAGCACTGAGCATTGGACCAGCAACAACCTGTGGAGAGTGAGACAGACATGCGGGTGATTGCTGGAGAAGAAACAGGCACTGGCAAGACATCAGGAGCTCATGGAGCAGGTGCCAGTGGGGCACAGAGTGCTGATGGGGCATCAGAAGACAGTGATGACACAGGTGTCCACAGTACCTCAGGAGATGGCAAAGAGTCAAGTCACTGGGACCTGAGGAGGAGACGGCAAGGTGGGAGCCAACAGGACATGCTGAGGCCCATGGGGCTGAACCGGGACACCCTTTCCTGGGCCAGTTCCCTGGGGATGCCACAGGCACTGACCGGGGCCGGTGCTTGCGGAGCAGTGAGGAGAGTAAGCTTGGGGTCAGATTCAGGTTGAGTCGGGATGGGAAGGATGAGATCCTGTGCAGGTTCAGCTCACTTTTACAGCGTTTGCTTCATTGAGCAGGAGCTGACAGAGTGTCAGTGACGGCAGGTGTCTCCCCTTTGAGTTGCAGAAAGTCCCTGGGATCATCCGTGGTGAGTTGAGCTGCCTTGTGCAGTTGTAATAATTAATAACTATTATATACAAAGTTACCATGAAAATCCAAGGTGTGGGCATTGTCCACTGATCAAAGCGCACTTCATAGGACATGCTTGTCTCATTTGGTTTTAGAGTTAATAAACCATTTGTGCATTGCCCCATTTCATGTTACATGTATACAATATAATAATGACTATTACAAAGGTAAGCCAAAAATCCAAAAGGTGAGCATTGTTTCCTGGACTCAATGGATTAATGCACATTTTCCTAATTGTGCCTATCTTGTTTAGTTTCAGAGCTATTAACCTATTAGTATGTTGCCTGATTGGCATATAATATAGGCAAAATGTACTAATCGATAACTGTCACGAAGTCACCCTGAAAATTCAAGGGGTGTGCATTGCCCCCTGGAGGCTACTGATCACAGTACACCATACAGAACATGCTCATTTGGTTTTAGAAATATTAACCCATTAGTGTGTCACCCCAATGTATATAATATGGATGCAATATAATAATTAATAACTATTATAGACATAGATTCCACTGATAAAATCACAGTTTATAGGACGTGGCTGTACCATTTGGTTTTTAGACCAATTAACCCATTTGTTAATTGCCCCAAAGGCATATTACATGGATACAATATAATAGGTACCCTAAGCAAGTCCCCAAGCACTGCTCCCCAGGTGCTGAATTAGCTGCCCCCTGCTATGTCACATTGTCACATATGGGTTAAATGCAGAGAACACATTTAGTTGTTGTGCACTGTGTGCTATGGTGTGTCAACAATGCCAATTAATCACTAAATTCTGAAAAATAATTATTACCTATTATAGACAAAGTTAACCACCCCGATCAATGCACACTTTACTAGATGTGCCTGTCTGGTTTAGTTTTAGAGCTATTAATCCATTTGTGCATTGCACCATTTCATATTACATTTATACAATATAATAATTAATATTTATTTCAGACAAAAATAACCTGAAAATCCAAGGGGTGTGCATTGTTCCCTACAGTACATTGACCAATGCACACTCTACTAGATGTGCCTGTCTTTTCTAGTTTTTAAGTTATTAACCCATTCCTGTATTGTCCCATTGCACATTATGGGACAAAATGCATGTAGACATTCAGAAATTAATCGAAATTCGCCCATAAAGAAATCTGGATAACCTATTTACAAGGAAATAAACCTGTTATATACATGTAAGTGAGTGTGAAGACTTGTCTTGAATTGTAAATCTCATGCCAGCCAGCTGACCCAACGTTAATGGCCCTAGTGTAATATTTATAAAATATACAGCTTATACTTACTTTAAATAGGATCATAATTGCATGATTCACATGTGTTATGGTGTGAATTGTGAAATGGAACATGAGTTTTGTAACGTGATGACGTATTTTGTGACGTAATGAGAGCACAACAGGATGCACCTGCAGCGGTGGCAGTGGGTTGTGGGGGGATGTCAAGATAGTGAACGTATGTATTGTGTCTCAGTTTCAGAATCATTGCACCATTAATACTGAACCCTAAATTAATGCAAAATGTACACAAAGGGAGTACATTTGAATATTTAACCATTTAACTTGGGATGTACAGATTCCAATACATATATTACTTGAAAGCCAGTAAAACCTGAATTTCAATTCTTTCAAAAAGGCTAGATGAACAGATGACAATGAGAAATCTGGGATAGGTAAAACTCACTATAAAACAGAGGGCATTGTATTATATTTAGGGCTGTCAAATGATTAACTTTTAATGCAATCAATGACTCCCCTTGGTAATTAATCACATTTACAGTCATGTTGCAGTACCATCCAAAATATTTTATATTTTATAGTCTGTAAATTCGCAATCAAAATGAATTTATTCCAAACAAAAGTTTCAAAATGAAGATGAAAATAAATAATACCTATGTCAGTGTTGCATAGGTCAAATAAAGCAGCTACAACATAAACACATTTTACTCCACTCTGTCTACCAATAGACTATTTTTGCCTCAGTTTATGACATTGCTGAAAAAACAGAAGGTGAATGCTTCAGAACAAAAAATCTAAAACCTATTTGGCAAATGGGTCTAAAAATAGAAGCCAGAAAACAATTTAAAGTGCACTTAATAACAGGAAAGATCCTCACTTTAAGGTACTAGCCATGAAAAAGAAAGGAAAAATATGACATTTTTATCCTGTGAGCCACCATAAAAAGGAAATATGATACACAGAACTATTCATAATTATATTTCAGTGAGAACTATTTTACACATATGCAAGATTTCAGACATAATTGTGAAGTAACGACAGATTTCCTTTCAGAATTGCTTATATGGGTCTTGACAAACAACTTCTGGATCATTGGAATACTATGATGTTGCTGCCAGGGCCATTCCATCAAATTCTGTCCGGAAATCACATGATATGATTTTTTTGCAATTTATTTGAGAATTAATGTGTCAAATAAGTATTTGATCACTTGTTTATCTGACCCTCAAAGACCTGTTATTTAGCTTTTAATTAGTCCAGCTACACTCTGCTCATGATTCTAAATTAGTAGCACCTGTTTGAGGCCTAATAAAACCTACCACAGTGTTTGTCACTTGTCCCTGCTCACTAATGCTAAACTTCATCATGAAATATAATGATTAATTACAAATCTTCCAAAATCTTATTTTTTTGTATTGTTGTGTGGCAGTGTTTCCCATTTTTGTTTTAAATACATTTTGCTAATGGTGAATCAATCATATGTGACATAAAATACACCTTTTACTTGTGTCCCCAGGGCTTTACCCAGCCCTGTTATCCTAGCAGATGTCTGCCCCTGAAAAATTTGGCACATTCCACAAGTGGCAAGTTCAACAGGAACTTGCATCATCTCAGTCGCTTGAAGACCGCAGAAAAACCAAAAGTATGTTCTCTCTCTTTCTTTTGTGTATTTTTGATGATATTGTAAGTATGTCGGAGGCAGTCGTCTTAACGCTCAGTCTTTTTAGCCAAATTATTTCTTAGGTTTTATTTATTTCTAAAAGAATTGCACTTTTGGTAAGTCACTTGAATGTGCTCTGTGTTATGCCATTAGCTTTGATGACATGTTGCTACAGTATGATTCATGAATTTGCTACGTTTTTGCTGAAAGTCCTGTTACTTGTGTATATGTATGAGTAACAGGACTGAAAAATAGGGTGAGAATCCAGAGTAATAATACATTTACTGAAGGCGCTGGCATTAACAATCAATTTTACAATGTGAAAACATTACTTTCAAAGAGCTAATCCACCACTAAGTATATAAGTGTATGGCTGGATCGTGCTCAGTGCTAATCCAGAGAGGAGGGAGAAATACCTAAAGAGGGAAGATCAGAAATACAGGCAGGATGTAACATCAGACGAGAAAATAAATAAATAATTCAAATTAGTGAGGGGAAAAGTGCAGAAGAAGGAAAAAGCAGATGAAGATGAAGAAGCCTGACCAAGTCTAGGAATTAAGCTGTGAAAAGCAGTAAACCATTTAAGCTGTTTTGATCACTTATTATTTCTTAACCTTTCTTTCTATTTTTCTGTGGAGTACGACTTGCACACATATATCGTGTGTATAACCACAAATGCATGTACATGTAACCAATCATTTCTTTAAAATGCACACTAAATTGAGGGGAATGCAAAAGAACTAATTTATATGCTTTTCAAATGTCATTTAAACGGTTGCATGAGATTTTTGTAATCGGACTGAGAAAAACACAACCATCCATCCACAAAATGTAAATTGCTTGAGATTAACCAATGCACATTTTGTATAGGTAAATATCTGTAAGTAGATTATGTGTTGAAAAATATTACATTTATTTTTTAATGTGACACGCAAATTTCAGCGAAATCACACATTTATTATTTGTGTATAAAGTGAATCTAAGTGGTACCATTTGTACCATATGTTGACCTCCTCAATTCCCAAAGAACTTATGCTGTAGCAAGTCGGTCAAATGCATCAGGGCGCTCCTAGGATTTCACTAAAGGATTTTTGTTACATTTTGTACCCCCAACTCAGCAAACTTCATCCTAGGGTCTCCCCCTTGCCAAATTTAATCCTGCTTTTTACTTCCAGAATCTCTATGGCATGGATACTCCGCCGTGCCCTACCATCCAGCTCGATCACACCTATGCAGAAATCGCACCTGAAAGTTCATCCAATCTAACCATATTGATCAAAACAAAACAAATTTTTATAGAGGAATCTACACACTATATTGACCTGTTTAGTCAAGGCTGGATCTTCGAAGGATAGTAGATTTCCAGGAGCTAGGTTGAGCACCATTGGATTATAGACTAGGAGTAAATGGGCACAGGCAACCTGATGTTTATTGCATATCAGAGGCATCAGTGGAAGTGCTGATTAATTTTATTATGTTGTTTAGAAATGTTACATTGTTGGTGGATTAACTAATCTTGTCCTTTTGTTCCTAGTGATCTGAATGTAGCCAGGTAATGTTATGGTGTGCCATGGAACAGACGGAATAAAGGTGACAATCCACGGAGCAGCTCCGAGAAAAAGGGGTTTATTAATAGAACTAAACATATCGGGGGGAAAAGCACAAAAAAGGGACCATGGGGGGTCAAAAATAAACATGAAAAATAAAGAACAAACTAAAGAAACCATAAAGTATCACACCTAGGTGACAGAACAACACAGGGAGGTAAAATTGTTTGATTCATCCACTTATCTTCAGTAACTGCTTATCCAGTAAAGAATTACAACCAATCCAGGAAGTAGAGTGAACGAGAAAAAGAAAATCAATGTCTTGGTACAGATACATAGGGAAGAATTTTTTAAGACCTGAATATGATCTGGATCCATCAATGATTTATATGGGTGCCAAGCAACAGCATTCCCAAACTCTCACCCAAAAACTCCCAGCAAGTCGAAGTGCCGGAATGTTTCCTGCAGAAGTGAGGACATCCCCAGGATGAGAAGCTGGAACATGAAGCTGGCCAATTACACCCTGCTCCCCAAAACTAAAAACTCATTGAAGATTGAGAGATGGAACCTATTCCAATGATCCAGACAGTGAAGCCTCCTTAACCATTCACATACCCTCATCTTCCTCCTCACCTCTCAATCCATCATTTGACTATCAAGAAATAGATCCATAACTTGTATGTGAGTGCACTGCAATGCACTGGCATCCACTTCCTGGTGCCATTTGATGCCCCCTTGCAACCTAGACCCGGATAAGCAGTTGGAGGAAGCATGGACAGATGGAAAATTCATTACTTAGAATCCATCTATTCATATTCTGCTGCTCACAGGAGCAGCAGGGATGCGCAGACCTCCATTTCCCCTTCCAGCTTCTCCAGAAGAATACCAAGGCGTTCCCAGGCCAGCTGAAAGATATAATCTCTCCAGATTGCCTTGGGTCTACTCTGAGATCTTCTCCTATTTGGACATGCCTAAAAACACCTCTCCAGGCAGTTATCCAGGAGGCATCCTACATAGCTGTCCAAACCACATCAAATGGCTTCTTTTGATGCAGAGGAGCAGAAGCTCCACTTTGAGGCCCTCCTGAATGTACAAGATCCTCACCGTATATCTAAGGCTGAGCCCATACACTCTGTGCAGGAAACTCATTTTTGCTTCTTGTATCTGCAATATCATTCGTTTAGTCACTACCCAAGACTGTTCAATGATGATGCGTAGTGTTGCTATGTGATCTATGCATGAGCGATCTTTCCTGAATCCTGCTTGCTGATCCCGGAGGCTCTTGTTTACAGCTTCCTGAAGACAATTGAGGAACAGGCCTCGAATAGTCTATTAAATGGAACACATCCCTGTACATGCACAACTTCATTGACTTTGAGAAGGCTTTTTACAGCTTAGACCGGACAGCACTATGGCAACTAATGGAACACTATGGAATAAACCTAATCAAGAACTCATATGACGGCACCTTATGAAAGTCATGCATGCAGGCCAGCTTTCCCGGAGCTTTGAAGTCAAGATGGGTGTTAAACAGGGATGTCTTCTCTCACCATTCCTCTTCCTCCTCACAATTGACTGGGTCAATTCAGTGGACAATGTGGGAGCAGCTGGATGATCTGGAATTTGTGGATGATATAGTTCTCCTTTCACACACACAGACACAAATGCAAGAGAAGACAGACAGACTTACACAAAATTAAATAAAACTTCACTCCCAATACAAGTGATCAAGATCCACTCCAAAACCAGCAACCTCATTTTCATGGACAACACTGTCCTAGAGGAGATAGGAGCTTTTACCTACCTAGGCAGTGTTGTGGATACCACCGGAGGGACAGATGCAGACATCAGAAGCAAAATCAACAAGGCTAGAGTGGTGTTTAGCATGCTCAGAAAGATCTGTAGCTCAAGAAACATCTCCATCAACACTAAGATATGCATCTTTAACTCCAATGTAAAACAGGTGATGCTGTATGGATATGAAACATGGAGAACAACAAAACACACAGGCTGTAAACATTCATCAATACATGCCTAAGAAGGACACTAAACATTTGGTGGAAAGACAAGGTGAACAATGTGGACCTGTGGAAAACAACAACCCCACAGATTTACAAATCCGGAAGAGAAAATGGCGTTGGATTGGTCACACCCTCGCAAAACCTGCCACAGATATTACCCGCCAAGCCCTAAAATGGAACCCCCAAGGGAAAAGGAAACAAAGCCATCGCAGGAACAGATGGAGAAGTGTAGAGGCAGAAATGTCCGAGACTGGGCTCAACTGGGGAAAACTCGAGCAAAAAGCCATAGATAGAGTGAAGTGGAGGATATTCGTCAATGGCCTACACACCGAAGAGGAGCAAAGGGTTTAATGAACTAATGAATTGAGTCACTACCCCAAAACTCATGACCATAGGTGATGGTAGGAGCGTAGATCGACTGTTAAATCGTTAGCTTTGCCTTCTGGCTTAGCTCCCTCTTTAGTGTGACAGACTGGTACAACATCTGCATTAACACAGTCCAACACCCACTTGGAACAACGTACTGCTGGTGGTGCAAACAAGACTCTCGCTCCATTTGTACAGGGACATACTGGCCTGCAACAATGAATCCCCTACCCTGTACTTCTGAAGTACCCTTCACAGATGCCACCTTATGGTGGAGGGATTTCTGTGCCTTTGTGATTCTAGGAGCTATGATAGAGTCTCTGATGATATACTGGTCCTAGGTGAGTGGCCAGATAAAATGTGATTCCCAGATTGGAGGAAATCGGGCTAAGCGGAGAGCTAGAGGTCGAGCTCCTGGTGGCCAATTCTCTAACCATGGGGTCCAGTGGGCAAAGCCCAAAAGGAGAACATGGGTCTGCCCTGCTGTGGGCCTACCACCGCAGGAGAGGCCATAGGAGTCAGATGCAATGTAAATTAAGAGTCAGTCGAAGACAGGGGTGTTACGGTGTGGTATGGCACAGGTACGAAGAAGGTGACCACCTATTTTGAGTGCCAAGACAAAGCAGTTTATTAAAAAGCACAGGATACTAACCAGGGAAAATCACAAACTGAGCAACACTGGAAGTGGCACTAGAAAACCCACAAGTACACACAAAGTCACACGACACAATGGCAGAATGAGCAGTAGGACAGGCATGCACTGAACAAGAAAACTACTAGAAAAGTAACGCTGGGTAACAAAATTGTAATAAATACAGTTTGGCCTCAAATTCATGACCAAAGGGTAAACATTCACAGAGCCACACAGCACAACCCAATGAACCACGTGGCAATCAGGAGAAAGGAATGAACACACTACGGCTGATAGACCAGACACAGGGTGTGAGAACAGGATGGCCAGCAACACCTACAGGGTCAGGGTCAGACGGGCGCTGACCGCAACAGGGGCCTGGTGAAATAATTATTGTCTGCATAATCTGGGTACTTAGGATCCATTTGATGGAAATATTAAGTCAAATATTTAATTGATTAATTGATTGATTCACCTTTGTAATATATAAACGTGGATTGTGTTAAAAATGTTCTGAGGGATGTGAAATGAAACCCAATTTCACAAGAGGTGAAAGCATTCCTTGTGCTAACATAATATCAGTTTCACCACTCTTTGGTGTACTCTCAGATTACAAGAATATTTTTTTTTATTTAATAAGAGGAAAGAATACATTAGACAGACTGCTTTCAGATATGAGTGTCTGTTAAGTGTTTTGCTCCTTTTCCCTCGGGATTTGGATTGGCTGGGGGGAAGGACCAGATTTTTCTATAAGAAGCATTCTAGCACTTTAACTCTCTGGGGTCTTTTGGGCAAGAGTTTGTAATTAGGAATGCTGTTGCTTGGTACCAGCATTAGGGAAGTCATTACAAATACTAATTACTTCTCTCAAATTGTTATCTTGTCACTTAAGTGATTACTTACTGAAAAAGGTAATCATATTATTAGTTACTTTCAAGTCACTCTCTAAAATCCCTGTGAATCCACAAAATGGAAAATTCTCATTAAAATACTGTCTTTTCTATACTTTAATATCAATTAACTTCCCTTCCAAAAGGGGAAAAACACACAATATCCTGTGGGCGGCACCTAGTGCACCAAGTCCCATCTTGACATCATATTTCCCCAGTTATCGATACTTTGCTCCAGTCCTGACTCCCAACAGCTTCATCACCGTCCCCCTCTTCAATCTTCTGCCCCATATGTGTTTCCTACTCTGCCATCCTCCTGTGTGTGTGACAGAAACTTTCATTTCAAGTTAAGTTTTTGAACATTTCTCAAAATCCACCTTCTTGGGTGAGTAGAACAGTGAGAGAGATAATAAATAATAAATGCAGTTTTAAAAAATTCAGAAATTTTACCTCCTAGCTTAGTCTTATTAGGTGATTTAACAGATTGCTGGCTGAGTTTACAGCGATGGAAAGTTCCTTTGTATTGAGTCACAATTTGCACTTCACAGTAATGTTTTTATCTTTGCATGCAATTAATTGCAAATAATGACTGTATCTCCATTTAAAGAAACACTCCTCCTTACTAATTTTAGTTGTTCATTCCCGAATACAGTATGCATCTGTCTCTCACATAGAGGTCATTTTAGCGGTCTCAGACAATGACACAAAAGTGCAAGTGGGAAAACACTGAATCATTTTTTTGGAGTATTAGTAGTAGTCTGGGCCAGCACAGTGGTGCAGTGGTTAGTATTGTTGCCTTGCACCTCTGGAATCAAGGCTCCAGTCCTTGCTCGCCGTGTGTGGCGTTTGGATGTTCTTCCCATGTCGTAATGTGGTTTCCTCCAGATATTTTGATCCCATTGGCACACTGGTATTGCCTGTAGGTGTGTGTGCCATGTGACAGGCTCTCGACCCCCATAATTCAGGGGGCAGTGTGTGCCTCAGTGGGCTAAACCTCTGCACCTGTGATCAGAAGGTTCCTTCAGCACCTTAACCCCCAGCTCCCTGGGTGCCATAATGGCTGGCTGCCCATCGTGGTTAGCTTGCTCTCATGGACAGAGGGCAAGTTGGGGGAGGTGATAAGAGAATTTCCCCATAGGGATCAATAAAGCATTAATTTTTATTATGGATAGGACAAGTAGTTACAGAAAATGGATGGATGTAAATGTAATCCATGTAATGAATACATATTCAGTCACACGTTTTCAGGGCGGTGCTGTGGTTAGCACTGTTGTCTTGTACCTATGGGACTGGAGTTCCCCTCTTTGCCATGGGCCAAAGTTTGTGTGTTCTACCAATATCATCATGGTGTTTTCTCCAGTCCTCCCCCCCCCCAGTCCAAAAACATGCTAAGGTGAATTGAAATCACCAATTTGTGAATAAGTGTGTGAATGGTGAGTGTGCCTGTGATGGATTGACACTCCATTCTGGGCTTTTACCTGCATTGCACCCATACCTACAGTACCAGGGTAGGCTCCAGATCCTGATGACAGAGCATAAGGCAAGCAGGTATGGAAGGTGGATGGATCATAGATCATTAATTTCCCCTACCCACCTGTCCTATGCAAACCATAATGTAACAATGTCTTATTTCTCCTGTGTCTCTCTTTTTTTGTTGTTCTGAACAAAAAGGCATAAAATCTCATATCCATCTCTCTTTAAGTTTCTAAAGAGATCTCATAAAGCTCTAAAATAGTTCTCAGATTCTCTAAACTTGAAATGTCTCAACTTCAAAAGTAATGAAATCAAATTAAAGTTTATTTTTCAAATACACAACATTTGCTGTACTGTTATACATTTGATAAATAAAGTTTGATTTTATTTGATTTCTGGTGGGGAAATTACAAAGCTCTCTTTACGAACTCAATCTATTCTCATCCCAGCAAATACCTGCACGAAGTTGGCACTCCTATAATCATAAAACAGTAAAATGACTTTTGTCTGTGCTGTTTCGTGCAACAACAACAAAAATTTGTGCTAAATGCCATTAATTATTTCAATTTCTGGTTCAACTGCTACAAATGCTGCTTCCACTACATACTGCTGCAACAACTACATACGTAGTTACCAGTTACTAATAAGTAGTACATAGTTAGGGCAGTATGTGGCTCAGTAACTGTAAGTAGAAGGTCACTGGTTCAAACGCAGCCTCAGCATGCCTGTAGGTCCTTGAGCAAGGCCCTTAAACCCCAGCTCCCTGGGCACCGCTACGGGTGGCTGCCCTTCATGGACAGCTTACTCTACAAAGAGCAAGTTGAGTGAGGTGTAAAGATATCCCCACAGGAATCAATAAAAGTATCAACTACTGTTATACAGTAATAGTAAAGTTTATCCTTTTCTAGTCTGTCCATATTCTCTTTATGCTCAAATTCAAGGCCATATTTGGGTATAATTGCTTGAATCCCAGGTATCTTGCCCATGAGGTGTGTGGGGGGGGAGGGGGCCGGGGTGGCAAGGTGGTACCATGATTAGCACAGTTGCCTCCTACCTCTGGAACCATGGGTGATGTCAGTGCTGCAGTTCCACATATCTGGAGCTTGTACGTTCTCTTCATGCTGCCATGGGGCTTTCCCCAGGTACTCCAGCCTGTCCCACAGTCCAAAAACTTGCTAAGGTAAGCATGAGTTGCCAAATTGTCCATATATGTGAATGGTGTGTATGTCCTGAAATTAGCTTGCACCTCATCCTGGGCTATTCCCTTCCAGCACCCATTCTTTCCAGAATAGGCTCCCTGTGACCCTGTAAAGGACAAGCACTATAGAAGATGAATGAATAATTCAGCATTTGTAAAAGTGTAATTTTTTTAAACTTTCATGTTGTTCCACAATAGCTCCAGTATTTGGACATTTGGAGTTAAGTTTGGCAAGGTAGCTCTTGTTTGTCTGAAATATGACTCCTCTGCCTTACCTATGTCTACTTTATGTCTCCCAATAAATCTAAAATAATCAAGTTGGATAGAATAAAAATGAAAATGCAGTTGAAATAAGAATCATTTATCTATATTATTAATTTTATATTTTAAAAGATTTAGATGAAACTTGGAGGTTAAGGAGCATAAGCTGATACAATGGATTGCCACACCTACCACTTGACACACCTCCTAAGGGATGATACTGAGTACAGCCATGTAGTGGGTGATGCCACAGCACCATACAAGTTTGAATGGAATTGTATTGTCAGTGGACAAGCAGGTAGGAAGCAGCGAAGGACGAGGCAGGCAGGTAGGTTTGCGGGAAATGAGGGTTTACTTGGGGAGACAGAGCAGACAACGACGCACATCACATCAATGACGGATGGCCAACTGAGGAAGACGTGGACTGATATACACTCACCTAAAGGATTATTAGGAACACCATACTAATACGGTGTTTGACCGCCTTTCGCCTTCAGAACTGCCTTA
>JABFEA020000067.1:15730348-15743744 GCA_019775915.2 Cyphomyrus plagiostoma | reverse complement strand
GGACAGAGGCCTCGGGTAAGCTATGAATACGGCTATGTAATGACCCTTTGCTTTGAATTGAAGAGAATGAGCCTCCACTTGCACCTCCAAGACCGTGCTTTCTAATGAATGTAAAATACCTAATATATTTGAATTATAACTATGCTATAGACTTCGCAGACATTTTCGGACATTTCTTTGCCAACTTCATACGATGTGTGTGACGTGTATGGACTGTGACGCACTGGCGTTGTCCATTGAGAAAATGTATACAATGTTACGTTTTTAAAATAGATACATCTGACTGGTTGCATTTGAACTGAGGCGCGTGATAAATAATGATACTGTTCTGTGAGGATGTGCTGTTTTCTCTTTATTTCCCCATCCCATCGAGACCGCTGTGTCCGAGACCAAGACAAATCCAAGACCAAATAGAGTCGAGACCAAAACCACAAAAAACTGGTCTTGAGACCGGTCTCGAGAATTACAGCACTACCCACAGATAACACAAACAGCAGAACAGGCAGTATAACCATGTATGAAATGACTGAATATGAGACTGTTAGCACAGTACTCTGTGTAACATGCTTAAACCCTTGAACAATTATCTCTGGGTCTGAATGTGGGTAGTGACAAGTTTAACCTATAGTGGTGCAGATTACAAAGCAGTAAGGTGTAACACTATGAAATGGTTATTGCGTAATTGGGCATTGGTCAAAACATCACAAAAGTCTTGCACATTGAGAATTAGCCATAAAGAAGATGGCCACACCACGTTTAGACTATCTTTGCAAATTAATTAATAAGATTTACTCGATCATAGTGGAACGACAGCACATGTGCTGAAGCAATTGAAGCTTTGCAAGCAATTAATAAATTACATCATCATTTGTCTATCCATAATTTGGTGAAGGAAATCTCACTTCCTTTTCAGCATTCAGAAAACTGATGAAGTGACCCATCAGTAGAATTTATGTTGCCATGGGAGACAGATAAATAACAGTCCTGAGACATGACCAGCCAGAACTGCAGCTTAGAAAACATTAATGTTCTTCTCTCCAGTGGGAGTGTACCATTCCCTGTGTGTCATCTTCCTATCTTCCTATTGAAAGATTCTCTGTGATATAAAAAAAAATAGGGCCTTTGTCACGCCATTTAAGTTTACTGCGGAGAAAAAGTGGAAGTTAAAGTCTATCTTAAGATTCTAAATTTATACAAATGACAGTTTGTGCTCTTATAAGGGATTGGAAAAGGGCCGATGGGTCAGAGATCAGTTCGGTGGCTCAGGGGCCTCTTGTTCCAGAGCAGAGAAGGGACCATTCAGTGGGTCTGTTTTAGCCATCACCCCTCGGCCTGTTCCGGGGCGGCGGGTTTGGTGGCACTGAGCAGCTGCTGAGCATGGAGGACAGGAGGCACAGTGCAGGACATTCTGGATGACGCCCAGTCACCTTTCGGAGGCCACATCCGCTCCCTCAGGAGGGTGACTCCCAAACACTGGGGCCCACAGATCCACTCTGGGCACAAAGGCAATGTTTTCTGGAGGGCTCTCAACTGAAAATTACCACTATTGGGGTCAACTCACACTCACTCTTACCCACTTTATCGTTTTTTTTTTCCACCCTTTTTCCATTCCCTCACTCTCCCCCTCCCCAGCTCTCCCTCATTCATCACTATTCATCCTGCTGTCTTATGTTCTGATGCATTACAGCTATTTAACATCACAACAACAGCGCAACATCTGGCATCCGTGCCCAAACCCGAGCGGGCCCAGTGCTGTAACTGTTTTGTTTCCTGATTCCTAACACTCAATGCTGTTTCTGAAAGCTACAGCTCAACTGACATTGAAACACACTCGCAGTATCGATCTGAAGCTGTAGCTCGACCGAATGATGCTATATTTGGGCTGGAGACCCGGCGGCATGTTACTGTCATGGACGGCCACGAACAGGTACCCCTCCAAATGCTGGCAGCAGGAAGGTCGGCGCTGCCCCGCCGCAGGGCCCGGGGCCTGGCATAAAGGCCCCACAGCAGCAGGCCCTCCACATTGTTCACACCCGAGGCACCATTTGCATGCTAATGAGGCCTAGCTTTGGTTAACTTCCGTATTAACATTCCTCCTCGATTTACTGCCCAGTGTAAAATTCGGCCCTCAAAAGCAAGTATGGAATTTACACTGTGCCACAAACAAGCTGTGAATAGCAAGCCGTGCCGTCCTTTCACTGGAGCCGTGCTTGGTGTCCAAAGATATCAGGGCACCTTCTTCACATGAAGAACAAATCGCAAAAACAATTGAATAAACAAGCTGTAATGTGGTACTCCATGTTCTTGGAGTTTGGATCCATGTTGCTTTCTTTTAACTCATTTACATTTACCGTGTATTTGTCGCTACTCTGATTTATTTAAATAAGAAGTCTTCTCTTTAAGAATTAGCTTAATATTAGTTTAATATGTTTCTTTTTTTCTTTAGTGTGATACCAAATAAAGGAGAATTACCTCCACTGCAATGATAAAGATTATGAAGATTAGTTTTCTCTATTTATATGTTATTCTTTCAAGTACTATTTATATACACACATATATATATACAACATAATGTATATAATATATATGCCATTATTTGAACACAACTGACAGTTCAGAGAAGTACATAAGAGAATACATTATCTGACTATAACCCAAATCCCTCTCTGATATACCTGCTTGCTACTGCTTTCTGCAAAAAAGCGTAACGTCTCGCATGAACACGTAGGACTATGTGGCCAAAGGGGGCTGACAAAACAATAATAGTAACAAACAGCAGAATACAAAACCTAAATATCCCTCTTTGTTCTTATTAAGCACTGACTGAAATCACAAATTGCACCAATGACACCATGGTCTCGTGACAATAGAGACGGCTGGGAGAAACAGCTTTTATCAGTCCAAGCTCAACTGCATCAATAACCCTGCAGTTAAATTACACCGCTTGTAGAAATGATAGATAACAAAACACCAGCTGTGATATGTGTATAAATCACACATGTCCACTCCTCCAGGGGGCCTGGTGTAGGACTCACCTGTGAGCTGGTGCGGTGGTAGGCGGGGTAGTGAAGGGATGTGGTGATTCCAGGCTCGTGGGGCAAGGCAGGGTATTGGTTCTGGATGGGATGGTGGTGCTGGTTGGGGTAGCTGCCATAGTTGTAGCTACCTGTGTATCTGAAGGGTGGAAAAATGGAAGAGGTTAGACGCAAAGCCTATTATAGGAAGCCTTTGAACGGTTGTAATAGAAACTGGGTAAGTCAGTAACTGAAGTGAACGACAAGAGGCAGTTATATTACTATAAGAAAATCATCTGTTATATTTAAGCAGAATAAAAGAAGGAAGGTGTATTTATGAGAATCCATAGACTCAATGTTGAAGGGAGACAGGAGAGAGGTAATCTCAGACCTAAGCCAATGAAGGACAAGAAAGAGAGGCACTTACCCATGCTCATCCCGGTGGGGGTAGACGGGCATCCGGTGGGGGGTTGAGGGTGGGGGCACAGTGCCACTGCGCATGCAAGCCAGCTGCTGGCTTCCCTCTGGGGGGGTGTTATCGGAGGTGGTCACTGTGTATGTAAGGGACCAGGTATATGACTGGATCGCTCCTACCAGGCACACATATGCAGAAAAACACAGGGGGATGATTGTAGAGCCAGACATCAACAACAACGGCCTTTCTGGAATATTCCTATAGTGAACAGCATGTGAAAGTTGTTCACATCAACTACCTTTTTCCACAGTTCTTACACAACAAATGTGGAAAATTTTTATATATCATGATGTGCCTTAAAGAATAAAATATCTGAACAGTTTTAATTGTAATTAGCACCATACAATGTGCTTAAAAAAGAGAAGTATATCTTCAGTTAATGAATTTCCCATATGTAATATATATTACATATGTTTATTTGGTTGTGTTCAGTAGAGTGATAATGCTCTAAGGTTGGGTTCGTTCGGGCGAGCACTGACTAACACACTGGGGTGTTAAGGGATTTGGGGATCCTCATCAAACCAACTGGAGAAGCCCATCCCAATTCTCACCTGTGCTTGCTGGGATACTGGGGTACTCGAGGGACTGAGGGGTCCCTGGGGAGTGGGCGGCTGGCACCCTGACAGCAACCACAGACTTCGAGGGAGAAAAGGACCTCGGGGACACGGAAGGGGGTGTGGCTACCGTTGGCATCACATGATCTCCCCGGTCTGCGAAACAAAGTGCAGCTTTAGCTACCATCCTGTGAGTAAGTACTTCCTGTGGGCTTCCCAAATCCATTTCCTGTTTTATGCATGTCATATGCTGTGAGAATATCTATTGTATTTTCATATTCTTTTGGAATATATTTTGCTAAATGAAATCTTTAAAATTATTTTTTTTAATATTTCAGTATTTTCACCCAGTTCTTGAAAATTGAATAATATCTTACTTGAATATAATACTAACAGTACTATTATTATTATTATTATTATTAACGATAATAATAATAATAATAATAATAATAATAATAATAATAATAATATTAATGCATTTGATTTAAATAATGCTTTTCAAAGGCCAAAGATGATAGCAATAAAAGCAAGAGAAACACACACATAACTAGAGGGATCTAGAAACCTTGAGAGAACAGAAAGGCAAAATTTGAATATTGGGATATATGTAATTCTTTCCACAATGATATTTTGAAACAGTTTTTTATATTAGATAATCTTGTAAAATAGAATCTTTCAGGCAAGGAATTGCTACTGGATCTATCTGTTCATATCCTACCTCACATTTTTCAAGAGCATTTTTTCTGCCCACAGTATTGTATTGGTCATTATAAGAATTTTTTTTTAAATCGGGTGACTGCAGGTATTAAGGGAGATGGATCTTCCTCTTTATAATCTTAATAAAAAACTGAGACTGGGTTTTTATGAATAAAGCTTACCAGCCTTTTATCCGTGAACGGTTCTACAACGGTGGATCTCATAGGTGTCGATCACAGATGAAGGCCAAGTATTACCTGTGCTTCCCTCCCCTTTCATGGCCCTCATCAGCTCATTGGCCCTCTCCTGGCAGTGTAGGCACTCCAGCAGGTATAGGACATAGTCATCAAACATGAGGTGGATCAGGTGAAAGGACCCTGCACAGAGGAGGGAGGAGCTGGTCATAATTCCTGGGGCTTTTGGGATAATACAATACACATTACTCAGTACGGAAGTTACACATTACTCAGTACGGAAGTTACACATTACTCAGTACAGAAGTTTCTGGCCAGACCGCTGAAGGTGATTGTCGTGTCCATTCTTTAAATAAAATCATCATCAACCGTTTAGTTTTAATCATGTTTATAGAGCACAGGGCAGATTCCGTGATGACTCATCCCAAGCTGCCGAACGGATTTTCCCTTTCCACTCTGTCCCTAAAAATAGGATGCAGCACATTTTGGGCTGGCACAGAAGAGCATGTGAAGGAAGCAGTGTGGGGAGAAAGAGGGGCGTGATACAATGCCGATATTGTAACTGTCACTCTGCTGCACACGTCCATCATAAACAAGGGCGAGCATTCAGACGCCATTCAGACGGCCGCGTGGTTGTAAAATGCGAAAGAAGCATGGATCGTTTAAGGGAGGAAGGAAAGGACTTTGTTAATTAGCCGTTGTGGGTATCGGGAGCCGCTCTATCAAAACAGTACGACCAGCTGTGTCTTTTATACTCGCGGGCCAGCCCCAAAGGGGGGGTTCTTTTGTATGGCTCAGTTTCTTTCATTTAGTCTGTCATGCATGGCCGCGAGACGACACCCATGGCCGGGCCTGGCTGTCACCTCTCTGCTGGGCCTGCTGTCTGTTGCAGGTCCAAACCCGGACTGACACCCGGGACGAGGGCAGGATGACACATATTACAAGAGTATTTAATAGCACAGTATTTTCACACCCTGAACTCTGCTGTTATCGCTAGTATTTTATACTTATGTATCTATATTGTACAGTGTGTTTTTCTGCTGCTGTAGATCATTGTAATTTCCTGTGAAATAAGTACTTTTATCTATCGATCCTTCTGACCGGACATCTATCCATCCATCCATTTCTCAGGAGGACATCCTGAACCCCCAAGAACATCCATCCACTCACAACCAGCATCCTAAGTGTCACAGCATCAAAGGACTCAAAATCCATTGAATAAAAAAACTCTGATGGATATGCAAAGGAAGTGGGTTTGTTTTCATAAACCTCCTAAATTAAAAATTGTAGCTAGTGCACAGGGCAGGACATGGCATGAACCATTTTTTTAAATGTAGGAATTATACAGTTCAGATGAAAATAAGATGAGTTACCGAAACTGGGGGCGCTGTGAAGAGTCATGTCCCGGATAACTCTAGTCCCAAAACAAGACCACATGAGCAGGAACTGCTGTGCCACTTTTTTCAAGCATCCAGACCTCTTCCCTGCCATCTAAACAGATCATTTCCATAAGAAAAGGGAGAGGAAAAAAAAACATTAACCCCTTGGAAGTCCGGGTGGGGGGTTTAAGCTTCAGGACGAAACATATCAACAAGTCAACTATTTAATTTGCCCTCAGGGAACCACCCTCCTATTGATCTATTGTGTGCTAAGTCAGGCTGGTTTCCATAGTGACCGAGTTTTACAAGTCCATATCTGGTGGATGGTGAAAGAGAATGGGGTTTATAAAGACATCATTTACAACAACGGAAACAATACATCCGCACCAATATACTGTATTAATTTTAAATATAATTTTTATATTCAATAAATATGTAACCTTATAACATTCAATTCTTGTTCTATTAGTGATGACTTTTTAGAGTAAATTGCAATTTTCTTTTAACTTATATTCAAGTTTAAAAAGACATTATTGATTCAATTTATGTTATTAAATATTTGGAATATTTAATATTCTTTTTGCAAGTACAAGTCATTTGTTTTATTAAAGAGGTAATAATTGCAAAGGCTAATATATGTATATCCCAGATACCATGGATGAAAGGCCAAGCTGTTACTTCCTGAATTCTTAGGTAAGATGATCTGACCTTCACCACACAGCGATCCACCATGGAGTCCAGCCACTCGATGTATGACTCGATGGGCGACTGCTCCTCCAGGAGGCGGTCAAACTCCTGGTACACTGGAAAGCAGGAGAAAAAGCAGGGGAAAGCTTAATCGCCTGGCTGTAGTCGCTGCAGGAAGCCACATGTGTGTTTGCCTTTAGCTGCTTAGCTAAGGTCCGATTTTAGCACAGTATGGTGGTCCAGTAGTGAGCTGAGTGGGGTGGGGGGTGGGTGCTTTTGGTATAGCCTCTTATCTTTCCTTTCATGTGTACTATTTTGTGACAAGTGAGATTGCAACATAATGTTTTACAAAATAATATCACAACAGAAAAATGTAATACATAAAATTTAACCTTATTTTCCTTAATTTAAAAATAATAACGAATAATGGAATCACTTTCTGAAGGTAATGTCTCTTCTGGCTCACAACATTTGCTATATGCTTTTAATCAACGCAACACTGCTATAATATCAGAGGACAAAACTGTTTTAACAACAAAAAACATTTTTAAATTTTTGAACTTTGACCCCATCAATCATGCCAGTGGGCGTGTGCTGAAGTGAGTCTGAGATGCTCTCTAGGGTGTCGGAAAGCAGCATAAATTTGCTTAACCTTTCAGTCACATGCACTAAGGCTTGATTTTCTTGGTCGTGGGAATCTCCGCACAATGGCTGACGCCAACAGAATTTATTCTGGGGGGCGTGAAGACGGATCGAGATTCTTCTTCTACATTAGTGTCGGGGGGGGGATCCATAAACTATCACAAATAATCAACTTGGAATGAAGTATAGAACAACTGTTCTACTTAGATCCAGAAAGGGGCATCAGTACTTAGTCATTTGTCTGAAGTGAGGGTGCATGGAAGATAAACAAAAAGCCTTGCAGCCTTAACCATGTGGTTCAGCACAGCAGGCTGTCTGGATTTATGTTGTTTGACCAGGCAGTATATTCTTGTCATGGGTACTGATCTGATCTCAGACCACTTTCTGGTGCTGTAACAGCTACCAGGGCTCCTAGGTTCCACATTACAAATTACAACATAAGACAGCTCATGATAATACTCATTGCACGTTCCCTGCCTGGTGTGAAAGCTGGAGACCTTCCAGCCCAAGGAGACAGGCTCCTGGCCTGAGTTATAAAGAACCACTGGCCCCACTATAAATCAGACCTAACAGATCTCTCAAAACCACGACATCTCCATCACAATGAGATTAGCATGCTAACAACAAGAAAGCAAGGACATAATTAGCATAAAAGCAACAGCAAAACATTTGCACTTCCATTTCCTGCCCTCTCAACACAACCGTTGATCCTCGAAAACAGTGTTTCCCAACCTGGTCCTCGGGGACCTACAAATGGTTCACGTTTTTGCGTTCTTCCAGTTCCCTGCCAGACACTCCACATTCTTTTGGTCCTCACCGGGAGCTGGGAGGGAGCATAAACATGGGCTGTCTGTGGGTCCCCAAGGATCAGATTGAGAAACACCGGTCTAAAGCAGAAATTCTGTTCCTGCCAGTTATTCTGTTCAATCATCATTAAAGCCTCTAATCTAACAGTATTTGCCATGTACTCAAATATCATTAATGTTTTACTACGAATGGCTGAAATCTCTGTTGCACTTTTAAACCTTAGGTATGAACTTTTAAACCACCAGGTACCAAAAGTACAGTACTTGAAGGTGTTGATTTTCCACTGGTATAAAAACTAGTACCGGCGTTGAATGACATCACAACTCAAAGTGGGATATTTTGTGCTGAATTTGAAAAATGGCTGTAGTATAATGTAGGGCTCAACGATGAGCAATATTGACTATTCAATCCAAATCAAACCCTCAGAAAATATTAAAATCAGAATCAAGAACCTGGAGTGAAACAGAAGCATCAGCTGGAAAATGGAAAATGGTTGTGACATGACCCTCTAATAATATTAATACAAAGATTTATGATAGAAGGATGTAGACCTCTGCTGATGTGCATACACGCAGGAGCTCTATTGCGGGAAGATTGCAGCAGTAATGTTACCCAATGATAGAACAACTGAGCACTGTAATGCGATGTTGCTGTAGGACTTTATGGGGTAGCTACTCACACTGTACAATGAGCTTGCGGTGCTCCTCCCGTGAGTCCTCCATCGTGTACAGCGTCTGTTTCGTGATGCTGCTCAGGTCCACGTTCCTCCAGTCCTCCAGCATCTGGAAAGTGATGTCCGCACTGTGGATTACAGTTCGGGAGGCCTTGGTAAACAAAATAGAATAACCATTTAGGGGTTCAACTTTGCACATATGCACATGGTAGCAGAGCAAAAAATACAGTTTGCCGCATTAAACAGTGATTGATATCATGATATCCACTTTGCATCATTCATGTGTCAACACTCTTCCAAATATGGAGTAAATTCTCCCTGTGGCACAAGGTCAACCATGATCCTGTATAATATACAACTAATCCTAATTTAGCGACCAAACTCTGATCCAACAACCAGGTTAAGAGAAATGGTCAATTAGGCATGATCATGTCGAACTTATGGCTTTACATTGTATTTCCATACTCAGTTTCTATTATCCTTCATGTAGATATGACGTAGATTTCTCTCACTCAGCATGTGACCGTGTCAGACATGCGAAATTTGGTCAGAAATTATTTTTTTATTACCATCATATTTGCAAATGGTTACTAGTGGCATTATAGGTCCAATCAACAGACATTATGACGTTGTTTTCTTGGTTTGTTGTGATTGACAATACAAATTATGTCAAAGTTAAGAATAAGCTGTTTCAAGTATGTGATTAAAACATTAAAAACATACTCCTATAAAAAGTTACCACATAACTGAAACACTTGCATAAAGTAAAAAAAATCCTACCTGACAAAGGTGGTTTAATGATGTCTGTCGTCTCAGAATTTGTGAAAATCTTCTAGATACTTTGAAGAGAAAAAAGAAAGCTTTATTCATTTGCTGGTGTTTTAAATGTTTTTCTTAAGTACTTTATAGCTTATAGTTTTCTTTAAAAAGTTTTTTTTCAGAGCCCTGCTGTATAATATTTTTTTCATTCAAGGCAGTCAAATGGATTTAGGACCAGCTCACTGACTGACAGGTACCTACACTCAAACTTGATATTCCTCAAGTTCTCCGGCAGGTCATGAAGTGCCACTTTCAGCCATTCGTCAAGCTGTTTTGCAAACTTGCGAATCACTTGCGTCAAGCTAAAGAGAAAAAAAAGTCATTTATTTTTTCTTTTTTGTGCAAGCAAAACCATTTAAAGTCTATGGAAAAAATCAGATGGGTTACCCTACAAGAGTAACACAAACAGTTGTATTTGTGTATATTTTGTACAATCTGGCAAGATTTCTAAAAAATGTAATGATGTTCCCCCCCTCTCAGCTTTTCTTTATAAGAGTACACTCATTGAAAAAGACATGAATGGACATTGATGGAGACAACCATTTGGATCTTCTAGCTTCCTAGATTTAAACTTTTCAGCTGGCACATTTAATGAAGACCTGGCCCAGGGAATAATTTCCAAGGATAAGCTCTTAAAATGATGCAGTTTTGAATAAAATAATTTACATGACTTTTTGAGCTGTTGTGATTTGGTGTAAAAAGTACATGCAGCATATAATAGTAGTGCCATACATTTAGATGCAACCGCAAAACAAGACATGGTGAAAATGAAATACTACATTCTCATCAATCCATCTTCAATAATCACTTATCCAGCACATTTGCCTAGAGCTTGTCCCGGGAGGCACAGGGCAAGAATCACCCTGGCCAGGATTCTTTCCCATTACCGGGCACTCGCACACATACACACAGTGGGCAATTTAGATACGCCAATTACCCTGACCATATGGTTCTCGATTGTGTGGGAGGAGATACTGAGAGAAGACCTCAGCTCCACACAATGAAGTAGAGGTAGGATCTGAACTAACAGGCCTGCTGGTATGAGGCTACACTGACACTCATTGACACGCTGTGCTACTCCACTATGACATAATCTGGTTGAAAGCTTAATTTAACCAAAATATACTTTTAAGGGCTGACATAAGTAGTGTTGTGGATAAAGAACACTGGTCTGACCTACCTGTCAGGTAGGGCTTGTAGGACAGTGGGCATCAGCACCCCAGAGATGGCCTTGTAGAGGATACAGTCGCAAACACCCACAATGTTGACTACGGTGGAGGTGCCCAGAACAGGGAGCATGTGGGGGGGCATGCCCTGCCAGAAATGCAGGAGGAAGCTCTGCACCTGCACAACCATGGGACGCATTGGGGGGGTCATGTGACTCAACCCTTTAAAGTCCTCCGTGATACATACAAACGGTCATGGAGCATAAAGTCCAAGAATACAGAGATGTTTCTGATACTCGACATAATTATGGCTTGATCTCAAGGGCGTTGGCGTCCTCCTAAACAACAAAGCACTTCCACAATACTGCCCGGGACAAGTCCCTACAATCCATACCCAACTTTAATCCCTTGCTTGATCTTTAACTTCAGCTCTTTTCTATATCTGGGAACTCACAACATACTATCACTGTTGACAATTGCTAGTGTCTTCTAGGCCTAGGCTTTTCCGTGATTCTTTTAGGTTCAAGCTTGACAACAATAAACTCAAGAACCGCTAAAGTCAAATGTGGGTAACATTTGTCTTGGGTATACAATGGGCATTTAAAACTACACCCACCTCATCAAAGTTTGCTCGTATAACTGTGTCCAGGATTCTTTGACAGTGAGTCCTGTACATCATAATAAATGTAGAAACCTACAGAAAATGAGCACAGGATTAATGTTTCTAAAACAGCAGAACAGAAAAAGTGGAGAAATGCTTTTCCTCCATGCATTTCTGTAAAGAGGTTTTTGATGCCACTTGAGGCTCTGGTTCTCAAATAAAGCTTCTAGCCAGAATTGCATAAATACTTGCTTGGACAATGAGAAACATGCAACTAGATCATGCAATGCAACTGTATTTATAAATATACATGATAACCCTACATGCATTTAGTATAAATGTGATTATTAATATATCTGTAATGTAGGAACTATCATGTTGCAGAAGGACATCCTTCTAGGCTATGCAGGTTATACCATCCTTCCCACTTTCCAACAGACACCCTAACCATGGGCTTTGTGCACTAGATTTTATTATCCAGAACGGACTGAAAGGAGTGGGCTGGCACCGACACATAAATCCCAAAGGTCCGGCTTTCGGTCCAAAAGCCATCGGGATTCCGGGGCAGATAATAAGGGGCGCGGGAGAGAAGGGGGTGGGGGGGGCAGATGGACTTTTAGAGGTCTGTTTACCTTCTCCTCTGGCAGGCTGGTGGGCAGATTTAGGTCTTTGACATTTGGGAAGTCTGGCAGGAGTGTCCCCAGTTTGGAGCGCGGTGAATACGCCACTGTCTGCTTGGTGACCTCCTTCTTGCCCGTCTCATTTACCCAGGCCGCCCCTTTCTTGGAGTACATCACGTCGTAGTACTGGGAGCTCTCCTTCACCGCGATGCCATAGTAATGGTATCTAATTGGTTTAAGCAGCAGAACGTACCACTAGGGTTGAGCAATCTTGGTACGTCGTTTATCCTTTCATTGTCAATAGTCATACATGTCAGATACGTGATTTAAAACTATTTTAGCAGAGTAATAGTGTGCAGATAATCAGACATAATGCATTGTGGGAGGATAAAATGTAATGATGAGTACAGTTTTTAGGGTACATTCATAAAATTCTCCCCCTCCGGTTAACATACTTAATTTCAATAGCTAAAATTCTTCATTTCCCTGTATTTATGACAAGATGCAGAATACAATAAGTCACATGCTTTAGAAGTATGTAGGATACAAAGATTCTGTTCTCCTGTATTTATTCTTCAAGGGGTGACGAGGTTCACTTACTTTGACTGGCCCCTGGTCCCCAGCCTCCTTGTCGTTAAATTAGGAAATTGTTGCCGTATTATCTGTGCAAATCAGAGGCGAAGAGATCAGTAATGCTCTTTGGGTTGCTCACATGGGTAATGACAGAGTGTAACATTCCTTTAAAACTGGGTGGGTCACATAGGCAAAAGCCTATGATTTGCATGTCACCTCCAACTTCTTCTTACACAGAGCTCTTTAGAGTATAAATCAGAATCAGTCTTCATAAATGTATTTTTTTAACATGACACGTAACATATTATTTATAAAGAACGGACAGAATTATATGAACTATGATTATTTGTGTGTATATTTTTGTGCATACAGTGGTACCTCAGTTCTCGAACTCACTAGAACTCGAATTTCTTGAAAGGCGAACAAACCAGTTTGACCTAGAACTCGATCTGAATATCAGAAGTCAAACCGTGAACGCTGACCTAATATAAATTGT
>JABFEA020000067.1:15690380-15709934 GCA_019775915.2 Cyphomyrus plagiostoma | reverse complement strand
CCCCCCCCCCCCCCCCCCCCCCCCCCCCCCCCCCCCCCCCCCCCCCCCCCCCCCCCCCCCCCCCCCCCCCCATGACCCCCCAGCTGCTCCCATGTTTTTGTGAGCACTGGTTTTAGTATAATAAAGGGTATTATTTTGTGATGTATATTTGTTAATATAATAGTTAAAAAATTAAATAGTGAAACATATGTTGAGGGAGTGGTGGTATTTAGCAAAAATAAAAAAGTGGGTGAGTAAGTAAAATGTTAAAAAAAGGATTTTTTTGGTCAACATTTGAATGTACAGTTAAAGATCATACATGAATATTTTATTTTTTCCTAAGACTCACTCTGATAAGCACGGCAAACAAGTGTGTGGAATGTGGGGGGGGGGGTGGCATTTTTTTGGGATGGGGAGGTTTGCATTTTTACAATTTACAGGGACTAGACAGGTTGGGGCTGGTTCAAAATACAAGAAGAGCCACATCAGTCACAATGTGATAATGTGTCATTTATTAATTAATAATTACCATGCATTAATCTCAGATGGGATAGACTTCTGCATCTGGTTAAATTAAGCAATGATACGTATGTCACTTAGCTCTCCAGAGGTGAATGTGTGGTTGGATTAAATAAAACAACGCAAATAAAGCAGCAAACATGTTATTCATAAGCAGATTCTGCTCTCCGGAGCTGGTGTAAATATTGAGTTGCTCCAACAAGTGCATTTCTTCACAGATTTCTTCTGAGGGTGACCTGATCTGATACTGAGATAAGTACAGAAACTGTACATGCCGGAATGTCGCCAGGACGATGACTGCTCATCACCCCCCCCTAGAGGCCTAAAGTCAAGCCACTCGTGTAACATGAATTAAACAATCCTGTAATGGCTGTGTTTGAAACCGCATGTCAATTCACCATGATTATCCTAATTAAGCATCCCCACCCCCCATTTATAGGCACAATATTAACCAATCAGCTACATGCTTATATCAGCTGTACTTAAGACTGGGTCTCTGACCAAGGACAGACTGACACTATTATTATTATTATTATTATTATTATTATTATTATTATTATTATGAAGAGTAAGTGACACCTTCGCCCAAAGCAGCTCAGCACTGACTTTCATGGAACGAGATCCAACACCCTACTGGGTAGTCTGTGTCTTCCCCCGCATGCTACCTGCTGCAGTTAAGGATAGCCGCTCCATTTGGGCAAGTAAGGGGTAGCCTTGCAGTGCGTTGGCTGGGGGGCAGAGCTCTGTGACGTGCAGACGTCCATCCTCAGGCTGGGCCAGTTAGCCATACCCTCTGGGGGTGTGAGGCCGGTGTCAGGCTGTGTGAAAATAACCTCACGGAGCGAAAACCATTTTCAGCAATTACCCCGCAGGATGACATATACAGTCTATATTCATCCATCCAGTGAAATGGATTAGAAACGCCGGCGTGGCCAGAGATTAACCCATTATTTTGAACCACCTGCTAACTATAAATGAAGTGTTTAAGGGCGATACAACTTGCATACCAGTTGTGTAGATTGTGTGGGTTTTTCACAGATTAGAATCACAGCTGTAATCCTGTGGGCTCTTTCTGAGCTGAATACGATATTTTCCTGTTTCCTAGGTTCAGTAATGCACTATAACTCAACTGAACTAGTACAAATGGCAAATAAAGCATTTCATTTTTTAAAAAACGGTTTCAGCAATTCACTTTGAAACACACAAAGTCATTGAATTTGTTTTAGTTATGTTTATTAAATATCACTCTCTGAAGACGGTAGGGTATTGTTCAGATCTGACACAAGCCTGAATCTGAATGAGCCTGAAATTATTTGTTTAGTTCTGATGTTTTATCAACCATGATTTCAGTGTGAGAGCTTGGGAAAATCTCCAGAATTATTTTCCTTAATTTCCCCTTTGAGATTAATATGGGTGTATGGGTGTACATAGGCACTACTGTGTACTTATTGTTTTTTTATCGTATTGTATTTTATTTACTTATTTTTTGTATTCTTATTCTTGCACTTTTATATTCTTGGTACTTCTCTTGTACTCCTTTCTAATATTTGTATTGAGCTGTGGTAACGCACAAATTTCCCCACTGTGGGATCAATAAAGTACTATAAAGTATAAAGTATAAAGTATAAAGTATAATAAAGTCAATCAATCAATCAATCAACCTGTGAAATAAGGCCTATGTTTAGGGTTAAGGTTCAGGTAGGTATTGGTAGTCAGGGTCAGGGTTCGCATACAGACCTGTTTATATGACCTGTACCTGGATACACTCTTCCTATATAGGCTGTACTCACGTAGTCTTTCTTCATATCAACTGAATTCATATAGTCCCTATACTCACAAAGGCTCTATTCATATAGGCTGTACTCACAGAGGCTCGATTCGTATGAGCGGTACTCATACAGGCTCTGCTCGCATGACTCGTATTACCTGAAACAGAGACACATTTTACAATATCATTACCATATCTGGTGTAGAATCCTGTTCAGTAGTTATCGGCCACAGTTGCAGGTTCCTCATGCACACCTGTACTGTTCAGGTTCCTTCTGGCTAGTTTTGGTTCGGTTCTACCTGCTCATTCTGTGTTGGCTGCATCTCAGTTTGGCTCTCTGACTCTCTGACCTTCCGGCTCTGTGTCTCTTCTTTCAGTTCTCTGGTTAGGATTTATTACATGATTCCCTTGAATTTCAGTTTGCTCAATGATTTCTGCTTTAACCCATTTATGTCATTAGTCATAGCCACTGTGAGCAAGTCTTCCTTAGCCATCTCAGCAGGGTTCCTCACAGCCAGCGGTCCAAGTCCTGTCAGTACTGTAGACACATGCCAGCAAAAGAGGAAAGGACTGACATGCAGAAAACCTCTGGGGTGTGCCAACCTTTCTGGGACCATGTACTGTACTCGGAATAATGGTAATAAAGCTTGAATTTCTGTCCTGTAAAACTCGTAAAAAATCATTTAGAAAATGTAAAGAAAAAAATGTATGAGAAACCATTGCTAATTGTTATTATTGTCACTCACTGTATAGTAAAAAAAAGCAGAAAAATAACACTACATGGATGACTGAACCGACCCCTACAAAGTCATCGGCAAGGCCCACATCACTGCTTCTTCATTTATCTGCCGTCTTATAAATCCGCTATGAAGCCCTCCTCCAGTTAGCTGTGGAGAGTACAAGCCCAGCCAGGGATATAGGCACTGATCCTAAGAGTGACTCTATGTAACAGGTACAGCTGAGGGGGCATGAAGTGTCCTCAGTAATGGCTAATTAGGCACCCAAAAACAAGGACGATGGTCCGAGAGCTCGATTAGCCTCTGACACCTTACTCGTTATCCCTAATTCGCAGAAAACAGATCCTCCTGTTGCTAGGTAACAGCTTAGTGGACATGTGGACACCATTCGCATAATGAGTCTCCGAAGGGTGGTGGATAGAGGAAACTCGTCAGAGAGGATCAAACTACCGAATGCGACTCATTTAGATACTCACACTTGGCCCGGTTGCCTTGTACTGTGCCCGAGTACGACAACCTCCCCAGCACACACTCCCCTGCTGGTATGTGCTCACATTGCACAATCCCGGCTCAAGCACGCTCTCACCATCGCCCTCCAACTTTTTTGTGTTGAAGAAAACATAGGAAGCGAAGTGCTGTCACACTGCAGAAAGGAATTCATGATCAATGTCTTTATTTTGTGGCTTATTTGGACACACAGATTCATTACAAGTGCAATGCAGCGATTGATTGGTGCTGCACCAATAAAAAGATTTTTATTATTTTTTTTGTTATATATCACTAACCATGGAATCAGACCCATGGATTCAGTATTTCTAAACCACTGCCAAAACTCAATTATACTCCATGTCATAATTGCATCCATCATTCTGTACGAGTACTAAAATTTAAGATAGCTAAATACGATCTCCCAGTCTTCAAGTCAGTGATTTATGTGAGGGATCAGCAAACAGGCGATGTTTATGTTTATATCATCAATCGAGCATCTGTACCTACAGGTCAATAAGTTACAATGTGTTTTAAGCAGCTCAATAATCAGACATGATGCATGGTAAGTTTGTTTACTGAGCAGATAAATGGAAGAAAGCAGAAGAAATTGCTGTAAACTTTGTAAGCACTTATATTATCTGTTGGGTATTTTTTTACAGTGGAGAGTACTGGTGATGAGATCACATGTGTTCACATGTGTTTTTTTTTTTATTCGTCAGTGCAGCATCTTCTCAGAATCCATATAACGAGTCGATATAATGAGTCATACCCCTACTGACCTCAAAATATAACAAATAACAATGGTCCACAATTTTTTGTTTCTTTTTGTCACAGGAATCAAAATAGATGAATCTTCTGGATTTTTTTGTGCCGAATTCTAATATCTAATCAAATTTTCCTATCATGCAAGTATTCTGAGTGACACACAATAAAACTTTGTGATAAATGTATATTTATGTTATACGTGCATGATGGAAGTGTCTCATTTAAAAGGTAGAAGTGCATGACCTTCTGCTGTACTTGGCATCAGGAATGTCACTGTTAAGGGTCCAGTATAAGTCAGCAAGCAAACTGGAACTTCACTTGCCTGTATATAATTTTTCTGTATCAGAAAGAGAGCAGGATCCTGTCTCAATATGTCCAAACATGTCTGAAATCTGAAAACTCTGACAAAACAGACTTCCAGTATTTTATATCCATCTGCAAAGTCTTACATACAAAAGCTTTTCTATGACAAAATCTTTGTTGGCCAGTGGTATCGAAGATTTATATGTTGACGAGGTAATTACTACATTGGTATTAGTAAATGAGAACTCTGCTTATTTTGAGTCACATTTCAGAGTGGGGTACAATTAGTTACTGACGCTATTCAAGCAATATAATTAAAACATTCAGGTTTAGGGACAGTCATCACTTACAATAAATCTGTTACACATTGATGAAAGCAAATTTGAAAACAGTGGTTTTTAATTGTATTTTTTTAAATGCACGAAACAAGGCATCTCATTTGTCATGCAGGATTCAAATGTGACATTGACAACATGTATCATAATCAAAAGGCAACAATGCTGGGGCATTGTGTTGTTGTGGACTAATGGCTTCAATACCCCAAGAGCCTGACGTTTGCCAGCTGATTAATTCACAGTCAGGTTACAAAAATAGTGCAGTTGCAGTGGCAGGGGCCACAAGCGGCTAGGGGCCACTGCACATGTATGGACCCCCTTCTTCGATAGATGGGGGCAGGGATATTAGTACTGCAAAGTTCTGGTCCTCTCTGAATTTGTATAAATGTAGGCACATGGGGGGGGGGGGGGCTTGTGGGAAGGTGGAGAGTGAGGAGGTTGGGGAAGGGAGGTCACTGGTGAACACTAGGGGTGACTTTTAGCTTGATATTCAAGGGTTCAACACAAACTGAGGCCCTGGGCAGCTGAGCACACTGATTCCGTAAAAGCACACACAAAGCAGGGCTAATGGCAGTCAGCAGTCAGGGAAGGAAGGAAAGGGTCTCCGCACACACCGAGGACAAACACCCACACACACACACACGCGCACACACACACACACACACGCACACACACATCTATGCAGGGCTCCAGTGTGTGTGGTGGCAAACAGCCAGCCCATGAATATGACAAGCACCATTACCATGACACTTCAGGCTACTTGAAGACGGATGGCTGGATCTTCTTCTTTGCATCTATTCCCTAAGTAAACGCAGAGGATGAGATCAAGGAGGTCACACCTCATCTAAAAGGAGATTCACGGGCCTGTCTGCTTGTAATGAGCTGGTAGGCCCTGGTTATGACAGAGGACAAATGGCTCTGTCCCTGCAGAAAGCCCAGTAAGGTCCAGGGTCCTGGACGGCGGGAATCTGTGCCCTTTTCTCACAAAAGTGCAGTGAGTGCAGACACGTCATGCTTGTGGGCACACTTCTCATACATTCACTTCTCACACTTCACACTTCTCATAGATTCACTTCTCACACTTCACACTTCTCATAGATTCACTTCTCACACTTCACACTACTCATAGATTCACTTCTCACACTTCACACTTCTCATAGATTCACTTCTCACACTTCACACTTCTCATACATTCACTTCTCACACTTCACACTTCTCAAGTTCTATATTTTTTTTCAGCTTATTTCACACAATGTCATGAGTTACAGTGCATCTAATTATAATTATAGTCATCGCTGGCAATTGTTTTTTCTGCATTTGTGTTGTCTAAATAAATTTGGGGCAACAACAGTTTCAATATGCTCGGTCTGTTCAAGTTTTGGCAATGATACATGTACTTTGCCCCCTGCCCAAAGGAAAAAAAAAAGATTCCTGATGGCCCTGACAGTAGAGGTGCATTTATACAATTTATATGAGGTTCCTGGTGTGTATTATGTAAACTGTGCCCCCTCCCAAATTCTCCAAATTTTTCACAGCCTGAAATGCCACTAGGATCCCTGCCCTGTGATCCTGGCTCTTTGGATCCTGCTGAGGCCCACATGAGCCTACTCTGGAAGTGTATCAGGGGCAGAGGAGACTAAGTTAATAGAGATCAGCTGCCTGCTGGGTCTCAGGGCAGCCTCAGGCTGGGTTCCAGTTTACTGGGGGTGGAAAAGCACCTGTTCATAGGTATCCTGGGAAAAATGAAACATAACGCTAATCAGCCCTGAAAACTCTCCCTGGAAGCCCCCTGCTGCACAAAAGGGTGCTGGTGTTCCCCTGTTGGTCGCAGACTGTGATCCCCTTAGTAGCATTTAGGACATTACAGAGTGCAGCTCCTAACAGTGCCTCCTACAGGTAGTGCTAAGTTACACTGATTTTTTTCTCACTTTGATGTTAACTCTGTTGTTTTAAATTTTCCAAAAGTAAACAAATGTATGAATAGTCAGTATGGATTGGCAGGGATTTAAATTAATCTGAAGCATATGCCAATACCAATACCAAAAGAATAAAGCTTGTATTGTTTACCAAACAATCGCAGCGAAACAAGACACATGACATTATCTTACCCCTGAAATCTAGAAGGGTTTTTTGATTCCTCCTAAATAGTACAGATTTGGGAAGGTCCAAAAGAATCAAAAGTTCAAAAAAGTTTTTATTGTCATTATGGTGCCTTGGAGGAGCTAAAGCAACACTAGAGTGGTTTAAAGGGAAACCTTTAAATGTCTTGAATGACCTAGTCAAAGCCTAGGCCTCAATCCAGTTGAGAATCTGTTGCATGACTTGAAGATTGCTGTACACCAACTCAACCCATCTAGCTTGAATGGGTTGGGACAGTTTTGCCTTGGGGAATAGGCTAATAGCTAATAGAAACATGCCCCAAGAGACGTGCAGCTGTAATGACAGAAAGTATTGGATTTGGGGGGTGAATACTTATTCCCTCTCCCAGCTACCTCTACCAGCTCCTTGGGGAGGACATCGAGGCGTTCCCAGGCCAGCTGAGAGATATAATTCCTCCAGCGAGTCCTGGGTCTGCCCCGGGGCCTCCTCCCTGTAGGACATGCTCAGAAAACCTCCCCGGGTAGTCGCCCAGGAGGCATCCGCACCAGATGTCCAAATCATCTCAACTGGCTCCTTTCCACGTGAAGAAGCATCAGTTCTACTCAGAGGCCCTCCCGGATATCTGAACTTCTTACCCTATCCCTAAGGGAGAGCCCAGACACCCTGTGGAGAAACCTCATTTCGGCCGCCTGTATTCGCGATCTCGTTCTTTTGGTCATTACCCATAGCTCATGACCATAGGTGAGGGTAGGGATGAAGACAGACCAATAGATCGAGAGCTTTGTTTTCTGGCTTAATTCTTTCTTAGCCACAACGAACCGATTAAGTGCCTGCAAAACTGTAGATGCTGCTCCAGTTCGTCTATCCAGCTCCTGATCTCGCTTACCCTCACTCGTGAACAAGACTCCGAGATACTTGAACTCCTCCACTTGGGGCAATACGTCTTCCCTGACCCGAAGAGGGCAAACCACCCGTTTCCAGCTGAGAACCATAGTCTTGGACTTGGAGGCATTAATCTTCATCCCTGCTGCTTCGTGCTCGGCTGCAAACTGCCCCAGAGCACGCTGGAGATCCCCAGCAGATGAAGCCAACAAGACGACATTGTCCGCAAAAAGCAGCGAGGCAATCCTGAGGCCACCAAACTGGACACCCTCAACACCCTGGCTGCACCTAGAAATCCTGTCCATAAATATTATAAACAGGACCGATGAGAAAGGGCAGCCCTGGCAGAGCCCAACCCGCACTGGAAACACGTCTGACTTATTACCGGCAATGCAGACCACTTCTGCTCCATTCATACAGGGACCGAATCGCCCACAGTAGCAGACTCTGGACCCCATATTCCCGAAGCACTCCCCACAGAGAACCTCGGGGAACCCGGTCGTAGGCCTTTTCCAAATCCACAAAACACATGTAGACTGGATAGGCAAACTCCCACGCCCCCTCCAGTACCCTCACAAGGGTATAAAGCTGGTCTAGTGTTCCACGGCCAGGACGAAAACCGCATTGTTCCTTCTGAATCCGAGATTCGACTATCGATCTTAACCTCTTCTCCAGTACCCCGGAGTAGACCTTCCCAGGGAGGCTGAGAAGTGTGATCCCCCTGTAGTTGGAACACACCCTCCAGTCCCCCTTCTTAAATAAGGGGACCACCACTCCAGTCCCTGACCTCCACGCACTGTTGAGAAGGCGTGTCAGCCACGACAGCCCCACAACATCCAGAGCCTTCAGGTACTACAGGTACTCTTGTCCACCCCCGAGGCCCGGCCACTACGTAGCTCTTTAACCACACTGGCCACCTCATCCACAGTGATGGGTAAGCCCCTTCCAGCACCCTCGGGCTCTGTGCCCTCAAATGTCTCAAAGGCAGTGTGCGTGATGTATCTGAGGCAGGGTTGAGGAGGTCCTCAAGTATTCCTTCCATCTCCGGGAGATGTCTCCAGATGAGGTCAACAGCACAGCACCCCCTCCCCACTATAAATAGCAGGAATCTGGAGCTGCTTCCCCCTCCTGATATTCTGGACGGTTTGCCAGAACCTTTTTGAGGCCGACCGAAAGTCACTTTCTATGTGGCCTCACAGAACTCCTCCCACGCCTGGGGTTTTGCTTCTGCGACTGCTTGAGCCACGTTCCGCCTGGCCTGCCGGTACCCATCAGCTGCCTCTGGAGACCCCCGAGCTAATAATTCCTGGTAAGCTTCCCTCTTCAGCTTGATGGCCCCCCTCACCTCTGGTGTCCACCATTGAGTATGGGGGTTACCGTCACGACTGGCACCAACCACCCTGCAGCCACAGCTTCTTACAGCCACTTCCACAATGGAGGTCTGGAACAGTGTCCATTCAGACTCAATGTCCCCAACTTCCCCCGGTATGCAGTTGGAATTTTGATGGAGATGTGAGTTAAAGCTCCGGTGAACGGGAGCCTCTGCTAGACGTTCCCAGCAGACCCTCACTATGCGCTTGGGCTAACCAGGTCTGACCGGCTTTCTCCCCCGCCACCTGAGCTAACTCATCATCAGGTGGTGATCAGTTGACAGCTCTGCCCCTTTCTTTACTCGAGTGTCCAAGACAGAAGGCCACTGATCAGATGATACGATTATGAAATCGATCAACGACCTGTAGCCCCGGGCATGTTCGTACCATATCCACTTATGTACACCCTTATGCTCAAACATGGTGTTTGTTATGGACAAACCATGCATAGCATAGAAGTCCAATAATAGAACACCACTTGGATTCAGATCAGGGAGGCCGTTCCTCCCAATCACCCCCTTCCAAGTCACACTGTCATTGCCCACATGAATGTTGAAGTCCCCCAGCAAAACGATGGAATCCCATCGCGGCACCCCAACCAGCATACCGCTAAGGGAATCCAAGAAGGCCAGGTATTCCGAACTGACATTTGGCGCATAACCGCAGATGACAGTCAGAGACCTATCCCCGACCCGAAGGTGCAGGGAAACAGCTCTCTCCTTCACCGGGGTAAACTCCGTTGTTAATGCACCGAGCTGTGGGGCCACCAATAGCCCAACCCCAGCCTGGCGTCGCTCACCCACCGCAACTCCAGAATAAAAGAGCATCCAGCCCCTGTCCAGGAGATTGGTTCCAGAACCCAAGCTATGTATTGAGGTGAGCCCGACTATATCTAGTCAATACCTCTCAACCTCACACACAAGCTCAGGCTCCTTCCCCACCAGAGAGGTGACATTCCATGTCCCGAAAGCCAGTTTTTTCAGCTGGGGATTGGACCGCTAGGGCCTACCTTGACCGCCACCCAATCCACAAAACACCGAACCCCTGACATTCCCCTTGCGGGTGGTGGGCCCACCTGGGGACAATCCCGCGTGCCTCTTTCGGGCTATGCCCGGCCGAGCCCCATGATGATGCTAACCCCCACCCCAAAAAAAATTCATTTTAATTCCAGGTTGTAATGTGACAAAACAGGACAAACAGTAAGAGGGGTAAATACTTTTTCAAGGCACTGTATACTAATATGATGACACTATAAATTATAACTTAAGAACATAAGAAATTAACAAACAAGAGGAGGCCATTCGGCCCATCAAGCTTGTTTGGGGAGAACTTAACTAATAACTCAGGGTCTTATCTAGGTAATAAGCAATGTAATAAATAATAAACACAGGCACACACAGGTTTGTAATTATATCTTTGTGGGGACTCTCCATTAATTTCTATGGTGAAAATGCTAATCACAATAAGATTTAACCCCTACCGAGCCCTAACCTTGACTTTAAGTAACCAAACACAATATGAGACTGTTCATGTATATTACTTCAAAGTATCCAGTTATGTAAAATTAGTCTGGCCTCATTTACAACTAAAGTATCTGGTCCTGGGAAAGATGCAAGAGACATTTCCTGTTTCAATCATATCACAACGGCCAGTTACATTCCACTTTTCAGAATCGTGCCACAAGGGGGCAGAGTGCAAGTAAGTGTGAATGGCCACACAGGTGAACAAAAGGATGACTGCCCCCCCCTTCCTATGGAGGGCCCTTATGCTTGAGGAAAGGAGTGCACACACGGGTAATTCCGGGGGCTACAGGACGACAACTTGCTTTCATCTTCACAAGAGGTTCTGTTAATTACAGTTGGCCTCTCTTAGCCACTTCAGCGATACACCTGAACAATGTCCCCCAAAAAAATTAGGAAGCAAACTTGGAGGCAATGTTACTTCCCATCTCTGCCACCTCTCACCTTCAGCTGGGTGCTGACTGATGTATGTTCCAAGGTGTCTACCATGAAGTTCCTGGCCAAGCTGTCACCTTGTTCTCACTGGCATAAGCTTCTTATAATAGGCCCAGGGCAAGTTAATTTCTATGCATTAATTTATTTGTTTGTTTATTTGTTTGTTTATCTGTTCATTCATTTGTTCATTTGTTTGTTCATTTGTTCATTCATTCATTCATTCATTCATTCATTCATTTGTTCATTCACTTGTTTGATTTTGGATTGAGAGACAGTGGCGTTCGGGCATGGTAAAAGGCAACGGGGCCAGCAGATGGACGGACACTATGGAAAAGTCATCTTGTGATGAGTCATTTGTGGTGGAGATGACACCAGCCACATTCTACAGGTAAGAAAAAAATAGGACACCTGCCCACTGATGCTTTTATGTTACAGTTTTTCTCCGCTTAGCTCATTTCTTGAAACAGAAATTACATTCTTAAAACTATAAGATCATTTGGCCAAATAGTTTAAGAGTTCTGCGCAACATTAAAGCTTACGAGCAAAAGTTCATATCTCTCCCAAAACTGTTCACACATGCTTCAAAACTAGAATCCTTTCCCATATAAAGATCTTTCTCAATTGCTTTGGCTCATTTGCATTCCCTTAGTGCTTTTGCCAAAATAACCTGGATGGTTCAGCACAACACCTTGGATCTCCTGGAAAACCTCATATCTCTCCCAAAATAGTTTTCTCATGAGTCAAAACTAAATTCCTTTCTCATATAAGTAGTCAGTGACCCCAACATGCATTGTCCCTTTGGCATTGTGTAAGCACTACAAGTCAAAATGCCTAGATGTTTTGTCATTATGGCAGGGGTCTAGCTAACAGAACACAATTATGTATAAAACTGAAAAAAAGGATTTTATAGTAAAAGCAGCCTCCAAGTTTCACAACTACAGTAACACTTTCACTGGTCGCTGTCGTCACCCTCCCTCTCCTGGACACCATCCTCATCCTCCTGGCCGTCCAAACACTGCTCTCTGTTTGGCCATAGATTTTCATCCACATCGCATTGGATATTTTTCCTTGCGATGTAGCGAGGAAAGAAATGGCGCAAATGTCTCAACCATTCCCTACACTGATCCCCTGTGATGTCCTCACACGCAGCATCTATTGCATGGAGCAGGGACCTCTGGTCTTGAGCCCGATGTTCATACGCTCTCCACCTCCAAGCGGAAGAAAACTCCTCAATCGGCTTGAGGAAAGGAGAGTATGGCGGTAGTAGCTCCATAAGCATCCTTGGATGGGTAGTGAACCAGGCCCTGATGAGTGTGCCATGATGGAAATTCACATTGTCCCACACGATCACATAGGCGAATGTCGACAGCATGGTGTCTTCGTGCTCTTCGGCGTCTTCCCCCTATTCCACCACCACGCATCCTCACTCTTTCTCCTCTTCTTCTTATTCCTCCTCCTCTTCCTCAAGCAGAAAGTTGCTTTGTTCATTTACTTGCCGAGGTACCTCCATGTTCATACTGCAAAATGGTACTGGCCCTGGCCAAGCTCTATATATACATGTTTGGCAGCATTCACAACCATAGACAGCACCTGTCAGGTAACTAAACAAACTGTTTGGTCGGTCATCTGAGATGTAGGAAACTCCTCCTTTGTTAGTCAAGTTCTAATTTCACCTGACTGCCAATTACTGTCATGAATTTATCAAATATTCCAAGAAATTCATATATGGTGTTCTTGGTATTATGTTTTTGACTAATTTTGACAATTGAACAGACTATTGTGCATATGATGACTTACACAATGAAATCATGCTAACATGTTTTGGAGAGAACAACCATTACACTGAGAATCAACTAATCAGCAAGATCTATTTATTTGGAAAATCTGCTAAACTAATGGAGAAAAACTGTAATTAACTACTTGCGGCTAAACTACAGTGCGCCAATGCTTGTTCTTCAACGGGGGCCATGGTGTTCATCGCAGTCTCCACGGTAAGCAGAAGTTGTATTACATAATCCAATTATACCTCCCTACTTGATCAGAGCAGGGGGCTCCACCTGTGCCCTTGTTCGCTTAAGTCTGCCACCCATCTTTTTCCTCAGCAGAATATTTTGTTTTTAATATTTATACGTGGGTGAAAAGGGAAAATTAAAGATTCATTTCTTATTACCCTGACCAGGATAAGTGGTTTGAGGTTGGATGTCTGGATGGATGGATCAAGCTGAAGTCAGTGCTCACTAAAAAACAAAAATCATACAGTATTTCTACCACCCTTTCTGCAATCCCATGAGTCATGAATCACTCAGGGATCAATCATTCAAAGCTTGCACTGAAACTGAAACCAAAACTGAAACAGAAACTGAAACAAAAAACAAAACAAAACAAGGTTTGCGGTTTAGGGAGAAAAATAAATTTGCCTCATGAAGGAAAGCTCCAATGGGACCAGTGTGTATGATAAACAGGACAGGACAGACATTATTAGCATTTGCAGGAGAGAGTCTTAGAAGAGAGAGGCAGGCCATAGCTTGTGGGTGGCGTCAGGGTCAGAGATTGCATTTTGTACTTTTGTCATCTATTCCAGTGCTTTCTTCACCTTCAGCAAAAGCAGAAAATATCTTTATGTCTAAGCATCGCCTCACCTGGGATTCAAACCCAAACCCGTCCACTCCTTATTCCAGGGCTCCTAATTATCAAAACACAGCTAATCTGCACTACTTAAGAGGCTCTTCAAGATCACAGCCATCTCTTAGGCGAGCTCCTCCAGTTCAGTCCCATTTTGGGGACTTTTCCTCCAAGGAAAAAACTTACATCACCACCATAGAAGAGAATATTCTCATTGTGTGGCAGTTTTTAGTTCTTGTGTTTAAAAAAACCCAACAACAAAGTCTGTCATATTTTCAGTTTGTTCAACCCAATAGACATTGTTCACTTTTAATCCTGAATATAATAAATGTGCACAACTGGGGCCTTAGTGATGTGTGGAAAGCGTCTTAGCGACGATCTCCCAGAAACGGCCAACAAAAGCTTCACCTGGCCCCATTCCTCCCCTTTGCCCACGACGCATCTAGCCACCCTGTAACCGTGGCCCGGTCTGCTTCCCTTGCTGCTCTCGCTTGGTTTCAGAGGCACTGGATCAAACAAACAGGTACGGGGACTGAATGTGATAACATTTGTCCCCCCGGTTATTCCCTCGGGGACTGCTCTGAAGCACAAAGGCAGTCCCTCCGCAAAGCGGCATTCCTTTGACAACACCCCCCCACCCCATCAAAAGCATTTACATACATCAAACCAACTGTGGTAAAAATTAATAAAGAAATTAGGGTTCCACCGTACAGTCAGACCAATTAGTTGAATGTCAGGGAATCGTAATTAGGGAGCTGAGGGGATTGGCAGTGTTCAGTGTTTAAGCCTATTGTAGGGGCCGGGCAGCCCCCTCCTCACCCGAGAGCAGGTTGTGGGGAAATTAAAAGACTTAAGGCACCGGTAATTACATTATCAGAGCTGGGCGGGGATTAGGCAATCGCTTGAGTCAGAGCCCCGTTCTTTTGTCATGCCATAAAATCCCTCTGCGAGCCAGGGCCAGGGATTTTGGTGCCGTTCCATATCTCTCCCACGACAAAAGCAGCCGGGTGGGAAAAAGTTGTGTGGTGTATGTGCGTTGATATGGTTGGGGTTGGGGGGTTGACGAGGGGTGTAAACAAAACAGGAAAACAAAGAGTGGGAGAAATAATGAATGCATTAATAAAAAAGAGGGGGGGGCAGGTGAGAGATTAAGGCTGGGTGATGCGGGCTTGACGTCCGCATTGGCTGGTGCAAGCTACAAATTGGGCCTGAACTACCGTATGTGTGCCCATGCGTGTGTGTGTGCCCATGCGTGTGTGTGCACCCATGTGTGTGTGTGCATGATCCTGAAAAAGGGGTCCACTGCAAACAGAAACTGGGCGCTGGCATCAGTGCCAACAGTGGCTAACATACAGATGGGTTTAGATCTAACCAAATTCCACACGACAGTGGACCAGTTCTGGGGTGATCACTTTATAACAGGTGGTTCTTAAGCTCTCAGTCCAGTAGGGGGCACCATTTCTATGTATAAGGTGACTAGATGAGGAGTGAGAAACCTCTCATTCTGCCCCCTAGTGGAAAACCTCCACTGTAATGCCAGTCTACATCGCATTTAAAATAACCTTCATGTCCTTTTTAATCTGTTAGAATTAAACACCGTCAATCATTCTTAAATTAATTAGTAGCAGCATGAATAAAGCATTCCACACAGGAATTCAGCCGGCTGCTTATCTAGACAGTGTACTCTGTCCCATTGTACTGGTCTGATTTTTATTCTTTTACACAGGACATTGAATATCCAATAAAGCCTTGTCTGCTCTCATTACCCATGGGAGACATTACTTCTTTTCTATAGTTATAAAACCATCACATCACATTGAAAAACTTGTGGATATGCTTAGATTTAGTAGGGGACCAACTGGAACAGCAATTCATTAAAGTCTGGAGATCTTTAGCATACTGCCAGAATGTCATATCAAATATAGCACAATAAATTCTTAATTTTTACAGTTCTTCCGTAAAAGCTAATAATAATAATATTGACAAAACAATAACAACAATTGTGGTTGTTTGTTATATATTCTGATAACTTGTGTATTATTTTCAGTATCACGTCATATCAATAATGACAAGAAAGTGACCTGAATTTATGCTGAGAAGATACAGATTCAATTCAAAATGAATGACAGTGTTGTCAATGATAAACTACAATAAAACTAATCATCTATATGGAAAGTATAGCAGAGCCAATATCTGCTTTTGAAATTTGTTTGAATAGGGAAGTGACTTGAATGACTTTTATTCTGCACAATACATGGGTTTACATTATTATTATTAGTAGTAGTGGTGGTAGTAGCAGTATTTTCACCACATTATACTGCACTACTGACCAGTAATGTGAGAAATACAGTTTTCTAACCCATGGTGGCTAGAATTGCAGTGTACTGTCAATCTCACCAATGAAATGTGGCTCGTGATTGTTGGCCCCCACACCCACTGTGTGTTTCCAAGCCTCATTTCTCCTGTCAGTACGAATAACTACAGTTATTTCTGGCAAATTCTAAATCTGACCAGGAGGTGGCAATATGAGACCCACAGAACTACTTTCATAATACAAGGACACCTTGAAGGGAAGAGACAGTAATATCAAATAAAATTCGATTCAAAGATTTGATATATCTCATGATGTCAAACTATTTTAAATATTATGTTGATCAGCTCTAAAGGGGACATTTTATTAGATTTTTAGAGACAACAAAACATGGCATTTTAAAAGTAGTAAAAAAGATATATAACCATAAATTTTAAACTATTTATATTGTAATTAATGTTTTAAATGTGCATGTGTGCCCATATAAAGACTTGAGTCCAATCTTATCCAACACCAATTTCATGCCACATTAATGCCATCTAGTGGTCATTTAGTGACACTTTAGATCATTACAGCCCACAACAGTCTACAGTATTCATTTTAAAATAAGTGAATCCATTTTAAAAGATTTTACAAATAAGTGAAAACAATGGATAATGTAAATAAAATGCCAATAGATTTTCTTCCTAAAATGCAATATTTTTTGTGCATCATCAAAATACACTATATACAGAACATGGGTATCGTGAGGTCCGATCACTCGGGGCTATAACTCGGAGTGTTTTACCGATGCCATTCCTCATTCAGAAGAACAAAAAGTCATGCCCCAGGTAAACTTGACTTAGCCCCTGATCTTTTCTATATGTAGAAACTGCCATGTTAAAGAAAATCTGTGATTTATAATGAAGGAAGCGTTTTCGTGTCAGTGGGATGTCTGAGAATGATCGCTGTTACTCCAGTCTGAGTTTGTAGGTATGTGCATATATTACACATGAATTATTGTCTAAAGCTGACGGACCTTTTTGCTAACATTTTCTCATAAGGATGAAGGTTTGCAGATGTTTCATGTTATCTTGCAGAAGTGAATTTACTAGAATTCGGTAAACATTTCCCTGTCCTCTGGTCAAAGGCTTGTTTCGGCTAGTGGTGTAAGGTGACTCCTGTGCCACTACCTTTAACAGAGCATATAACTGACATTGTTAATGGCTTCTGGAAAAATATTCAGTAGCGTGGGTCAGATATTCAAACATAAACCACTGTTTAAAATATGTGGAAAAATGTTTTATTAAACAAACCACTAATAATACTCATACAAAGCACTAATAACTGTATAGATATTTAAAGAGAGACTTTAAAACTACCACAAAGAGCTGTTTTTTCCAATTTGATTAAAACTACTCTGGACAAAAGTTCACAAGTAAAATCCGGTTTCCATATATAATAAAAACAGTAGTATATCAAATAAAACTTTTCCCCCCAATTTTCTTAACTTGTGAGTACAAGATCTGCTATAAAAAAATTTCCTAATAAACAAAAAAAAGAAAGTAGGAAATTATCCCTTTGTCACCAGCAAGTCAAGTGGTCCACGCCTTTCTAAACACCATCCGATCAAGTACAGCGTGGAGGCACCTGACTCTACGGACGCCGGGTGCTCAGGAGGTGGGGGTAGGCGGTCCCGATGTAGCGGCCGTGCCGGGTCACCACCAGCTCCACCTGGTACTTGTCCATGTTCACCACAGCTCTGGTTGCCTTCTCGTTGGAGGCCAAGAAGAGAATGGTGAAGGCGGCTACTTCGAACTCGGGGCTGACTCCGATGAAGGCGCTTCCCACTGGCTTGACCAGGCCATTCCAGCTGAACTGGATGTTCAAGATGTGGTCGTCTTTGTTTGGCTTGAGAGAAAGAACCATATACATGATTACTGTAGTAAAACGTTCTTTATACTGGCTGAGGCCATATATGCCATAATTTACACTTTCTATGTGTGTCCCAAGTATAATTCCTTACACCCCACAAACTGCCTGTTCCGCAGGCTGAACTCAGGCAAGCGGTTCCGTTGCCTGAGGTAAGTTTTTCCCCGCAGGCCATAAGGCTTGTCAATTTAGACTAACTCTGCTCCTTGCTGTACACTATGTACATTTGCACTGAATGCACAAAGACTGAAAATTTTGCATTATATTTCAGATTTGCACTATATTTTAGATTCTTGATTTTAGATGTATATTTGCATTGTATATTTTAAATTATATACTTGGTTCCATATATACTATTTATATATTGCAATTTCTTTTTTACTCCTACTTCTTACCTTTTTTCTCTTCTATTTTTACACAGCCAAATAAGGGTGATACAGAGATATAATACAGCATGCAGTGAAATGTGAGAGACAAATAAATCTCTTGAATCTTGTTAAGTGCGTGAAATGCCTCTGGGATCCTCCAATCTTTTTCTGGCATTGTCAACATCCACAATCTGACTCTAAGTTTAATACATTTTACTCCATGAAATCCAACAACCATTTTCACTTTTTGTAACAATGTGAGCTCATAGTTCTGCAACCGAGTGAGACACGTAAACAGATTTTGGGTCTCAGTACCATGTCTCTGTCCCTCGCTTTGTAGCCCTTGTAGTCCACAAGACCCTGCTTCTCCAGCAAGTAGAACTGGACCCAGTTGTGCAGGCCCAGGAGCTCGGTCCCGGCCTTAGTCTCACCGACAAAGACGTGCTCGAACCCGCACGAGTCCTCGCTGTAGAGCAGTCAGGCAAAAACAAGGAGCAAGTTTTTCATCATTTTTATAGTTCATATAGTTTTATAGTTCAATAACAGTCCAATAATCTCGCAATGGTACTTTCTAGTGTCCTAACAAATAAAACTTAGAGGGAAGAAACGGTTAGTATGGTTACCTTCCTCGTCTGTCTCGGTGGTACAGGTGAAACCAGATGTTATATAGTTGGTTCCGGAACTGATTCAGGTCAGACTGCGAGTGACCCTTGCTGACCAGGTACTTATGAGTTCGCTGTCAAACGAACCACACCCAGTAAATCACAAGCATCCTCAGAAAGCTGGTCTCTATGTCAAACAAAACTACCAAACTTTTCTTAATGCTGCTAGGTGACATTTAACACAACATCCACGTTAAAATCCTCACATCCACAACCAAGGCAATACCTAAAAAAAACTAATTAAACTCTAGGATTTCTCGGACATTGGCTGATTCTGAGACCATTATAAATAAATAAATACACAAGAACATCTATTTTAAGGTTTTGCTAAAGGTTATAATGTTATGTACGACTGCCTCTGTTTGGGATATGCAAAAACTTTTGAGTATTGGGTTCTGTTTTGGGGCGGCATGGTGGTGCAGTGGTTAGCACTGTTGCCTCACACCTCTGGGACCCGGGTTCTGGTCTCATGTGTGTG
>JABFEA020000067.1:15648075-15659892 GCA_019775915.2 Cyphomyrus plagiostoma | reverse complement strand
GTGTAGTTAGAGTATGGAATAGTCTTCCTGATAACGTAGTGCAAGCTGAATCCTTGGGTTGCTTTAAATCAGAGCTAAATAAGATTTTAACAACTCTGAGCTATTAGTTAAGTTCTCCCCAAGCGAGCTTGAGGGGCTGAATGGCCTCCTCTCGTTTGTATTGTTCTTATGTTCTTAATAGGATTTTTTTAATTTCACGTAACACTGTCAGTGAAATTTTATTCGCAGCAGCAACATCAACAGAAAAAATTTAGGAATTTAAAACATGGATACTTAGCCTGTATGTTCTTCAGGCTATTAAACCCACTGATTCCTTTATTTTTAAGCCTATTTTTGTGTGGAATGCCATTGCCAAACATGTCCGTTGTTACCTATATTTTGCTTAAAAATAAATATTTTCTGAGTGGCAATGTGGTCCTTGCTCATATTTCTTTATGATAAAAGGGTTCGGTTTAAGGTGACATTTGTTAGGCATGCAGATTATTTGTCCCTCTTTCAAATTGGAGAGAGCGTGGAGCGATTTGACTGGAGCGGGAGGAAATTTTAGTGGAGCGAGGAGCGGTGTTGAGCGGAGCGGCTTAGTGCGAATTAGAGTGGAGGAGCGGGCGGAGCCAATAGCCTCGTGAGCGAGGAGCGGAAATTCTCACCGCTCCACTCCGCTCACATGCTCTGGTACCGCCACGCACTCTCAAGAAACAAGTCACCTATATAATGTTTGTGAGCTCTCCCTGGAAAATTAGATATTTGCCCTTCAACCAGATATCTGCCCAAGGCACAGCAATAAAAAAGCAGCTTTGACACTTATACATTCCTGACTGTTAGGATAGTTTAAAAAAATATTTTGCCATAAAACTTTAGCTAAAATGGTTCATATTCATCTGGTGACCCACATCTGAACCAAGCACTTGAGTGAACTATAAAAGGAAAGTCGATTTTTAACACCAGTAGATCCTGCAGGTCCAGCGATATCTGCCTGCAGCGCAAAAACATGCAGTTCAGCTTGACTGGAGTCAAACATTTCCCTGGTTTTAGGAGCGTAACTGATTTCCGTGCAAAGGACAGGCACCTCAAACGGAGTGGCCCTTGTTGCAGTGACGAGTAAGCAGTTAAGCAACATGGGTGGATGGTTTAGGAGCGTTTAGTCTTCTACCCAAGTAAGGTCCGTGATATCTACTGTAAACCTGCATATATTTCAGGCCATTATGTTCATCAAATGCTCAGGCTCTCACTCAAGATAGAGTAAGTGTCAATGGTGAGAAAGTAGGAGAAACACCAGCCCTTACCTCACTGTCCCTGAACCTATCATCAAATTCCAGCTGGTCCTTCCCCATAGTGGTGAGTTTCATGTTCAGGTTGGAGACCTCAGCCATCAGGGCCAGCTTCTGCGTCTCCAGAGAGGTTCTGCTCAACAGCTCCTGAAGGTAACAAAAGCCACAGCATAATACCCAGCTGTAACACATGATTATCACACGGGCAATTACTCTTTGGTTAGTACCATTTCAGTAATATAGCGTTTCACATATTCCCATTGAATTGAACTGTACATAGCAAACATGTACTTGCCTGTTGGACTGGAGTAATGCAGACAATTCACAATGTTTAATGAAAGAAATTTGGTTGATAAACTATTATAATTCCCACAATTAGCACATGGACAGAGAATGTGTCGAAAGCAACACAGCTGAAATAATAAAAATAGATCATCATTTCAGACTCTGACTAGAGTACAACAAGGAAGAGCATTTTCCATTGCTCTATTCTTAACTTCTAATTAGCCCACTTAAAGCTAACCAGGTTTACTGAGGCAGACATGATCAAAAATGACTGAGTATTAGGGTTACCTGTTGCAGCATTTCCTCTGTTGCATTCAGCTTTTCCCGGTGTTCCTCAAGGCACAGGTCCAAATCCCTGATCTTTTCTCCCTGTGCTTCCACCTGGTCTGTCAGCACACTCACCTGCAGAGCCACACAGGCATATCACAACTGTATGCTCAGCTCTTCATCTGCAATTGCTAATCTCAAGATGCTTCACGCCACAGGACATCAGCCTCTTAATTTAGGGATGGAAAGGCAGCGTTTTGCGGCTTACCTGCAAGATCAGCGACTCTTTGTCAGTCTCCAATCGTCCAAGTCTCTCCTGGTAGACATCACCCCCGAGAGAAATGTGTCCGTTTGTCTAAATAAAGAAATAAGAATGAAGGCATGAGGACGTGACCAGAAAAAGTCAGGAGACTATTTTAAATTCGCATATTTATGTCTTTTAGCCTTTGTTTTTATAAACACAGTACAAATTAGCAATTGAGCCAGTCTTTAAATGTGCCTGAAATATGACACATGACTAAGGTGATAAACTACCCAGTTTAGAATCAGCACTCCAACCCCTTCTGATTTCCATGCTTTGGATTCTGTAGAAGAGGTGTGCAAAAAACCCATATAAGATTGTTAGTTCCGTAGATCATCTGTATTACAGATCTAGTATCAAACTCAATAAAGATCGCAAGTTGAAAGTACATCATTAAGGGCTTCTGCCATAAGAAATTTCATAAACACATTCATATTTCAACATTGGTAGCTGTGAACCAAATCACAGATGAATGAGTGTTGTGTGAGGCCTGGAGCTGCAGGGCAAGACCACCACCCACTGGTACACCACAGCAACACACACACACACACACACACACACACACACACACACACACACACACACACACACTCCTGTCTCCAAAACCATTCTGAGGATTCTGCTAAGGTCAAACTGATGTGTTTACCAAGTACATGGAGGCAGGGAGGTGAACATGCACTGAAAAACAAGGAACAGGCCGTAGGGTCTGGGATGACAAACTGCATTCAACAGCATCCTAACTGGCTGCATATTTGGCAGTTACTCACATATTTAGGGGTGTTTAGAAAAAGTTCAGGTATACGGTTTCTGGCAGGAAATTATGATCTTTTTAACATTTCCTGATGATTTCACCAGTATTAAATTTACCCACATTGAATCAATACAACAATGAGAATGGCTTGAATTTAGAGAAAAATGTTTTTCACCCCACATCTGGCCATCTCAAACACTCCATCATGCATGTTTCGCTTTAAGGGCCCCTAGAGGCAGCCATGTGACGGAAACGCCAAGATTGGTTGTATTTCCATGTGAATGAGGTAAAACTGCCAAGCCCGTTAGGTGTTTGGGAGAAAAATTGATAGAGAAAGGGGCTCAAAAGGGGCCAATTTGGGAAGGTCCCTGCAGACCAGATCAGCTCTAAAGCTGCAAATATGTTCTACAGTGGCCTTCTCTTTGGTAGACATCAATCCATCCTCAACCACAGTGAGAGAAAGAGGCAGACAGCGAGGCAGACAGCTGAAAATCAGGCCTTTTTTAAACAAAAAATATTTATGGGCTTCCATTCCAAACACACAGCACTGCATTCAGCCCTATCCTGATGCCTGACTCCAGGACCACTTTGTTCCACTACATTTAAAGCTTTCAGATGAGCACGGTTACATCACCAGGTCTGATGTAACCCAGACGACAGCAAGGGGCCCGCTTATAGCGCTGCTTGCTGCTTCCACAGACAGGCTACTGCATTTAGGACACATACCAGGGATGGTTCACTGGGCGCAGCCTAGCTGCCATGAAACGGGGACAAAGTGTCCCAGGCTGAGGTAGAAAAGCTTACCAGCCTTAAAGGGGCAGTTCACCAAGACTGAAAGAGATGATTTTTAGAGGAGCTTCAGTGCCATCTATCAATCTAGGTTGTTTTGCTGGGAGTTGCTTATATTTTTAAAATATTCGCTGGGTTTTCTCCTGGATATAATGAAAGAAGTGCCAGAAGAATTATTTTTTCGAATGTATTTAACAGCAATGACTCTTACCAGACATCATGACCTGGGGCCTCACGTATAAACGGTGCGTACACGCGAAAATGTTGCGTACGGCTGTTTCCACACTCACACCGAGATGTATAAAAATGAAACTTAGCGTACCGCTACGCACTTTCTCACGGCAGCTCCAGACATGGCGTACGCACATTTCTGCTCGGTTTTGTAAATGGACGGCACTCAGTGGCAAGTCATTGCTACTGTGGGTTCCCTTTTTAAACTCGCAATCATGATGCTAATTTTATCAAATACACCAACATTAATTGGATGTTGTTTACATATGTACGGCACCCGATTTTTTTTTATCAATTTGTAACAATAAAATGGTGCAGAAAATGAACAAACTATTACAACTACCAAGGCAGGTCTTGCGTTATTGGAAGACATAGCTTATGGAATAATTAGAAGAGTGTGTGTATTCAGAGATCATATACTGATTTCTTGGCCCATGATGATGACTGGTTTCTAAGTCGATTCAGATATCCAAGAGCAATCCTTTTGGAGCTGTGTGCTAAACTGTGGCCAGCATTACAAAGGCTGACGATGAGGAATTGCGCTATATATAGGCTCTCTGTTCCTTTACAAGTTCTGTCCACTCGTGGGTTCATAGCCACAGGTGCTTTTCAGTGAGAACTTGACTGAGAAATACCCGATCGGTCCGCAACACTGAGTCTCGAAATGCCAGCTGTAAGGGATGGCATAATCCATTTGTCACCCAGATATATAAAATTTCCTTACACTGTGGTTGAACAGGCAAATATTAAAGCGCAATTTGCAGCGATGTCCAGTTTTCCCAACGTAGTCAAAGCTATCGACTGCGCACACATTGCTATAAAGTCACCTTCAGAGAACAAATTTGCTTATGCTTTTGTAAATAGAAAGCACTTTCACTCTATTAATGTACTCTATTAATGCACTGGGGGCACCTCTTGTACTATTGTCTGTAAGAATAAACAAACATAATAAATGAAAGTAACACCGCATCTGCGCCCCACATGTTATTCATAAACATGCAAGTAATTCAAATAAGTATGGTACAAGAAAAACTCACCCACGCTGACATCGGCGTCCCCCTCTCCAGATAAGTGTCCCCAATCATCACAGAAACTAGTTGCTCAAGGGTGTTAGACTAGGAATTCGGCGACCTTCGCCTGTGCTGTTAAGACTCTTATGATGAGCGGCTGCTTGTTTTTTCACGTCGATTTTAATGTCCGACCACTTCTTTTTAATTTCGGCCACCGTGCGAATTTTGGAACCAACATTTTTAACTGATTCCGCCACACTGTGCCCCTCCGTCAACTTTCGTTTATTGTTGATGCCACTTATACTACCAAATAATATTACTTTTCTTTTCTCGATTTCTGTTAACATGACCTCCACTTTGCAGTTGCTGAAATACTTATTTCCCCCACGTGGTTTATCCATTATTGTTTAAGAAAAACATAGAACAAAGCTGGCATTTATACAGATTTACATATGCAAATATACATAATAATGGGCGGGGCGGGGGGTGGCTGTGAGCTCGTTCACGTATGTAAAATTTCATTGGGATTTATAAAGAGATTGTGCGTAGATCTGTGCTTATGCATAGTTTTATGCATCTGGATTTTTTCTTGCTTACGCACATTCCTAGTTTTGTCTGTATGCCATGCTTCAGTGTGAGTTCTACGCACGTCGTTATACATGAGGCCCTGGACTTTGAAGATAATCCATAGACAATGTACTGGGCAGTTTAATGTACAAACTATTTTCTTCTACTGAATTCCATATACCAATCATATCACTGCACAGCAGATACAAGCATGAGCTCTCCAGTGGTATCTTCTGCAATGATACCAGCAACTAGGCCATGATTTCTGGCAAGAGATGTTGTTGTTGAATTTTTCTAATGTATTTTTTGGTGCTTTATTCACTACAGAAAGAATGCCACTCATTCTCATATTAGAGGAATGCCTGAGAATACTATAGCAGATACCTACAAAACTAGGCAAATGCCAGAACAACAACCTTGATGGATAGATATCACTAAATCCCTTCTAAAACATCTTTTTTTCAGTTTTGGGGTGAACTGCCCCTTTAATAAAAACAAAAGCAAAATCCACATATTCGAGAATCACTGAGATCTTCCATTTAACTATTACCACTTTTAGGAAAAAGCAGCATTTTCCCTTCAGCACTACTCATTTAGAACAAAAGAAGAGTATGATTAAAGCAGTATTATAACTAGAGCGAACTAAGACTAATACAATATGCAAGTTCATAAACAAACCAAAACTGCTGCAGCAAGTGACGTGCACTAGATAAAATAGTTTGACACTATATTTACACTGCAGATATTTTATAGTTCACAACAGTAAACAAAGAAGCAGGAACAACTGAAAAGGTATCCTGGCACGCATAACTAGCATGCGATGGTTAGAGCTGAATTGCCTTACCTGGTATAGTGTTAGCATGCTAATGGTTACGGACACTTGGCATAGGCCAGAACTTACCAGGGGTCCCTGCAGCCACTCCATCAGGTACTCAGAGGTGGAGTTAGGGATTTGACAGCGCAGGCTCTCTCGCTCCTCAGTGCCCATGATCTCCAGCGATGCCCGCAGGTCCTCTGCCAGGTGTAGTGCACGCAAGCTGCCCATGTAAGGAGACGTTGGCGATTGGCAGTCAAAGATGCCATTGGCGTAATCCAGCGCCTTTGAGCCTAGGAAACACAAATTTCTTTCACTAAATCTGTGGCACCGAACAAATGTTTGTAGGTTTAACCTATTTGTGCTTAAGCTAAAGACCTCTTATGACCATACTCACTCAACTGTTAGCTCAGTTTAGCTCAGAGCTAAAAGCATGTCATACCTTTACTTGAAATCCGACTGAATAGAAAGAAGTAAAAAAATCGATGAAACAAGCACTCAAATCCTCAGCAGGTATTTTCAAAGATGATCTTGAGCACATTCATGAAGACAAATTAGGCTTTACCTGCGTTGCATCATTATTTTAGTGGTTGGGGATATTTCTTTATTGAAGCTCGAAGACACATAGGAACAAAAATAGCAACAACACTGAGAGGGAATCAAACAGGAGACAGAGCAGCAATCAAAGGACAGCCAAGCCCAACAATCTGGCTCAGACCAGACTCCTATGGACCCAAAAACTAGTTCAGAGTAGAGGTCGACCAATATATCAGCCGGCCGATATATCAAACCGATATTTAGCATTTTTTAGTGTATCGGCATCACCCGATATCTGAGCACACTATGCCAATTTACACACAGGCACATCTGCAGGCAGTCCAGTATTATTGTTCCTGTGGAACATGTGACCCATGCTGCCTTGTGCAGGACCCCAGCTAGCAGTTATGGAAGAGTCCTGAGAGAAAACAGTAAGACTTCAATTCTGATCTTTAAAAGACCTATTTATTTAACTGGTTTGCTAAGAAATGTTGTTTTAAAAGAAAACTCAAGCACTTTTGAAAGAGAAAGCGAATTACGCTGTCGGGAACTGGGGTAATGATAATGAGCCTTCAACCAACTGGAGCTTACAGGTAATGTTAAGGATCATTGATTCTGACATTTTTGTGAGCTTGTTGGTTGGCTCACGATTTTCTTAATTGTTAAAAATCATTTAATTGTTAAGATTTTTATTATTACCATATCAACCCAAAGTTATCAGTTCTGTTTTTTTCTCTTGTGTTGGAAAGTTTTATTCTGTGTGGGGGGCAGAGCAGGCAGCTTTCAAACACTTCAGCATATGTGAGTTGCGTTACTCTGCCCCAATAACAGACAGCGCCGTCGTCGAAGACACAGAGCTGCTAATAACAATGCATGGCGGAGAAAACTGTTTGTTGGAGAGCGTGGTTACCATTCACCTGAGCTGATGCTGACAGTGGTCCTTCTGTGCAACTTTTTTGCATTTGAGAGCAGAGATTCAAACAATTTTTCAGACGTCTAGATAAAAAGTGCATGACTTTGCGCAGTTAGTTTCCTCATTAAACCTGTCTATCCTTTATACAGGCTTTTACGGTGACGTCACAATCACTAGGAGCTTATGTTGTCGTTGCATACAAGGCTGTGTAATACAAGAAAGTTATTTTGTTTTATTTTCCGTGATCGCTAGATTGTGAACTTGGCTTGTAAGCCGTCTGTCTGCTAACACCATAAACAACAGGTTAGTGAAAGATTTTGGGCCTTGTACACTACTCATCATACCATGATGTGCTTAGTTAGTGTTTTTTTCTTTCAAAATATATTAGAGTGTAACTGTTTTAATGTGCATGGAATACTGGAATTGTAGAATGAATTGAAGATGAAGGCACTATAATAAAAATGCTAACCTTGCATTTTTTCTTCTGCTGTCTGATGGCTGAACAAAAATCTAATCCTGTATGGCAGCATTTCACCAAGCCGACACCAGGAAAAGCCAGGTGCAACATCTGCAGCAGGCTGGTGAGCTTGGGAGCTGAAGGACTTTGCTGCTATATTGTGCACTAAAAGATTCTGATGCTGCTATTTTTATGGTTTATAAGTTTAAGTTGTTTACAAGTTGTATTTGTAAAGTTTATATTTAAATTTACACAAGTGAGTATTCAATAAATGTTGAGAATTTTTTTTTTTATTTTTTATATCTATTTTTTAGATATTTTAGCATATATCTGCCATCGGCTGACCCTGACTCCTAAATATCGGCTATTAAACAACCCATATCAATCGACCTCTAGTTCAGAGGGGTTTAAGATCCAGGATTCACAAAGAGATGTTTTGTTTGAGGTATCACTAGGGGACACAACACCAATCACCCGACAACATAACGGCCGCAGTTACGTGCGTAACTCAAGCCACAGGATGTCATGTGACCCGGCGCCACATTTCCAATGAAAATGTCAGCTCTATAATTAACTGAAAAACGAAGGCAGGATCCTTCTCCACATTGTTTTGCACATCAATAACACAGCATGCCCTCAAAGTTTATTTAAATACTTTTAGATGCATGATTACAGAGAGTCAGATAAAAATATCTGTCAGGAAACTAATCTTAACCCCCTTTCCCACATTAGGGAATGGGTAGAGGAGAGACTTTTGCTGAAATGCAGGCATTTCTGCACAGTGTGTCTTAATGAGTGCTGACTCAGTCACCTAATGGTGACCCCATAGCAATCCAGCTCTCTTGATGTGTTACCTGCAATGATCCCATCCATCTGCTCCAAGGCTGCTGCCAACATATCACTGGCATCAGACATCATCTTCAGAACCTACAGTGACTCCTGAAAAAGAAAGTTAAAATTACCTTCTAATAATCATGTAAAGCTTTGAGCAAAGACAACTGAGGAAGACTGTCAAAGGGCGGCTTGGATCAGCAGGTTAAGACTTTCACATACAACTGGAAGGTCATCAGTTCAAGTCCCCTGATCAGAAAAGCAATTTTGCTGTTGTGCCTCTGAGCCAAGCCATTCTTTTGATAAAGCTTAAAACGACCCACAATTTTTCTCCCACTGGCAACAGCATCATTTGCTGCAGCAAGGGTGCAAAACAGCCCAGGCTAGTGACTCCCAAATCATCCATTGCTTTTTAAATATTATGCATATTGTCTCACGCAACTGAGTGCACTTTGTTTAGTGAGATTTTCCACTAAATGCACCCCCATATCTGATGTGCTCCTCATACGGCAAAGGGTATGCGCATGACATCACAACAAGTGAAATCCCCGCACTCACACCCACTGAGTGGGAAAAAGACTGAGGCAGCGTTAGTATTCAGCCACAAAAAATTAAAAATGGAAAGAGCCATCATGGAATTGATTGTTCAAATCAATTAAACAATAAATAGCAGTTCTTTTTAGTGAAAACCAAATAAAGTATCGCACGTGGATCAGTCACATACAGCCGATACCCAATCTGTCTAACAGGTCTGGATCGGTTCCAATACCGATCTGAATATTGGATCGGTGCATCTTTAGTTGAGATGGACAAGATCACTTTCAAACTCTGTTTGTCCATCCTAACATCCAGGAATATGAGCTCATAGGGCACAGGTAGCTGTTACCCTCCAGTCAACAACAGCGCTACACTAAAATTCTGCTGAGGGATCCAGCTTCTAAGTATATATTATGTTCAATTACATTTGACGAGACCTATTTCAGTTCCTCCGTAATAAAGTCCCATTTGCTTTGGGGTTGGTGTCTAAGCCAACAATAGAGCCGTTGTGCTAGTTTACTGCATAAAACATTCGAGACAAGAGTCTGCTGGAGAAGCAACGGAAGGACCTCAGCCAATGACTGAACCTCTTTTATACTCTGTCGTCCAATGCAATGCTGACAGAAACTCATCTACATATTTGGACAAGTCGCACTTGTGTTAAATTTTTCCTTTCAACAAGAAGTCAACCAGCCACGGGGCACGACAGCAAGCTGACTTCACATTAACCATGTTAACAGATTTTGTAGGTGTTTGAGTGAATGGTTGTAAAATGTCATGCATGCTAGGTATACTGCACTCCTCGCCATCTTTAAACACCATTAAAAATGTGCCGGCATACAGAACCTCAGTATTTTACACATATGTACAGCAAGTAAGTTTGAAAATAATTTGGGACAGTTGGCAACATAAACCCTCAATGCCACCATCACAGCAGATAAGCTAAGCAGCCCATCAAATTTGATCACCCAATCCATCAACCTTTTGCCCTGATCTCCATGCTGGAAGATTTCGCTAAGCAACAGGGGGAGGGGGGGGCACTTCAGCTACAGGAGCAGCCTCCTTTTTATAACCTGATACACATCAACTTAACATTAAAATTTAACGTGAAGCTTTACTGACCTAAGATATGTGAACTAAACAAAACCGAAACAGCCGGGTCACATGACATCCTGTGGCCTGAGGACCCAAGAAGGACGAAGAGCCGGTGCCCAAATTGCAGGTGCATTGGTCACAAAAACTACAACATGGTTTAATATTTCAATGGAAAATCAAGACATCTAACAAACACCAGTAAATTGCTTCAGGAAAGAGGAATGTGGAGGAAAAAAAATCATCAGGGAGACGGACACTTATGAGGATGGTTGTTAACACCACAGAAAAATTTACCAAGTACCATAGAACTAAATCAGCTCCTCTATAGAAGCTGCATGGTGTGGGATGTAAATCGTTGCCCCAAGGTGATTCAATTCAATTTAGATTATTCAGTGAACGATTCAATGCATAAGAAATCTTGAAATTTCTATCAGAATTCAATGTAATGTTCATACAATTTATTAAACCCTTAACTTCATGAAATCATTTCACAAATATTACCATGGCAAGTTAATTACATAATACTGAGGTAATCCAAACGAAGGACAGTCTCAGAACATTATGGATGAAGGAATGAAGGAGGCATATACAGTAAAACCTCAGATTGTGAGCATAATTCGTACCAGGAACGTGCTTGTAATCCAAAGCAAAGTGAATTTGCCCATTAGAAATAATGGAAACTCAGACGATTCGTTCCACAACCCAAAAATATTCATGACAAAATTATTAATACAAAATATAAAGTAAAAACACATAAAACAAATGAACCTGCACTTTACCTTTGAAAAGAATAGTAGACGGTGTGAGAGACACGAGAGAGAGGAGAAGAGGAGGGATATTTTGTAGGACGACTTTCACCATAACTAACGTAATCACTGCTATCTGTTGGCTCACTGGAATCTTTAGCTTTTTGTGTGACTAACAAAGAATCTATCCAATGACAACTGCTTCTGCCTCCTTTTCGATTCCACGGAAATGTGGACGTTGCATTGTCGTTAAACAGATTCATCGCACGCACTGCTACGCCCTTATTCAGGTGGTGCTTTTCTACTAAATTTTGACTATATGAGTGAGGGACGCTGACTGACACAGAGCATGCAAAACGATTACCCCTGCCCGGGGGGGGGGGGGGGGGGGGGGGGGGGGGGGGGGGGGGGGGGGGGG
>JABFEA020000067.1:15580184-15590819 GCA_019775915.2 Cyphomyrus plagiostoma | reverse complement strand
TGATTGGTTGATTAGATAATTGCATTAATGAGAAATTGAACAGGTGTTCCTAATAATCCTTTAGGTGAGTGTATAACCAAAACATACAAACTTAAACATATACTCCAGGACTGCAGTCAAGTAACTGGTTTGTTCATTCTTTCAAGACATTAAACCCAGGTTGACCTCTTGTTGTTCTTTATTTGTGCGGTCCATTAACTTTCTATTAGTTTCTGAAAGGTGTAGAGGTAACTCGGGTCCACGGATATGCACACACCCAAACCCAAATACACACAGACTCTGTAAAATACCCTCAAAAGATCCAGACAAAAGAAAGATTTATGGATTTAACCACAGAACCTAGAGTCTGCGCCTACCCTGGCCTTTGCCCCTCCCCATGTAAACACGATAACCTCCTAAAATCCCATGAACTTGTGAACTGGTTCACCTTACTTCCCTGTGTGTGTCCTGTGAGAGCTGATACTCTATTATTCTAAATATCTATGTCATACATGAAACGTCCAACCCAGAACTGACAGAAGCTGCACAGGAGATCCTTTGACCACTAATGTTCATATTAGTACAAATGAGAGCTGTATTTTTTGGGGGATACATGCTTATTACACGAACAAGGCAGAAGCGGGGTGAATGGGGGGGTGCTGGGGGAGGGGGGGAATAAAACAGTCACATTCATTAGTCCCCTTGAGAGGAGGGTTAAAAGAAGGTTCCCGAGTCTTGCGTCAAACCAAGCCATGTTGTTTAATAGACATTATTTAGCCTTTTCGTCAACAAGAATGAAATACGCCATGAGAAAGACTTTAAAGCTCTTAGGCTCTCAGAGTTTTTAAGTGGAGTTCTAGCTTTAGATCCTCATCTATCAGTCTGTGTTTATTTACTCTTGTATTGTATTTGTTTACTTGATCATATATCCAGTGGAACCATTCTGCACCACTGAAAAACCTCCATAATTATACCAACAAATTCTTATTGGCTTTCTGAAAAAGATCAGAGGAAGCTCTTCCCAGAAGGATACAGCAGATGGTTCTCTCTTAGGAACAAGTTTTAATGAAGCATCACTGGATCAACCAGCCAAGATACTCATTTACTTTGACCAATTAGACCATGTTATAATGACAGGGCTCAGATCTCAGGCATCACCTGTGTTGCTCCATCTTGGCCTGTACGGTGTGGCCCCCACATGTCCCATCCCTACACACTGCTCTAGCTGTCGCCTCCCACATCACAGCGAGGTCGAGTGTCGTATGCATACCCCTTGAGCATGGCGCTGGCGTCGACATCCTCGGGGATGCGCCGCATTATACCACAGTTGTCCAGCGCCAGACGCTCCAGCAACCTCTGGTCCACGTCTTTGCCCAGGCCGATGGTGAACACGCAGAACTTCTCCTGAGCCGCCACCTTGGCATTGCTGAGGATCCTGGGATGCTGCAACTCGCCCACCGTGGGTCGGCCATCAGTCAGGAAGATGATGAGTGACACACCATTGTTGCGGACGCCCTGGCTTGACAGGTAGTTGCTAAACAATGAGGAACCCATTTCGAGGGCACTATTAATGTCTGTACCTGGAGGGAGGAAGTAGATGAAGGGATCTCTCATTAAAGTTCTAAATAATGCTAATTACTTCTGCTTTAAAATCATGCACACAGATAATCTGTCCGTCAGCCTTTTTAAATTGTTACTCTTTTTGTCACTCCTTTAAATACTGTACTTGTTTTGTTCCAATTTATGATTTCTCATCTGAGATCTGAGCACTAGCCTGAAAATGTCATCAGTCTTTGCTTCCTTGCCTAGACAGACAGATGTGTGAAGGTGGTAGTAATGCAAGCACATCATCTCACCTCCAGTGGGCATGATGGAGTAGATGAATTTCTTGGCATCACGGATGTTTTCTGGTGTCACCGGGACCAGCTGTCCAGGTTTCCACACCTTGATCCGGTTGGAGAAACTGATGTAGTTGAAGTGGTCATTCGGCCGGAGGTCCCTCAGGATGGTAAAGAGGGCCTCCTTTGTCTGGCAGAGAAGTAACACTCAGGATGATGATGATGACATTGTATCATGGCCAAGAGGCCTAATGGTAAAACCACTGGGTTCATTCACACGATGAGAGCCTGAGGCCCTGGAGGGATACCTGACGAATTTTGGTTCCAATCATAGATGCGCTGGTGTCGATGATGAACACAACATTCTTTGGGACCACGGGAAAATCTTCTGGCGCAAAGTAGTGCACAAAATGTCCATTCAAGACCTTTGAAAGAGTCACAGTCAGTACATCTGACCTGAGGTCAGCAAAGGCAATCAGAGAGCCAGTCATACTTTGGATCTGCCTCTTCGTTATGGTCGTGACTGGCTGGTCTGTATGGCATTTCAGTGTGAGAAATTTTAATCATATTTTACAGCTGCTTTTACCAAAAGTGATGTACATCTGAGAAAGCAGAGTCAGTCAGTCCCTGGAGCAATGTGGGGTTAACAGTGAAATCACTTTGCTGACCACAGGACACCTTCAGATTACAGACACACAGCCACCAAATCACTTAACATATCGCTCAACACAACCCCACGGAGGCAGGAGTGTTTGCTGATTGGGTTCCAAAATCGTACCGAACAAAAGCACTGGAACCAGGTGTTTCTTTTAGACACTGGCATCCTATTAAAATACAAACAGCAAATGCAAGAAATGATGCTCTGAGTGCTGTAAGTGGTGTACAATGCCACCCCACCCGTCCCATGCTGGTGTGCTTGTTAGACTAGCACTATAATCAACGGCACAGTATTTGGACCTTTATGTTTGTAAATCTGACACAAACAATCAGTTCAAATAATTTCAATTTAAAGTGTGAATGTGACTTGCATTCCTTCCCTTCCAGGGTATCCTCTCCCTTGGGCCTTATGCTGCCTGGGTTTGGCTCCTGAGCGCTGCACCCTCCCCAAACATTGACCAGAACAGACAGTTAAATGGATGGATGGATGGATGGGTGGGTACCCTGTGCAGGATATACCCTCCCTCATGCCCTTTGCTGCCTGATATTGCCCGCAGGTTCACCATGACCAAATGCTGAATATTTTGCTAAAAAATAAATGGATGGATGCCAAGTACACAGTTACATCTGACTTCGGGCATCAAAGACTGTGTACCTGAACATCGCCAGTCCCAAGCTTTCTCTCCACATCATACCGGATGATGAAATCTCCCAGAATGCCATTTGTTGCAATCTTAGCCTGCTGCACAATGCTGGGGATGAAGGTGATCCTGCAGACATTCTTCTCCTTTTTAATCACTGTAGATACAGGTGGCGTAGGCTTAGCTGGAAAGAGAGAACCAGCAAAATAGGGTGGGTAAGGCGAGGCGAGGCAAGTTTATTTGTATAGCACAATTTCATACACAAAGGTCATTCAAAGTATGTCACAGGAATAAAAAAATCAAGAGAAAATAAGGTACAGATTAAAATATAGGATAATTAAAGTGCAGTGTAGTGCTTTACAGAATAAAAAAACAAGAATAAATAAAACTCACAGACTGTAAAAAGAGAACAAGAATTTTAAAAAGTGCAATAAACCTAATTGTTTAAGCTGTGGAAAAAAGAAGACGTTTTCAGCGTATTTTTTTAAATGGCTACTGTTGGTGTGTGTCTTAGATCCACGGGGGGCTGATTCCAGCAACGGGCAGCACGGTGGCCAAAAGGCATTTCACAGTGTATGGGGCCCGGATGTTAAGCCCATACCTGGGGATTCGCTGGACCAGACGACATTCCATAGATCTGAGGTCCAGTTCTGGCACTTGCATGCCCATTTGCTGGGACTTTCCACGGCGGACAGGGGACAGGGGACAGCACGGGCGCTCTGACTGGCCTGCACTTACGCGGCCTCAAAAGCAACAGGGCTCAATGGCCTTTGTGTTGAGACACATCACTCCTGCGATCATCATCCAAATTACCTGCCATTTGTGCCAGAGTAGGCCTTCGTTTGGCTTGTACCACTTTGACAATCCTGGCCACCCAACACCCTGCCGACAGTTCATGGTTTTTCCCTCCTCTGACCACTCTCAGTAGGTGACCATTAGCGCCTTGCCTTCTCCTCTTATCCAGTCATCTGGCCATAATGATTTGGCCCCTTGTCAAAGTCACTCAGATATTTATCCCTGCCAATTTCTTATTGACTTCATGTTGTATAGTACCTAATACATCACAGATACACTGTTTTTACTAGTCTATATTATTAGCTTCACAGAGGCACAGTCATGTTGTGGCTCATCATTGGACAGTTTCTGCAAATACTGGTTTTGAAAGCCCAACTGTAGCACATTTTACCAAACATAAAATCATAGTTTTAAACCAGAATAAAGATAATTATCTATATGGATAAAGAGAACATTTTAAAATGGATTTGAGAAAGCACTTCTTTACACAGTCTTAAATAGACTCCCTGTAAGTGTAGCACAAGCTAAAACCCTGGGTTCCTTTAAATCAGAGCTAGATAAGATTTTAACAACTCTGAGCTATTAGTAAGTTCTCCCCAAACGAGCTTGATGGGCCGAATGGCCTCCTCTCGTTTGTAAATTTCTTATGATAATTTAAACATTGTTTTCTTGGCGGCCTAAGACGTTCCCACAGTACCATATATACTGTACAGTATATACGTATGATCTATGTCCACACACACACACACACACCTGTGGCCTGTGTCCTCGCCAGCCCAGCCTTCGAATTGCGCAGGGGCAGCACCTCCAGGGTGGTGATGGGATCACGCTCCACAATGACGACGTCCAGAGACAGCCGGCTGACCAGCTGCAGCGGCCGCAGGCTGCTCACATACTCGTACCTCCCTAGTCGCCGCTGGAGCAGCTGCTCATAGGTCAGCAGGAACACTGCCGAGGTCTTCCCAGGAATGCTGGCGGCCGCGCGGAACACCTCCACGCCGAGCTCGCTGCCGAGACAAGGTGAGCACCGAGACATTCCACAGCACGTCTCCTACATCACTGTGCGGTACAGTCACTGCACTGCTGCGGGGAAACATGCACTGCAGTGGGTGGCGAAGACCGCGCAGATCATCACCGGTAGCAGCCTCCCCACCATCAGCAACACCTACAAGAGGTGCAGGAGAACGGCTTCCTGGGGCACGAGGGACCCCACGCACTCTGCTCATCTGCTGTTTGTCCTGCACGGCATCAGGACCGCAACCTCCAGACTGAGGAACAGCTTTTTCCCAGAGGCCACGAGACTGATAAATTCTGCACCTCAGTAAAACAATTTTTAACAGGGATGCTTTTCGTATCACACATCAGCATATCACTGAAACTGTTAACTTCTGCGCTTTCTGTGAATTCTCACTCACGTTACAACGCTGCTACTCATCATCAGTGTTACATGTCAGGGCACTGCTGCAGAGGTTCACCTCAGTGCTGCACTTTATTACTGTGATCTTACACACACATGTTGCTGCTTCTAGAACCAGTGTCACGTATACTGTACACAGACTTCAATAATCTCTACTCACACTTGCTCACTTTATACCCATAGTTATAATCTCCTAATATTACTTATCTTAATGTCATTGTTTTGTTTTATTTATTTATTTGACCTTATTTTACTCATTGTATTGTTATTTGGAATGTATTTCTATTTTATTATTGTACTACCTGAGTACCTCATTTTGTTCCCTTCATGTACAACATTTTTTTTTTTTTTGGGGGGGGGGGGGGATTACCTCCTAAGATAGGGCTGGTCATTGCAAAGCACATTCACACGAACCAGGCCTCATGAATAGTCAGAGTTCGACTTATTGTGCAATATTTAAACAACGCTGTGGCCTGTTATTCTGAATCGCTAATTCGGCTCTGATGATAACTCTGTACTCCAACAAAAAATGACCCTCAATTTTAAATCAGTCACGGAATGGGAAATATTTGTAGTGTGTCCACGTATGGAGGTTCTCCGTTATAACTAAAAAAAAAAAACATAAATTCTGCATGGCATACAGAAAGAGAAGCTATCCCGCAGTCTCGCCGAAAGACTCACTTTAACTGTGATGTCAGCAGTGACATGATTATTCTGGACGTGCAACGTTCCTCATGCCTTAAAAATCTTTTAATCGTTTTAGTGAAAAGAATTCTCATTTATTTCATAGATTTATTTTTTAGAATAAACGATTATAACACGTACATTCAGTACCATCCTTAGTCATACCTCATTTCTTCGCGCTCCCCTTTCCGACCATGGGACTCTCCCTCCTTGGGTTTCTTCACCTTTTTCTGTTTGGGTCTGACCTCACTGGGGTACACCTGGCCCCCAATAACCCTACAGGACGGGAAGACACCAGCATTTATTACCAAGAATTCTGCACGCAGAACAGTGATGAATTTTGCCTTGACATTTAGCTTAATATTTTGGATTAAACTAAATTGTGAATTGCAATTTATGTGTACTGCTGGTCAATGCATACAAGATAACATAATAATAACCCAGTGGTTTTCATTTCTGTGCATGTGTGCGTGTCTGGTGTGTGAGTGTGCCCTGCGATGGGCTGGCCCCCCATCCAGGGTTGTTCCCTGCCTCGTGCCCGTTGCTTCCGGGATAGGCTAGGGACCCCCCGCGACCCAATAGGATAGTCGGTTTGGACAATGGATGGATGGATGGTTTTCATTTCCAAAAAAAAAAAAGTTATTTATCTCTATAAAGATCTTTATCCACTTTAGCCGCCACTGCAATTTTGTTGCAGCGCCAGTTGGCCGTTCGCAGAAAATAATGCAATCTTAACGGTTGCAATCGGCAGTGTACAAAATATTAAAAGAGCCTTTGAAGTGAGGGATTTTTAAAATATATTTCGGCCAAATGGGCAGGTTCTTAGGCATCCCCAGTACCCCCTTCTGTAGGTGACTGGCTGCAACCATAAACCTGTTTAATGATAATCCTGTTAGACATTTGGTCCTATGTGAGTTGTGAGCTGAGGCGTCTGTGTCAGGTCTGCTAATTAATAACAGTTTAAAAAACCGTATTGTCTATGCCTTAGGTTTTCATGTTATTAATTTAATTTTGGCAAATGTACCTCTATAATCCCACTTCTCACTGTTCGAATTTAATCACGCAGAACACGTTTTACCAGCAGCATGTTAACGTAATGACGTATTTTGTTTACTGTTATACTTACACGGTGAAGTTGGAGATATAGGCGTCAGCGGGGATGCGCATCTGGAAGACGCCTTCGGAGGCGCCAGCGTGCCTGTTGAAGAGGGTGCAAGACACGGCCGTGAAGGCGTAACGAGAGATGATCGTGGTTTTCACGGAGAACTCCTGCATATGAGGCTTTGTCTCCTGCAAGCAAGGAGAAAATGCCTCAATATTCAAAGTAAGTATTAGGTAACATTCAAGAATGCATGCCCACGTTACAGTGAGCTAAGCACTGCGAGATGAGTACATATTAAATGCATTTTAATTGAATTGATTTTAATTTCATTTATCTCGTAATTATAATGTTTTTAAAATAAATTATGTAACACTGATTTCTTACTTTTAATATATGATTTGTATGCCAAATGAATATAATATTACAATGACATTTTTAAGCATGGAAATCATACAGATATAGCACTTATTTTGCTCCATATGACACCAACTTACCTTACTGACAAGAACTTTCACCTGTCTAGGATCTCTACGTGGTACCTAAAAGTAAACAAACCAAAAGTGTCATTTCCATCGGATGCTCACCAAAATCCCATATGCATTTTCGCATAATAATAAAGAAAAAAAAAACTCACAAAATCCAAACCCGGCTCCAAGTCGGATGGGGTGACATCCTCAAGATAGACGTCCTCGTAATTCCCCCAGACAAGAAGACTAAAGGACAACAACAAGCCGCAAACAATCATTTTAACATCCGTGTGTTCACAGCTGTAAATGGGAGCTGGGCATATCTTAACGGGGAACATGGGACCCGATCGATATAACACTGAGCGACTCATGAGAAGCGGAGCTGGGTGGGGGCACGGCACGCCTTCTTTCAGAAAGTGCCCCCACCCCTAGCTCTCCAGCAAGCTTGACCCCGTAGGAGAAGATTTAACATGGGCATGAATTTGCAGTGAATTTGATCTTTCCACTCCACTTGACAGATTGGCCATTGATGACGACGCCTGTTCATTAAATCTCACAGCTGATGTTGAGGCGATTCAAGACATTTGCAGTGACAGCCTCTTACATTGAAACCCTTTTTTTCAATATCGGAAATCAAGATAAACGACGAAAACGGATACAGTTGTATACTATTCGACTTCAGAACATATCTTATTTGCCTTCGTTTTCTGAATTATATTGGTTAGAAATAACCTATTATAGCTTTTTGACAGATGTCTCTTCTACTCTAGATCCAAAATTTAGATTTAAACAAAATTTAACCGATGTGTGATAGATACGACAGTCCAACCTAGCCTATATGTGTCCGGATTTCTTTCTCCAAAATTTTCTTTAAAAACTACTAAATCCCAAATTCAGGGCTACAATGATTTATTTGCACAATTAAAAAGCGTGATCTGCATAACTGAGATTTGGATAAACCTTAAAAAGATGTTATTCGGGGAGGTTAGTGTACTCCTCAACATTTAATTTTGCTTTATTCATCCCCCCAATAAACGGACCATTTTAGAAGCATTATATATTTATGTATATTGTGTAGGTTATCTGGTTTAGTGGAAGAGTTCATTGCTCTACCAACTTAATCCTGTATATGCTGAATTCGGGAAATTTTGGGGTTTTCTTTGGGTGTCTTCGACAGAAAATGCGTTTTGAAGATTGACGTGCCGTATAAATCTCCTCAAGATTTATAAAGGTATAGGTTAAGGTGTGAGGAGTGTGCGACTTTTCCTGCTCAGCCACTGGCCATGAATTTACCTTTCCAAAGCTTAATTGTTAAATGTCCACAGGTGTTCTGACGAATTGAGCTACTTTGTGGAGTTAGGCTAATAGTGCTAATCGATAGCTATAACCCTAAACCACCCCCCCCCAAGAAAAAAAAAAAAAAAACCCTATCCCTAACCCCAAAAACCTAAACCTAAAACCAAAACGGTGGAACTGTACATGTCCAGAAAGGGTCGATAGCAAGTCTCGATAGTTAAAATTGGTCGATAGAACACGCCGTATAACTTTAGATTTAAGGGACTAAACCCAGATAGCACACATATGTTGAAATGACATTGATTCCATATCAGACAGAAAGGTTGAAACAACGTTGATCTTCAGTCTCTCACTTTATATCAACACGGAATCAATTAAGGTTTTCCCACCATCAGTTTTTCAATATTGAAAATCTGACCAAAAATCAATTCAGTTTCAATGCTGATAATTTATCATTGAGCATAATTCAACGCATTTAACAATAATTCAACGTTGAAACAATAACATGGCGCTATTTAGGAAGTGCTTAATTTGACTACTAACTAAGATTAACCTTTTAAAGTCCGTGTCGATCTGCATTATGATTAGATCCATCTCGTCCCTGCATCAGTTAAGCCAGTGAACGAGATCAATAATCTTTTAAAAATATAAATAATCTTGGACATCTGTAAGCAATCTCAGTGACAATCCTGTTTTGCTTTCTAAACTATGGAGCAGTGTTCACATGCAAACAGGGTATGTAAATTTCATTTACAACATCCTTTGATTAAGATGAAGGCTACTGTAAAGTATGCAGTTTGCTTCAAACCCTGCTCAAGGGAATGTCTTGCACACGACATTATTTATTTATTTTGTTTTTAATTACTATGACTGAATATGTAAATGATGGATGTCACTGTTCGATATTCAATGACTAATCATAATTCACGTATTAAAATTAACTCAGTTGATGATCGTCTAAGGTGTGATTATTAAAGCAATCGCTTTCTTTCTGTTATTGTTTAATCGAAAAAGGCCGTATTTGCCAGCAATGGTCGATAGGTGGCGCCAAAAAGCCAACGTGGAGTGCAGTATGAAAACTAGGGCGGTTTTACAGAAAACGATCGATTTGAATAACGAACAAGATGACGAACGATGTATGCAAAAAACGAGTGAGATCTACGTGCGTTTCCAGAAACCCTCCATTAATTCAGAATTAACAAACAAGGTTTAAGTAATACTTTGTTGGCTCCTCTCTAGCGTCTGCGTGAGAAAAGCACAGACTGTAGATAACAGGAACATCGATCCCATGTACTTCAATGGTGAAATATGCTATATGATTGTCACACCAGACATATGCCAATGTAAAAAATAAACAATTATAAAATCAATAAAAACACACAAAAGCAACCAAAATCCATCCATCCATTGACTTCCGCTTATCCAAGGTCGGGTCGCGGGGGCAGCAGGGAAACCCAGACTTCCCTCTCCCCGGCTACTTCATCCAGCTCCTCTGGGGAATCCCGATGTGTTCCCAGGCCAACCGAGAGACATTGTCCCTCCAGCGTGTCCTGGGTCTTCCCCGGGGCCTCCTCCCAGTGGGACATGCCTAGAACACCTCACCAGGGAGGCGTCCTGGAGGCATCCTAAGCAGATGCCTGAACCACCTCATCTGGCTCCTTTCAATGCGGAGGAGCAGCGGCTCTACTCTGAGTCTCTCCCGAATGACCGAGCTCCTCACCCTATCTCTAAGGGAGAGCCCAGCCACCCTGCGGAGAAA
>JABFEA020000067.1:15563717-15573805 GCA_019775915.2 Cyphomyrus plagiostoma | reverse complement strand
GTGTACTATTAGAGCATTTATGTCATTTATTTAAACTTTATTTCACCAGGTAAATTAACTGAAAACCAGTTCTCACTACTTTACACGATATTCAGGAGAAATAACAGATTACGCATTGGAACTGCCTGGGATACAAATGTCATGCGTGTAACTAAACTCTTCAGCCAATAAGAGCAAAGATGTGTCGTCACGGAGGCGGTTCCAGTTTGTGCACCCGGGTGAGAGGTCGCAATGCATCTAACTGTAATGCATTGCGTCGGGGTCCGAATGTGTTGCTTTAAACCAGCGCTGTGAGCAAGTCGAACGCACCCAGTGACCGGACTGGGGAAACAAACTGAAACACGGACTTAATATAGAGGACTAATGACAACAACCAGAAATAGCTGATCACATGGGGATCCCACACGAGATTAATGAAAAAATACTCTTCTTGTTTTATCTTGTTCATTTTGTGTTTAAATGCTACAAAACACATATTTAGGTGTAATTTTAGGGGGCCGGGAACCAAATAATTTGTTTTCCATTATTTCTTATGGGAAAAATTCAGTCAGAACTCAAACTTTTTAGGATTTGATTCCGGAGTCCGGAACGGATTAAGTTCGAGAATCGAGGTACCACTGTATCTTAGAATGATGGTTCCTGCATGGGCTGCCATTGGTTGATTTGACAAGCACCTATCTTTCTTGACAATGTCTCCATTTCAGGTCGAGCACGCAGGACATGGAGGTGTTTAAGACGGAGGTGTACGTTCCTCCAGGCAGCAAAATCGAGTTCGAGCTGCACTACCAGGAAATGATATCCAGGAAGCTGGGTTCCTATGAACACACTCTTCACCTACAGCCAGGCCGACTGGTGCCCGACCTGCAGGTTGGAGTCTAAAACACATTCTTCCATTCCTCTTCTATACCTAACACTTATGCTGCAGGGCCTGCTGCTGAGCTTTGGGCCTGTTCAACATCACATAGATTGAATATGTTTTTTTGGAGACTATGGAAGGAAATCTTGCTAGACACAAATAAAACTAGCCAGCTCCATACTGAGGCAGGATCAGGAAATGACCCCCAACTCTAGAGATGTGAGGTTACAGCACAACACATTGAGCCACCACACATTCCCAGTTCAAAATATATTCCTTTTAAATAATAATACCAGGCTTTTTTAGATACAGGTCCGCTTACTCAAAATTCATTATGTGTTTAAATGGTAACACTTGATGGGGCACAAATACTTAGTAATAACTCACTTACTACTGAAGTACAAATCATGAACAAATCATGAACAAATATACTTGCTACATGATAAAAGATGCATCACGATTCATTAATGATGAACAAACATTATGAGATCGGTATTTCACTTGTGTTATTCATTACTTGTTCCTTAGTAATTCTTTAATAGTTCATTCAGTAGTTCACAATTTTAGTAGTTCTAAATTAACTAACTGCTTTATTTGAAAGATGCATCATGATTTATTAATGATAAACAAATATGAGTTCAGTATTTAACTTGTGTTATATATGATACATGACTTGCTCCTTCAATATTTCCTGAAGTAGTTCACAGAAGTTTATAGAATGAGCAAATATAGTAATAAATATAGTAACTGTCTGAGACATGCTTCACAATTCATTAATGCTAAATTAACATGAGATCAGTATGTCACTAAGACTTAGTCTGTGAGTAATTAATACATAAGTTAGGTAAAGTTTTACCCACATTTTTTTAGGTCCTCAGTCAATCAGAGGCATTCATAAATGTCCCAGCTCCTTCCTCCCCCAAACTTTATGGCTCCTCTGGTAATATGATTACTCAGCTGGCTATGGGATTCGACCCAGTCACCTTGTTGCCACGGAGGCAAATTCTTAACCCACACGTAACAAAACATTTGCAAATATTGCTGTATCTTTCGCAATTGAAAATAAGCCTTTACAATCAATCCGCTTTCTGGATAAGTGCTTGAAAGACAGACCAACACAAGTGTGATTTCTTGCATCTGACCTTTATGCTATGAACTTTCTGCTTCTAGGTAGATGTTTACATCTACGAACCTAAAGGTATCACATTTGTGGAGACCCCACAGACCCTAAGCGAGCAGTTTGTGGGCTTGACTGAAGTGGTCACCACTGGGACCAAGGTGAGGATGCCCTGTGGTTATTCATTTCCTAACAGTACAAAGGTTAACAGGATAACTGCTTGTAGAGAAGTACCCTCTACAATCAACTGATCATACAGACGGGCAGGCAGACAAGACAGGCTGAGGGTGTTTCTCAGTACCAAGAACATGAAGATCGTACCTGTGGTCTTGGCAAGACCAGTCTTACTAATTTGCCTCTCAAGAATGAACTTGGGGCGCAATGAATTATGGGATAGGACTCGTTTAGCGAGGATGCAACCGATGCATCCTTGATACTTGGGGTGGGGCAAGAATGACATCCTCTGTACTGTCCGCTGTACTTCTATTCTCGAGTATTGGAACAAGTCTTTGGCAATGGAAGATGAAGTAAACCGGGTACACAAGAACACAAGTACGGTCAAGCATGCAGATGGAGAAATACCCGGAATTATCATTAGGGATTGTACCCACCTGATTGGAGGATATGGAGTGTGTAAGGCGGGGTTATGGGCGGGAGTAATGAACTCCATGTCTCCAGGCGCACGTGGTCTTCCGGCCCACACTGGAACAGCAGAGGACATGCAAAAACTGCAGCTCCACAGCTGTGAACGGGGTCTTCACTGTCAAATACGATGTGAACAGGGATGGCGATGCGATGGAGCTGCAGGTACAATAGTTAAAAAGTCGCGCTGAATAAAAATGCACAAACAGTATATCATTTACATATAAGCATATAAGCATGAAAGGCACAGCTGCAGTACTAGCTGCTTGTGACTCTCTCTCCAAGGTCTCAGATGGGCATTTTGTACAATTCTTCGCCCCGGAGAAGCTTGACCCTCTCCCCAAGAACATCGTGTTTGTCATCGATGTGAGCGGTTCCATGTGGGGCCTGAAGATGAGGCAGGTCAGGCTTTCACAGCAGTTAGTGAAATACCAGTTCTGTGTCGCCCTCTAGTGTACGTCACCTCAAATTTGATGCCATACTGCCATCTGGTGACGTTTTTTTTGTTGGCAAGCTGTGGTTTAGAGGACTGTGATCTTTGAAAAATAATCAATTTGGACCAATAGCTAAATTTGTTTAATTCTGTTAAAAGCAAGCTATATCAAGTCCACTCCAGACTAAAAAAATATACTAATTACTATCATTAGTAGTAGAGACAGCAATAGTATAATTATCATCAGAAAATTTCATATGGTGAGTCCCTCTGTATTCCCACACTGCCTCTGTCCCAGATGGTGGAAGCCATGCAGACCATCCTTGATGATCTCACAATGGACGACTATTTCAGCATCATTGATTTCAACCACAATGTCCGATGCTGGAGCGAGGACCTGGTTCCCGGCACCAGCATCCAGGTGGCTGAAGCCAAGAAGTATATCCAGGCCATCAAGCCCAATGGGGGTGAGTGTGTGAGTGTGTGTGTGTGCGTGTGTGAAAGAGTGAGAAACGTTGGCCAAGATGCTGAAAACCTGATCAGGATGATCTTGTGACTTTGGGTGGAAGAAAGAAAGAATGATGGAATAATCATCTGCATTTTTGGGTGGAGGAGAGAGAGAGCTGTCGGAAAATGAGGGAATAATCATGTGTATTACAGTGCTATAGAGATATGATGTCTGTCATAACAGGAACCAACATTAACGAGGCACTTCTGAGGGCCATCCACATGCTGACCAGGGCGTCCAACGAGGGCCTTATCGACCACCGCTCTGTTTCCATGATAATCCTCGTTTCTGATGGTGACCCCACAGTCGGTACATGACCGGAGCGTCGTTGCCACACTCCCAGTGTGTTCTCCTCACATCATCATGACCATCCAAGCCTGCAGACATCACTGGGCTCTCCCAGATGTGGTTTATGGCACATTTCTCATTCGCAGGACGTTCTTTTTTGCGCTATACAAACTACTGTGTAATAGCATTTATTTTCATTTATTTAGTATGGATTTCTGTGCAATGCTTCTTCTGATATTCTTTGCATTGCTACAGTTTCTTGTTATTCACTATTTGTTTATTCTCACTTTCCAAATGTGCTTTACTGTCCACATATGTTTTGTGCTGCTGCTGTATCCATCCATCCATCCATACACGCCCCTTCCGTTACTTCCAGTGAAACTCTGTTCCCCCTCTCCGCTGCTGTCTACCCCATCTCCTAGGTGAGATCAAGCTGAAGGCCATCCAGAGGAACGTCAAGCGCTACATGCGTGAGCAGTTCTCCCTCTTCTCCCTGGGGATTGGCTTTGATGTGGACTTTGACTTCCTGGAGCGCATCGCCATGGAGAACCGAGGCGTGGCCCGCAGGGTCCATGCCACACAGGGGGCCACAGAGCAGATGCGGGTATCACCTAAGACTTGCTTTACCACCTCTAGACTAGATCTTCCTTCCTTCATCATTTCTCCTACCTCTAGAAATGATGCACTGTCTCTATTTTAATATATACCACAAAATGCTGGCCATATAAGGCATAATATAAGGCACCTCCGGGATATTAATCTAATGTGTTGCTGTAGACAGGTTAGCTGATGACTTGCAGTCATTTTCGTGCTTCAGCAAAGCAGAACAGATTTCATTCTATAATCATTCCCCCTCTACCAGACTGTTCAAGGGCTATAAGCTGTCATACTTTTAATTGGAAATTAATTAGTAATTAACACCATACTGTTAATTTTATTCCTAATAACAATGTTATTCCTAATAACAATAACACACTTCAAAACTTTGTCACACTTCATGTCTTTGCACACGTACATGTTTGAAATGTAACATTTAAGACAGCTAGGAAATGCTGACGCACGTACAGTTTTTACAAGTTTATGCAGTACTCACAGAATGTCTAGCGATGCTTGCGTACTTTAGTGAAAATATAGTAAATTTACTGGTTTTATAACAAAAATTATTATTTCATTCATTTGTTTATAAAAAAATGTATATCATGTTAGAAACAGTAGTTTTAAGTAAAACATTCATTTTCAAGTGCAGATGCTCCTCTACTTACGAACTTTCAGACATATGAACGAAATGGACTGTAAGTCCAAATTGTGTTCGTTGGGCTGTCGCATCAAATTTTGTTCAGCGCGCCAATTGCGCCGAGTACGACTTCTGGCCGCGACTCCCGCCGTACAGCAGCGTGGTGCGCGAGCTCCCAGCATCCCACTTCTTTGTACTTGCGGATCAGTAAGACCTGCTTTCTTGAGATTAGTTTTGTTTTATGTATCATTAGTAATGTGTTTTAGGATAAGACAACATGTATTGACATTATATCATACTTACTTATGCATGCAGATTTGAGGACCCTAAAAATCATGCTGAATAACGACTTACGAACATTTCAAGTCACAAACGGCCGTTCAGAACGTACCTCGTTTGTGAGTAGAGGAGCGTCTGTAGTAATAAATTGAAAGCCAAATTATAGATCTAAAACAGCTCTGCTGAGTTAAAAAGTTCATTGACAAGCAATCTGATTGGGTGCTTTTTAATTAGTAACACCTTTGTAATAACACAAACATTTCTGTTTACTACCCCTTTAGAAGTCTATGACCCCAATTGCAATTAACAGCAAAATAGGAAGAACAAAACTGAAAGAGTCAAAAAATAAAAATACACTTTAATAAAAAGAAAATGTCTGAGCAGAAGGTATATACAGATATACTGTATTGAACATTGCTTGTCAAAGGACTTTGCAACTTTGCAACATTTTTACAGAATTAAGCAAGCATCCCAAAACTTTCTGTGACACTGAATATGCAAAAATCTGCTAATAACAGCATTAGTGAAATATTCAAAAATGAACACCGACATGCAAATACACCTTTGCAGTGCAGAGTCTCCCAGAGTGCTTCACCCCCCCCATCAGATCTACCCACTCACTCCTTCACTGCAGCCCTCTCCTCCCAGTGACCCTAAATCTCTCTGTCCCCCAGAGCTTCTACAACGAGCTGTCTTCACCTCTCCTGAGAAACATCATCTTCCAGTCTCTCAAAGACTCGCTTTCCGATGTGACCGAGAGCCGCTTCGACAAGTTCTTCAAAGGCTCCGAGATTGTGGTGGCAGGCAAGGTGGCCTCATGCGACTCCAACGTGCTGGAGGCCATGATCACAGCCTCCGCGGTGAGCACGCTACCGACATCTAACCCATATTAGATGAAAGTCTTTAAGGTCTGTTGCTATTAAGGGACTTATGATGAATGAACAGTGCATTCTGTACACAAGTCATGAGCTCCCACTTTCCTTCTAAAGCTCAGATGGAAGAAGGCACAATAAATACACACACCTGTGTTCTCCTGCTAAGTTATAATGGATGACTTGCAATTAATGCACATTTCGGTCACCTCCCAGGCCAAACAGGACCTTCAAATAACAACAAAGGCAGACTGTGAAGTGCTGGACCGTGATCTCATTCTCCAGCCTCACACCTTTGCCGGGTTCAGCAAGCAAATGTGGGCCTACCTCGTCATCAACCAACTACTGGCTGACCGGTGGGTATCACAGGCCACAGGAACATTTAGGGTTAGGGTGACTGGGTGCATGACTGAGTAAGTCCTAAGTGTGAACAAGACAGATGAGGGGGCCACTTTGAATCATTATCCATTATTTTTTATACGAACCAACTATTCCTTTAAATGCCTAGAAAAAGAAGTGTCGTGAACCGCATGCTCCTGCTGACATGCTCCAGTTTGTCCACTCAGGTCTCTGGCTTCCACTGCGGCCAAGAAGAGGAAGATCACAGAGAAGATTGTGAAACTGGCAACCGAGCACCAGTTTGTGACACCGCTCACCGCTATGCTGGTGGAGAGTGAGGGGGGACAAGAGAGGCTACTGGCTGATTCCCCCAAGGACCCCAAGCAAGGCTGCTGCCTAGGTGCCTGACCGAAAATGTTGATGTATAATTTGTTCTTAAATAAATTGATAAATTTGTTTATCCAATACAGGGTCACAATGAGTCTGGATCCTATCCCAGGTAGCATAAGATACCTTAGATGGGATGCCAGTCTAATACAATGTACATATAAACTAAGATGCATAGAGATATCAACTCGCCAAACCCAAATGCTCTTGCAAACCCGTTGGAACATGGAGAGATCATGCAAACTTTACAGACAGGGATGATATTCAAATCACAACCCAGAAGTTGTGAGGCTATAGTGATACTCACTGTGCCACCCAATGTCTCTACTGAGTAGTGCAGAATAGGGCAACATTTAAGCATTATTGTAGTACTCCTCCATTAGCTATCAATAAGAAAGCCAATGTTTTATGTGTTGCGGCCTTTGACATTCAAAACATTCAAAATTGTTCAAACATCAGGTCCTGTTTCCAATGGGAAGGTGACAGTGGTCCATGGCATTCCACCCTGGACCCTCCCAACCCCCGAGCCCACACCAGCTGCCGCGAGGACCCAAACGGTCAGCATAGGTATGTCATGGGATGAACTCAGCAGCTCCTGTTAGTCTGACCAGGGCCGCCCCAACCCTTTTCATAGCCCTAAGTAAAATTTAATTTATGTAGTTGCAATTTGTCATCTTCCTTCCCATTCTGACAAGCTGAGTAGATGAGTGGGCCCCCTGGTGGCTACTGGGCCGTCCCGGAGTTTCACTTCTCTGTCCCTGTCCCATCTCACAGTCTCTCTCTCTCCCTACCCACCCAAACCCTGTTTAGAAACCCCAGGCCGTAGCTACTCTTCAGCCGAGAGGAGATTCCTCCTAGATCCACAACACTAATGATCATCTCTCACTCTCTCTGCACAGTCGAAAACGACCCTCACTTCACAGTCTATCTGCCCAAGGCCCAGCTAGACATCTGCTTCAACATTGACTCTGAGCCGGGAGACATCCTCAACCTAGTATCTGATCCTGGATTAGGTAGAAAGATGCTGCCTCTTTGTGTTAGTTATACATCCTAATCTATTATAATCCTTTCCCTTGCTGTAACACGAAGGGAAATTATCTGATGCGTGTGACTGAAAATCCTATCATGCCTTCTAGTAATCATCATAAATATTAATATATTAATGCTACATTATGATGATGCATATACAAGGTGTCGTGGTGAACGGCAAGCTCATAGCAGGAAAGCAGATGAAGGACAACAAGCTGAACACATACTTTGGCACCATCAGCATCTACTACCGCCCCCTGGGGGTGAGGGTGGACGTCAGCACCGAACAGATTACAGTGATTGATGGGGAAGATAACCATGCCATCTCCTGGACGCCAGCCACCAATGCCACATTCAGCGGGTATGTCTGCGGATTGGTGAGGATTTAGCAGCAGTGAGCTTCATAGTGATTGTAAGTTTTATGTACAGATATAAGAGACTTGGCGTCGCCTTATAACAGGCAAAATAGGGCACAAGGCAGAAGGACACATAAGCACATAATCAAACTGTATTTACACAGATGTATTTACCCCAGTATTTAATTTGGCTTAATTCATCCCCTCTATAAATAAATGCTTTTATATGGTTGTGCCCCCCATAATATCAAACTCTCTCCTATGCCATTGCTTATGTGTATGAATGTTTGGCTGTTATTGTTTTATCTCATCAGTGGGTTACATCTTATATTTAAATCACACAAATTCTATAACGGCTCCTTTCCATTGGCATACGGGAACCAGGCTGTATTCAGTCTGTACTGTGAAGAGACACTAGTTACAGTGAGCTTTCACCTCACTTTGATTTTTCCAATGCAGAAGGGTCGGCACGATAAAGGCGTTACTGGGGGAGTGACATTAATGTAAAATTGAAAAGACGCTTCTTTATGGTTCATTTGGTGTACATCATGATTTATGATATGCTGTTTTTCACTAGCACACCGGTGAAAATTGCCATGTCATGTTAGCATCAAACACTAGTGAAATTAGCATTCACTTGTGTAAATTTGTGTTATCCATTCCATTTAGCTGTTTTATACATTTTTTTCAAATAGGAGGTTAGAAATTTTTAAGTTCTGAGTTATTGGGAATGGATCAATACACACATATCACAATGTTAATCTATGCATATTGATGCAGATCACCGGTTCTTTAGTTTCTATGTATTTATTTTTTTTATTTTACTTATAACATTCTCCGTGCTTTTCAATCAGATGTTGGTGATGTAACCAGTTTAGTTTAGTCACACTTTTAGCCCCTCTGCTAAACAGGGCCATGTCAGTACAGGTACAGGTCAGGTACAGCTCGCATAATTTACAATGGAAAAACCGTCTCTTCATGGTTCAGTTCAGGTATGGATTCCTTTTAGGTAGAAGTGGAAAAACACCTAAGTTAGCTTTAATATCGAATTTAACAGCAACTATAACCAGCTTGCTGTTTGAACCTGAAACCTCTCTTTGCTTGCTCCCAACTAAAGAGTGAAAATCTCCGTCATGAAGGACGCTAAGGTGAACGTGACCCTAAGAGACCACATATCCTTCATGGTCGTGCTGCACCGCGTGTGGAAGAAGCACCCCTTCAACGTGGACTTCCTGGGATTTTACACCCCCAACGACAATGCATTCTCCCCCTTTGTCCACGGCCTCATCGGTGGGTCAGGGTGAAGTAATGCTTCACTATCCGTCCCGATTTGAACCTGGTTCCAGCTGTGACCTTCAACCCAAACCATCTGAGAATCATTCCAGGCATGGAAATTAAGAGTCAGAATGACAATTAAAATCCTCCTGTCTGCAGAACAACAGAGAAGCCCAGCAGAACAGGTTCAATTGAGTTTCTTGGTTACACAGTCATCCTGGGATAGTTAATTTAACTGACTTGCACCTATTGTCCCTGATTTCAGGTCAGTTCACTATAGAACCCACTGTTAAGGTGCACGAGATCCACAAGGGAACCGACCCAATAAAGATGGAAGCTACCATGGAAGTGAAAGGGAACAAACTATCTGTTACTAGGTATGATATTAACATGTGGAGGGGGGGGCGGGGGGGGGGGGGGGGGGGGGGGGGGGGGGGGGGGGGGGGGGGGGGGGGGGGGGGGGGGGGGGGGGG
>JABFEA020000067.1:15543073-15563677 GCA_019775915.2 Cyphomyrus plagiostoma | reverse complement strand
GGCTCTCAGCTGTATGTGTGTGCATGTCTAAAATGAGGAAAAGATGAGATATGCTATAAACAAATAATTAATATATATCTTTACACATAAATTTCCTATTAGATAATTTAAAAGAGAAGTTATGACCACAGATGTCAGGCTACAAATGTACCATGCAGGTTCCCGTGAGTAATGCAAAGTTATGACCGCTTATTCCAGAAGAGGTTGTTTAAAAAAAGGTTCTGTAAAACTCTTCTGGGCTGTGGAACCATGGGAATTGAACAAACAATATTAAACTTTACCCAAGCTACAGAAAAAAATCAGGTACAACACACAATATATAATCTCAACACAATGAATAGGCCATCAAAGAAACAACATACTCGACATAAAAGACGTTAGTCTTGTCACATTGATCTGAAACTTTCTTTTCCTGTATTTGTGTCAAACAGGGGCTGGCAGAAGGACTATAGAGAGAACCGAAAGTACGGGTCCAACGTGTTCTGCTGGTTCATTCACAACAGTGGGAAGGGTTTCATCGACGGACACTACAAAAATTACATTGTCCCTCGGCTGGACAGCTTCCTGCAGCGACCCTGAAAGGACCCCCCCCCCTTAATAACTTTAATTTGAAGTGGTACAGGGCAAGGGGCTTGCCAGTTTTATGGAAAAAAATAAACATGACCCACTATTAGGTCACACTGATATCCATGCAAAGCAGTAGTGACAGCAATTGATGAAATGTCCAGGAAGCTGAGATTGATGATGAAGTAAATACTCAACCAAATGGACCTTACAAAGGAATGTGTAATATAGTGACATAGTATTTGAGCCCCCCCACCCAAAAAAAACCTCTCCACTTCAGTGGAAATAACAAGTATGCAATGTTTAATATCTCAAAATAATGCTATCAATATCAAGTTGAAGACAACATTTGATGATCATAAGTCTGTCAACAGTGGATTGCTTACAATAAAATGGGAAAAAAAAACACTCACATTGAACCTAAAACTGAAAATATCTGCTACAGAATAAGCATATTTACAAGAATCCCACATTAAAAGAAAATACATGAAATTAACAACTCTGACATGGTAGAGCTCATACAACAGCCATGAAGTCTATCAGACTATAATGTAATTCAGGCCAGTTTGGAGAAGTCTTCATATGCAATTCCATCCACTGTCTTTCCTTTCAGGTGACCCTGTGGACAAATGACACGGTTGTGAGTAACTCTGAGTGTGGGAGTGAGTGGGGGGTGGGGTGACAGCCATCAAATATTGCCATGTCCAGACTGACCGAGTCCAGAATGAGCTTAGCGGAGAAGCTCTTCTCATTGATGCTGTCAAGTATTGCAGTGGTTTCCCTGTAGGTCCCGTTTAACACCAGGACGTGTTTCCCTGAAACAGGAGGAACGGCAGCTGTTAATTAGTGGCGGCAGTGGGGGGGGGGCATACTACCTGAGTGATGGACTTTTAACCACAGTCATAGCTCACCTGGTGCAGGAATAACCGTCTCCAGGTGACTCTGGTCCAGTTTCAGTTTGTCCCCAGAGTCTATCATTTTCACCACAGCTGTGTACTTATCCAGAACTTCCTGCAACACACAATACAGAAGGTCAGAGCTGCTTGGGACCAAACACAAGACCGTAAAGTTACACGAGACAGAAGCTCATTCCAGAACATGGATAACTTCAGGACTACTCCATCGGTTGATCAACAGTCAATGAACAAACCCCAAACTATTTACTGATGTGCCAAAGAGGAGATGATAAAACTCAATTTTTAATACTAACTTTAACAATGTTAGGAAAATACAGAGGATTTTAACACAGTGAGTTGGAGGCAGAGTGGAGGACCTGAATAATTCCTTTCTTCTTGTGATACTTCTCTCCAAGTCGCTTTGTGATGACCTTCACCACAATGTTAGGTTGCAACCAGTGGTCGGTTCTTGTAGACTTCTTCTTCTTCTGTTCTTCCATCTGAATCCAACACAAGTAAAAAAACAGTCAGGAAAATCAGAAATTAAATAGTTCTGTACAAAGTGGTTAAAGTTTAGTGAAACCACTGAGGCTGTATAAGGAACTGTGAGATGTTACCTATAGCAGTGGGTAAATTTTTTGTTGCATTAAAAACACACAAAATATAAAAATGTTATACATGGTATGGTCAAACACTCTCTGAAAAAAATGACAATGTTGGTAAAAACCCAGTTAAACATCTGTCATAACTTAACCTTTAAGTAGACTTTATATTAATTAACTGCAAAGGGGGATGAAGATATAAAAGAATACTAAACCAGAAAACAACCATGAATAAAATACATAGATTTTAATATCTGAAAATTACTAAGACCAAGAATTCACTTCATTGGTGCTCTAAGGCTAATATACATCAAGACATGCATTATAAAACCTTATATCCTGAGCTGTAGATGGGATTATCTGCCTACTGAATTTACATTCACAAAATGACCATGTGACCAGTGGTTACTGTTTGACCATATGCATTAAACACAAAGTCTAACAAGCAAGGCTGACAAGTCAAGTTTTTGCACACCACGAGTTTTTAGCACTTATCCATTATTTCATAAACTGCAGATTTTTAAAATTCTTTTTAAGCACTGGAAAGTTGAGTGTAATAAAACAAGTTTGCTATGTAACACGGAAAGAGTATGTAACAGTGCATGTCTGACATCGTATGAACTGCTTGTGCGGTGATGGCACAGTGAAATTGTAGGCTATCCTTTAACTTTAAAATGCACTAGTTAACCATTTCATCCCATGAAGCAGAGCAGTATGTAATGTCTCATGTAGAAAGAATGACTTGAATTTTCTCTGCTATTAAAACTGCTTTGATGAATCAAAGATATAACAACTTTTTTTTTTGCTAGTAAAGGTATCCAAACGGTGATCATACTCCAAATGTAATGATTAGCAAAGAATATTGAGTGTATTTTTAGTAAATGTTAAGTGAGTAACATGCAAATGTAGAAAATCTCAATGTATGAAAAAAACATTAGACTGGAATTGTACACAGGAACAAATATTTTTAAATGGCACCTCAATGATTTCATCCAGGGCCGACTTCTTCTTCTTCCCCTTGGACTCGGAGGAGTGACCAGACTCCTTGCGCTTTGCTGAAACAGCAGCTTGGAGGGCATTGGGAGCCTGGGAGGAACTGGGGAACCGAAGTGAAAGGGTGTCCACTTTAATAACCCAGCACATGAAACTGTAACGCATGTTTGTTCAAGGCATCATTTAATAACCTGAATGATAAACTGTCCCGCAACCATCATTTATAAATCAGAGTAAACATGGGTTTACAGTGTGGGCATCATTAAAAATGTTAATAATTCTTAGAATAATCCCCCCCACATATCTGGTTATGACCCTCGATTTTGATCATGCGATTGGTTACCTTGACTTTGAAGGACCAGCCGCAGATGAACATGCCCCCTTGGCCAGATTAAACACCACTAAAAAGAAATGCCAACATACCGCATAGACAGAGAGTACCATTATAGGGTACATATGTACACACATACATACTTAAATACATACATACATGCAAATAGGCTACATATTTAAGCAGCAAAACGAATTTTAGACATTAATACCCAGTAACAATAAAATAAGACATCAGTAAACAGTAACCATTCAAGGAATGGCAGGAAAAGTATTGCTTGCATAGTACTGCATAGTGGGTATTTTTCACTGCCTGTACCCTTCTCTTCCTCGCTTTCCCGTTTCAGTTCTGTGAAGACAGGAGTCTCCTGCAAAAATGAGGGAAATATTGCGATTCAGTGTCTAATATACACAGAACCAGGAATCACGTACCGCAAATTCTGGAATAAGGGTTATTAAGAGACACAGACATTCTGTCTGCACATTCACATTAAAGCCATGAACAGATCTGATCCCAGCTACGAGTGGGTTGGGGGGTGGAATAGCATGGCCTCGCTTACCTCCTCTCTACCCTCCCTACCACGTCGCACTTGATCCTCTATGAACCTAGCACTCCGCTCTTCATCATCCAGATCCTGCTTCTTCTTCTTCTCCAGTTCTTCCTGGCGTCGAATTGTCTCTGGGTCACGGTCAATGTACTGCATGTACCAGCCTTTTGGTGTCTCATCCACTTTACAGTAGCCTTTGAAACATGATCAATAAAAAAATGAATCCGACAACTCCCTTGCCAAGGGCTTGCCAAACTGCAAGAATAGTTTCCTAGTACAAAACACTGAAACAGCACCAGTGAATGTCTATAAATATTTCCAATTCATCGTCCACTCACCTTCTCTACCGACCCACTTAGTGAAGTCTGTAAGCGTCTCCCACTGTGTGGCGTTCATGTGGACGTGCTCCCTGTTACTGATGTACTCGTTATACACAATGTTGTTGTGGACTCGCTTTGTTCCTGCGGGTGGGGGGAGGGGGACACACAAATTATTGCTGTTCCGTACTAAAACGAATCAGACACACAGGTCTAAGCGCATAAATCGTACGACGATGATACTTACCAAAGCGCCTTCTAAGAAGCTCCAAAAAGTCGTTCTTGAACTCCCTGAAAACAAAATCCAACTTGCGAGTTATTACATCTATTACTTCAGCTCATTACGGTATATGACACAACCGTACGGAAGAAACACTGCTGGGTCACAGGCTCTTACTGTGAGAAATAGTCCATAAACTGGCGGGGATTCTCCGAGGCGAGCAAAAGCTGTCTCTGGTGGGACTCGGACATACAGTGACACTTAAAGCCATTCTGAGGGTAGATGCGGGAAAAAAGTGTTTCGATGTTTAAACCTATAACCTAATCACACAGACTAAACAAACACCTCAAATATTATAAAGCTTTCTATATATAAAAAAAGACAAACATTACTTATAAACCTGGCCCATAAACACCCAACATATATTTAGACACATGCAACTACTCAGCTAAGTCCATGCACCTTGCTAATTTCATGATTCATATTCTGCAACATTATTTTTATACTGCTGCATACTAAATAGAAGAGTTTCAAACCAATTACTTACTCAATACAGTACTAAATCCTTAATAGTACAGATAACAGCCTTACCTCATCTCTACACTGTTTCTGACACATCTGGCAATACCAGCGAAGCTTTTGAAGACCTTTCGCTTTTATCCTATTCGCGATTGCTTTTGGAGTTAAAAATTCCGCCTTTCCCATACTGGAACGTAGCTGTACACAAATTTCACAAAGAAAACAAAACAAATCAAATCAAAACTGCTAATAAACTAACTGCCCAGTGGGTTACCTCCGCTAAAACTCAAGTAGGCAAAAGATACAGCCCGTTCCGGGGTCCTGGACTCTACGTCATGAGTCCGTGCTCTCTTTCTCCCGCGAGAACACGAATTCTCGCCGAACAGCACGGAAATACCGCGAGTATACAACGTAAAGAGAATACGCGTTACGTCAGCGCGAAGCCGGCAAGGAATTTGGCAGTCGACGCCTGCGCAGTGCAGCCAGTCTGACCTTCATTGGAGTCAACATGTTCGCTAGAACCAGCGCCGCGGTGTTTTTGCCGCAATGGTAGGAATATATCTTTTATATACCCATATTGCTAAATAATAAAGCGTGCATTTCACAAATTGGTTCCAATTTGTACTTTTGTTGAAATATCTGTATGCTAAGTTTCTGCTCATAGAAACGGCCAGGTCGCGCAAGGACTTAGGCCCGTTTGCTGTGCCGTTTTCCGGCAGGCCAAGTTCAAGCTAGACTTGTATGCTCAACTGAGAAATTAGTTAATCTTTTATGGTAGTCGTCTTTCAGACATTTCTTCCTTGCTTAATCTTTTTTTTTTTTTTACATTTTCGGATGGTGCACACTGTTATCTGTCTGTAGTAGTGCGGTTTGATAGCGGCTCGGCTCCGTTACCTGCCTGACATTTCATTCAAAATGTACCTTAAGGTTAAATCGGCGACCCGAGCCTCCTGGCCACAGCGGGGCTTTCACAGTAACGTCGGTTTCATGTTCGAGACTCGCATGAAGGTTACTTATGAATGTATACTTTTCTATCTCCCAAAGGCAAATGCTGGGCTAGGGCTGGGCGATGACTTTTCGCGGACAAGCGGGACAGTCCATTTGACTTTGATTCTTATCATGTGATGTACTATTATTTTCTTCATGTTAGCGCATTTACAGTCTGGTTAACTGAATTCTCTATTTCCAGCGGCCAGGTCAGGAACATGGCGACACTGAAAGATAGTAAGTATTTGTAGATATACAATTTGTATCAACATACGTGTTGTAATATGGATCGTTCCAAACTACGATGTCTTGCGTGTAATGTGGGCATTCCTTTTATTTCTTTAGCTGATGAAAAGTTCAGGTTTTTCAGTAGCAGTTATTGGGTCATAGCCCTTAGTCTGGATGGGGCAGCATGGTGGCTCAATGGGTATTTGAATCCTTCTTCTGCTTTCTGTATGAAACATTCATGTTTTCTCTGTCATGCAGGTTTCCTCTTACCCAAAAGCCTGCATGCATGCTATTTGGCATCTTTGAATTGTCCACAGTGAATAGTTTTGTTTGTTTATGTGCGTGCGCCCCCTGTAATGGACTGGTCCCCTATGAACCCCAGCCGGCTCCGATGTCATCCTCTCCATGACCCTGACCAGCATTAGTGGTTGGAAGACTAATTTATGACTTTATGTAAGACTAATTCTTTATTTTCCTGCTAGTCACCATTCGGTTAAAGTCCATCAAGAACATCCAGAAGATCACCAAGTCCATGAAGATGGTTGCCGCTGCTAAGTACTCCAGGGCAGAGAGATCCCTGAAGCCAGCTCGGGTTTACGGAACTGGTGCTCTGGGTGAGATTAGAATAATGATTGTTTTATGTTGTTGAAAGCATGAGTCCTTGGAGATGTATTTAAGCCATTTTTCTGGTTCGTTAGAAGGCTTAACCTTAAACAGGGGATCTGGGTACCCTGCTGTAAGACATTTTACAGCTCTGATAATTTGAAATTTATATTTGACTTAAGGTGACTAACTCATAGCACATAAGTGAGGATTGTGTTGTCGTCTGCTATGAAGAACATTCCTTGTAATAAATATGTTGAATAATCCTATGCCTCAAAAAACTGATGATTTAGGAGAACAGGAGATTAGTTTCAGGTCCAGCATGTGAGATTTCGGTTCCAGAGTTCAGAGCCTCCCCTGTACATTGTCTTGTAGGGCTCTGTGCCTTGGTGTCATGTCTTAACTGTCTATCTCTTTTCAGCCCTATATGAAAAGGCTGATATCAAGGTCCCTGAGGATAAGAACAAGCACTTGGTCATCGGCGTATCCTCCGACCGTGGCCTTTGTGGAGCCATCCACTCCAACGTGGCAAAGGCCATGAAAAGTGAGATCAACAAACTCTCTGGTGCCGGCAAAGAGGTCATGGTGGTCAGCATTGGGGATAAACTGAGAGGCCTGCTTTACCGGTGAGCATCTTACCAATGTGCTGCTGTTAGCTGCCCTTAAGCAGCTTGCGGTTCTCCCTCTTATTGTCGGCTGTATTTCAGGGATGTGGCTTGGAGGTCTGTGGTTCTGTGGTGCTCTTCAACATCTGTAATCCCGCATAAATCTCTTTAGCTGGGGAGACGGGTGCTTGTTATGGGTGCCTTCAGGAGCAGAATCTCCAATTAAGAAGCATGCTATTCTGAAGAGACGTGAAGGACTTTTTGATTTTGAGTTGTGGGAGTTGGAGGTTCCCCACACATTTGAGCGTCCTCTTTCTGACAGGTCGCATGGAAAGCACTTGCTGTTGAACTGCAAGGAAGTGGGCCGTAAGCCGCCCACCTTTGCGGACGCCTCCATCATCGCCACCGAGCTGATGAACTCGGGCTACGAATTCGACCAGGGCACCATCTTCTATAACAGATTCAGGTAATGTGTCCTTACTAAGGCTGTTCTTCCTTCAGAACACCAAGCTTGTCACCGTTGGTCAATGCACCACTGGCAAAACCTGCTCCACTGCTCAGTCAGTGCAGATTTGGCTGATTATAACCAGCAGTTCATTTTAGCATCTCTTTGACAGAAAGAGAGGCTTTTCGTATTGCCCTTGGGTACTTGTGTGTCTTTGGTCGTCAGGGATTAGTTCTGTCACAGTACTTAGCTTCTAACCGATGTGACGGGAGCAAGCTAGGTTTTGCTCACACTAACCAATCTGTGCTCTGCCTGAGCATGTTTGACCCCCAAAGTTTATTTCATTTGACCAGTGTGATCTCTCTGTACTGTGCCTGGGTGTGAGATGCTTAACTGTGCCCTCGCCCGCTCGGAGAGGTGAGCCAGGGCACGATTAGTCGGACTCGGACATGGTACGGATTGGGTGTTTTTGCCAATCGTGCCCAAGTACGGAGCACAGACATAATGTCAGTGATGCAACTGACACACGCGTGTATACACGTACACTATACATGAACCGAATCCGGAGGAAACTAATCAGGGTGGCCAGGCCCTTCAAATCAGCCCCTCGATTCCGAATCCAGGCCTTGTCTTCAGTTCTCCCAGGTACTTGGTGTAATAATTACTGATTCTGATTACCTGTGTACAGTGTACTGTGGCCAAAGGAAGGCTGGGAAATCAGGAGTGCTCGGTCTCTGAGCACCATGATTTTAATAGCTCTGGGGTCGGCTGTACATATTGCATAATTTCTTTGCAAAACTGCAAATAGCGTGTAAGGAAAGTGGGCAAGACGAGACTGGTGTGAATATGGGGGAAATTCAGCAGGTTTTTAAATGCAATTTAATTTTCTTTGTTGCTTAATGGTCACTGTCACCTGTATTGAAGTTTCTTGTTTTTGTTTGGACAGGTCTGTCATTTCCTACAAAACTGATGAGAAGCCGTTGTATTCCATGGAAACTGTTGCAAACTCAGGTAATACCCTGAAGCGTATCAATGTGGAAAAGTGCTACATTTTCTCAGGGCTTTTTCAGAAATATATAAAATTTAGTCTTTCATTACCCGACGCTTTTGACCAAAGCGACACACAAGTGAGGCAGATGGCACATTACATACATTAGGAATCGACTAGTGCATAAGCTTAGTTTCTCGTTTGTTTTCATCACAAAGTGCAATCCTTTTGGCAGGCTGGCTATCAGCGCTACTGAAACGCTATAGACCTTGACCTGATTTACTCCCTAGCACTTATGTCTGTCACGGAACTTTAATCCCACAGAGAACATGGGCGTCTATGATGACATTGATGCTGACGTGCTGAGGAACTACCAGGAATTCTCTCTGGTCAACATCATTTACTATGGGCTGAAGGAGTCGACCACCAGCGAGCAGAGTGCCCGCATGACCGCCATGGACAGCGCCAGCAAGAACGCCTGTGCGTCCCTCCTTCCCACATCCACTCGGCACTTCCGCTGCCTTCACCGCTTACACACTGCTGGCTTACACACTGCTGGCTTACACACTGCTGGCTTACACACTGCTGGCTTACACACTGCTGGCTTTACAAGCCTGTAAAATACTGATGTGCTATTGTTGAATATCTATAGCAGGATAAATACCATTGCAGTGATGCTGGTCCATCTAGTGGCTCTACTTGAAACTGCATGTGATCTTTTCATTACTCTTCTGAGCTTCTTATGTAATCGCTTGCAGGCTTTCCTGTAAATGGCTAACCATCTCTCTCCATCTTGTACTACCATCTCATAGTCCCATATAGAGATTTTAATTAAATGAGCGATGCATGCCTGATTGTTAGATGTTGCTGTATTAGCTGTGTATACAGATTGACATAATCTGTAATTTACCATGCTATTGCTCTGCTTTCCTCCAGCTGAGATGATCGACAAGCTGACCCTGACCTTCAACCGAACTCGCCAGGCCGTCATTACCAAGGAGCTCATCGAGATCATCTCCGGAGCTGCTGCGCTGTATGTACCAAACCTTATGCTGACATCACATCCGTTCCACGTCTCGTCCACATTCTCAAGTGGGCAAATTTCTCAGGGAGAATTCGTATACACCACCAGTCCAAAGTTTTTGCACACCGCAGGTTTTTACCACTTTTCCATTTATTTCATGACCTGCAAGGTTTTTTTGGAAAGTTGACTGATCAAATATAAATGAAAATATGTCAAACAAAACAAGTTTGCTTTGTAACACGGAAAGAGTATGTAACAGTGCATGTCTGACATCCTGTTGACTGGTTGTGTGGTGATGGCACAGTGAAATTTTAGGCTGTCCTTTAACTTTAAATGCACTAGTTAAGTGTTTCATCCCAAGAAGCAGAGCAGTATGTAATGTCCCTTGAGGGAAAAAATGCCTTGAATTTTCTCTGCTGTTGTAACTGCTAGAGGAGGTTACTTTGATGAATTAAAGATGAAATTATATTCCTAAAAAAAGGTACATAGTGCAAATTTGTTAGCAAAAAATGTTGAGTGTATTTTTAGTAAATGCTAAGTGAGTAAAATGCAAATGTAGAATATATCAGTCTGTGCTAAAACTTTTGACTGGTAGTGTCATTTCCATCTGACTAAAACCAGTTCTCTGGGTTTATACCCACCAAGGTATACTAACTGCTGCGCAACCACCCACCTTGGATCTGCTTATGGACTTCATGTTTTTCACCAACATCTAAGTTTCTACCCATTTTGGAATTAAAACTGGTGTTATTTAAAATGGTTATGAATTAGATGCATGATTAATTTCCCTCCACTAACATCCATCATCTTTCACCCTCCCCTCCCCCACCACGTGATTTCAGGGATTGAGGGGATTAAGACACAGAGAGGTAACATGCAGTAGAGCAGCCTCCTGTTTGTGTGGCTTTTTTGTGTGAGGGTAATTACTGTTTAGTCGATAGACCAATTAGAAACCGTTTCTGGACTGAATTCCCTTTAATGGTCATCCTCATTCTCTTCCTGTAGAGTTGTTTTCATTGTAAATGGTTTTGATAGGCCGAGGAATGTGCTGTTGGACTTAAACGTTTCTCTCCCTGATTTTAGGTAAATGCTGGGGTCCATCAGGCAAATCCTCCTTCCTGTTCCTGACGCAGGAGCTGAATGAGACTCCAATTGTTGAGTTTATGGAAACTTGTGATTCTGTTTGTAAAGTATCCGAACCAATAAATCCCATACAAAGAAAACCCTTCATTTGTTTTTGATGTTGAAGCAGAAGATGTTATGTGGGGCTATTAGATAACACTTAACAGTCCAAACACAGTAAAATGTCTCAAGTAAGAGAATAGGACTTTAATACTCAACCAGTTGAAGGGCAGAATGCTTTTAGGTAAGCAGATTGACGGCAGCTAGATGTAACATTTAAGGCTTCGTACTTGTAACTTCGATTACAAGCTACTGTAGACCTGCTGTATATTGATAACAATGTCAGTAAAAACGGGACCTATTTGCATTGCATAAGTGTCAAATTTCCAGGCTGATTTATTACATTCAACCAAGACAGACTTCCACTCAAAATGTTCATAAGCAAAAAGACTCCAGTGCGGTGATGTACATCGCAATGATTAACTGGAACCAATGTATTTTTTTTTCCTTAGTTGCTTTTTTTTACTGATAAATACGGCACAAACAGTTAATATACTACATATAAAACCCTTCCAGGGGTACACAAAGGAAGATGCACCAAAGAAAAAAGATTTACTTTTTCTTTTACAGTTTGAAAGTTTCTTATTTTGTGTGTCTTCTGTGCCTTATTGTTTTTCGACATTTGTAATAACGCTTGTATGTTGTTTGAATTCTTCAAAAAAAGAAACGTTCGATTTAGAATTGACCCATTTAGTTTTATGCATATTAAAGATACGTAGTGATAGTGGTTGAATAACATTTGCTTTTCTCTAAGTCATCCTGTCTAAAATATGAAATTACCTCAAATATGCTAATTATCACAAAGTTTTTAATGTTTTTCTTGGCTATCCAGAAACAATTGTCAAATGCGGTGGCGTATATACATGTAAAAAGACTCCTGTGTGACGTGTCTTTTTCTGTGTTTTTTACAAAACGGGATTACTCTATTCGCGCCACCTGCTGTACGGGAGGGTAAACTCCAGACAATTAGAAAACTACACAGCTGAAATTCTAAAATACTGCAAGGAACACATAAATGTATCTACCCCTTGTAAAATTCCTCCCGACACAAATGGGACCCAAAACATTTATGAATTCTGACCTAACGTAACGCGCCGTGTAACATACACAACCGTGTATGAAATGGGATCGTGGAGATGTTTTGGGGCAGTAAAGGTCAAAGGAAGTAAAATCGATCCCCGAGTGACACTTCTGCGCACGCGCGGTCAATTAGTTCTGCCTTGGTTCATCGGGGCAGTCAAGATGGCGGTCTGGGGAGAACCGCCAATCTGTGTATTCCGTTAGATGTTAAAATTACAAGGAAATAACCCCCCGGTAGCCAATTTCATTCGCCATGAGGACATGAGCAACGGTTTGCTTTGGGATCTAATTATATAAAGATCCCAGAAGGAGCCAACAAGATGTGTGATAGCTATACCCGCTCACTGCTGCGGGTTTCGGTAGCGCAAATCTGCCAGGCTCTGGGCTGGGACGCGGTTCAGCTGACGGCCTGCGACCTGCTCTCCGATGTACTGCACCGCTATATCCAGCAGCTAGCTAGAGGCTGTCACCGCTACTCTGAGCTCTGTAAGAAAACCTTTATTTGCTTTTCGATCGCCTTGTAGGTAGTAACCATGCGCTGCCTCTTACTCGCAGCGGCCTAGATTGTAGATTGACAGGACGAGAGGTAGTCCATACCTGTTGGATTAAAGAAAATTTCGCACCCATGTGTTTCCGAGTCAAAATAAATATTTATGCGAAACAATTTGACAGGACAATGGGGATTCATTCCTGTCAGATTAAAGACAGCTTCTCATCTGCCGATGTTGGTTGCACCTACCAATAAGCCAGAGTAAATATTTACTTGGGATAAGTTCTCCTCTCAAAACAAGTTCTTGTGGTATACTGTTAACCAATGATTCCTGTTATTGTTTAGTATTGTTATTGTTATCCAGCAAATTGTCAGATGTCAACAATGAGACTTTTTTCTGTAGTTTACAAACATGTTAATACTTGTTACTATGTATCAAGTAAATCTGTGGAGTGCGCCTGAAAGAAACTCGCATCTACATCTCTTGTAACTTTTATGAAGGCCGTTAATAAACTGCTGAATCGCAGTTTTATCATGCCCCGAGAACCCTTTCTTAATTACAGTATGTACTGGCAATAACGGCTGTTTTGTTGTTTTTATATATATGGATATGTCAGATTCTATCAAGCAGCCACTTCAGATTGTTTTACTGACTGTTTGTGTTTATATGGTTCTTTAATTTTAAGAATCACTCGTAGCCTTAAGAATAACATTAAGGTAGCGAGGCAGCATGCTGATTGAGCAAATAACATTTGAATAATACAACTAATAAGCAAAGTACATTTCACGTCTGTGTCGATCAGTTATTATTTGTGTATTAAACTGAACAAAAAAGTATAATAGAAAAGATTTTAATTTTAAATTTTTGATAGTCAAAAGTGCCCTGAGGCACTCCACCAGCAAATTCAGTGTTTCCCAGTTTATCTAAATCCTGATTAAGTTGACTGATGACCAGCGTGTTCTCCCGCACACTGCAGATGGACGGACGGACCCCATTCTGGATGATGTCGGCCAGGTCTTCAGGCTGCTGGGGGTGAACCTCAGTGAGCTGAGTGACTATGTGCAGCAGCTGGAGCCCCTGGGCTTTGCCCACCAGATGCACCAGTTTCCTGTCAGCAAGAACAACATGCTACAGTTCCCGCAGGCTGGAGCACTGGACATGGAGGAAAGGAAGGAGTACATCGCTGACTACATGCCCCCCCTTGTCTCCTTACAGGAAGGTAGGGTTGGCCGTGTGGGCTCCGGCAAGTCGAGTTGTAACTGTTACCAATACTTATGGAAAAGTAGGACTGCCTTCGCTATTGCCTACATTCTTACCTGTAACTGTTGGTGGCCCTCACAAATAAATTAAACTGGCTATAAAATAGGCACTTTCCCACTGCCTGTGATTTTTGTAAACATTTTTCTTTGTAATTGTTGCTGGTCCTTTGAGGAAGGGAGAGCCAACACTATAATTATTTGTTTTCTTAGAGTCCGTAATTGTACATACAATAAGACAAGGATCTCAGAGAGCAGTCAGGTTAATTGTGAGTTGTCTGCTACAGGCACATGCATGGTCTTCCTTTCCTTCTTGCATTCGCTGCTGGTTCTTCTTGCCAGGTGTTTCTCAGGTCTTGGGTTGCTAGGGGGATCGCTTATCAATGTTTCACCTCTGATTTTCTGCAGAAATTCAGTCAGTGGTTAGTAGTTTGCAGAGAAGTGTGTGCTTTCATACAAGCTGCTCCCATTCAGTGAGCAACCTACAAAATTTATATTCTGTTTTTCAAAATGCAAGTGCTCCTCAACTTAAGATATTTTCCGTTTATGATGAGTTTGTCAAAAGTCAGTTATGAATTTATGATGAATAAATAGCTACTGTCACCAAATGAGTAAATAAATTTTGTGACTAAATACCAGTAATTAAAAAGTAAATGAATTCAAATGTATGTGATTAAACACAGAAAAAAGCCCAGCATGAAGTGTAGTTAAACACTGTGTGAGATGTTTATGCTTGCGATCGCTACAGAGACTGGGTGGATGCTGCTATTGTCTGGAATCAGTGGAAATTATCATATGGCATATCAGTAGCCCCGGAACAGGTCAAAATGCAAAGTCGAAATATTGTAAGTCGAACCTTTGGAAACCGAAGAGCTTGTATTGAGTTTTTAGGTTTAGATTTCCAAATGTCTGTCCCAAGTTCTGGAGACCTGTTCCACATATTTTAGAAATAATATTAAAAGTACTGCGATGGGTTGGCGCCCCATCCTGGGTTGTTCCTTGCCTTGCGCCTGTAGCCTGCAGGACAGGCTCCGGACCCCCCGCGACCCTGAACAGGATAAGCGGTTTCAGAAAATGGACGGATGGAACTTAGAAGTAACAGCTTGGACAGGAACCTCTTTGACCCACAGTGGCCAACCTTTGTTGCATTCATGTCTTGAAACAAATTTGAAGTTTTGTGTTTTTTCTGAATAGCAGGGCTCTGAGCACCTTTGGAACATTCTGTAAACACAGTATGTACGTCTGTACCTTAGATGCATCTGCATGTGAGGTGCTGAACCGTTGATGTCATCATGGAAAAGCTTAGACCAAGACTCTTCTATAAATCAAAGTATGGTGAAATTGATAAACAAATGTATAAATGAAACATGGAATGAAACTTGATGAATAACCTAAAGTAAAAAAGTCGATGTGGCTTAAAACAAATATTGTAAGTACTGGATGACCCCTAACTTATTGGTGCCATATAGTGGGTTGGGTTTGCTGGGATGACAGACAGCCGGGGTTGTGGGGCACAGAGGGGTCGGTCTGCCTGTGCAAGTCTGGGGGGGGTGGGGGGCAGGATGGCGGCTGGGTAGCTAACTGGACCTGGAGCCAGGACTCAGCAGGGGTGTATGGGGGCGGGGAGGGGGGGTGACTGGGCAGTGCAATGGGGTTCTGGTGTGGAGATGGAGGCTGAGACGGAGGTGAGGTGTATCGTGCTCCCTGCCACACTTCCTCTCCCCCACTGGGGGCCTGACCATTGACAGTCTCTGTTAAGGTGACATTAGGTAAAGCTATGAAGCACACTTCACTAGTATCAGTAGGAGCCTGAGTTAATTAGTATTACTAGTGTATGCCTTAGTATCCTGTTCAGATGTTTAAATGCTCTTCTTTTAGTGAAGTTGAGCTTTGACATTATAGTACTGAAGCTGTCACTGTGGAGCATGTTATATTAACTACATTCTTAGTCACCTTCAAGACTGAAATGGTTGAAATGCTTCAATGGGGGAAATCAAACAAGATCATGATAAACGGATCCCATAGGGGAGGCTTAAAGGAGCTGCCGGTTTATTTCATGTAGGCTTATTTGGCTGGTGGGTGTTGGGACTAAGCAGTGAGGTTTTTTGGCTGTTGTATTTGTAGGACGGGTCTTAAATTTTTAATGCCTGTTGTTTAACCAATGTATGATCATATCGGACTGACTGATCCTGACCATCAGAAGCCCCATGAGGCTGACCTAGCAATGTTGACCTCCTGCTATGCTCTGCTTGTCCACCAGGTGGTGCAGTGTGCCAAGTTTATCTTTGTAGGAGAGCATTGGAAGGGCTATGTAGCCCTGTACTACGAAGCGGGGTTACTGGCTTGCCGGGGTAATTTGTCGGATTTAAGGTACCACAATTTGAATGGACTTCATATTCATTCACTTACATTTTGCCCAGACTACCTTAAATACGACAAGTTACCCCGATAAGCCAGTAACCCCACTTCGTAGTACAGGCCACCGGGCTTGTTGTGGTACATTGACAGAGGTTCTAATGCGCTTTAATGCCCTGGCTGTTCCTCTCCTTCCTTTTTCTTGATGGAGTTTGAAAGACCTCGCTGCATAGCAGGCAATTGCACAGTATCTCCTGTTTTTTTTAGTAGCCAGGACCAGGAAGCTGAGTCTTCCTGTGACCTTGTCTCTCCGGGCAGTTTTCTCCCCTTCCTGCATGACAGTAATGCAGTGCGCTGGTTGGTGTTTGGGGTCACCCCATCCTCTGTGGAGTTTACTGAGCGGCCGTTGTGCTCAGTTTGGCTGATGCTCTTACTGCGAACTCAGCCTGCGCACTGTCTCACCGTGGATGCTAAGTTCCCCATCACATTTTCCTCCTGGGCCATAGGGGGTGCACACCGTACAGGGCCACAGGGCAGCTAGCACGTGGCTAAGGCAGCAAGAGAAGCCTGAGGTGCTTGTTCATGAAGTGTGTCTTCCATGGTGTCTTCTACCCCCCCCCCCCCCCCATCTTCATGGAAACACCATCTTTGTCCCCCCCATTCCACCCACTCACACAGGGTAACGTATGGTGTCAGACTCCTAGCAGTTCCCACTCCCACTGACCTGACGTAAAAGGGCTCATCCACACTATGATGAAACATTTTCCAACCCCCCCACACACACACTCACACACACATACAAGGCAGATCGTACTTTGGGTGTGAGATTTATTTTAGGTGGTTTAACGTGTGATGTGAAGCGACATATTTGCGTTGTTCGTCACCTGGGAGTTCTGTTTGTGTCATTCTGTGAATGTTACCTTAGTTAGCGTGTCGCTGCTGGGAGTGCTTGTGTGTGTGTGTGTGTGTGTGTGTGTGTGTGTGTGTGGTCGTGTATATACTGCCAAATGTCCCCACCATGTAATAAAAACATGACACTTCTTCCCCACAAGGGAATACTCGATTTTCAAAAAATCTGTGAATGCAATCAAAAACCTAAAGATGCCATTGTAATTTGTTTGGCTACTTATGGTTATGGTTAAGGCTGGGTAGGGGTTAAGGTTGTGTGTGTGTGTGTGCGCGCGCGCAGTGATGTGCTGCTTGCATCTCACGACTGTACCTGGGCTTTGAGGCCGTGTGTGATTTCAGCGCGGGGTTTGGTTACGCTCCTCCGGCCCGTGATAGATGGGTCGAACCCAACACCGACAGGCCCGGTGTGGGGCCGAGGGGGACGTCTGTCAGAACCATTTTCCTCCACTGCAGGCCCAGCGGCGGGGGGGCGCCGCGCCATGGCTTTTCGGGTCCGGGAGGACGGGGGCTTCCCGCTGCGTGCCCCCCCTCCCCCCCGGGTCAGCAGAGCCCCCGAGACATCCTGTCAGTCCCGCCGTGAGCGAGGCGAGGGGATCCCAGCATGTGGCCGCAGCGTGAAAGCCCCCCCCCCCTGCTGTGCCATCCGTCACCCCAGCCGGCATGTGCTGAACCGGCAGCGATAAAGTACCGGGGCCCAAACAGCGGCGGCAGGCGGGGCGGCGCGCGGAAACGACCAGAATTAGGTTACACTCAGCAGCACGTTTGTTCGGAAGTCTGGCCTGATGAGGTGCTGTGCTTCTGCTGGCAGCGTTTAGGAGCAACGGCATCTGCTTTTCTGGAAAAAAATAAGCCTTTATTGACATTTGTTATGGAGACTTACCTGTATTTGCTGCTAAGACATGGATGTAGATCAATAATTGGGCCATTGCATTTGTCTTAAATGTCAACCAAGAATAGGCAAAGGAAACTTCTCCATCTCTTCAGGGGCACCCAGCCTTTCCATGTACTCCTTAAAGTTCACCATCAGCTCACTTAATTAATTACCTTAATTAGTTAACTCAATGAGGTATCGATTAGCCAAACATGGTCGATTCACGTGCTTACTTGAGTGACTTTAGGAGAGGTTCTGAAGTGACAGACAGACATATATTTTCACACTGATGTGAAGCTCATTTAAACTTCCTTTTCTCTTACTTTCACACAGCACTGCATGTTATTTCAAGTTTAAAACTAACCCTGTCCACAAACAAATATTAAAGCACTTTTAAGTAACACTGTCTGTCTCTTCATTCCCAAAGCTGTGAATGTGGTCTGAACTGAAATAAAGCCAATTTGTTTAGGATTATCAGTCTGTAATACGAATCACCAGTTCCTGTTTTGTGGGATTTTTCTTTTAATGGAGATGATGGAATATTTTCTTAAGGCTTTTAGTGAAAATATTTTTGCTTAGGAGTGAGTGTCACTTTAAAAGATGTTGACTTATCAGATTTGTAGGATAAGGACTGAGTATACAAGGTGTAGTAAATTAATATTTTATCCCATATGCCAAAACAAGCACGATCTGCCAGTTTCTGCAGTGTTTCAGATGAAATACTGTTTAATGCATAGTGTGCAATGTGTGCCTGAATTTATTCATTTAACCACGCCTGTGAAAGTGCTTCTCTAGAACATTTAATTAAAAAAATCCTTTTATTTTAATAAAGGATTATTTCGCTGGACTAGAGTGTATCGTTATATAATGTGATTTTATTTTGACACTACTTAAATAGGTTGTGTTGCTATGCTATCTATGGCCTGCCAGATGGCACTGTTGCACCATAAAATATGCCAGGCAAAGTTGTCCTGCCAGTCAAGTGTGGACACGGGTTCCAAGTGTAACAGAAAAGGGCTTTTTGCAGTCCTTTCATGGTGTCAGTCTTTTACTTTAAAATTCTGTGGGCAGTGAGCTGGCCTTCATTTTCTTCATTTTTTTTTCTAGATCATGAGAGGATGTTATTCATTGTACATTGACTCAGATGTGGCGCTGCCCAAATTCTGACTCGTGGTTTAATTTTCTCCCTCCTGTCAGTTGGCAGAATAGACCTGCTGAAAGCTCCCCCCCCCCCCAAGTATTGACAATGGACAGAGCGTGGCAGGGAGCATTCAGCTGCTATCCATAGCCTGCCTTTTTGTGCTGCATAAAAACATTCACGAAACAAATCTAGTTCTCTTTAGATCTATGCTCCACACGCGTGCTGCTGGTAATCCAGTCTGCTCTGAAAGGCCAGCGGTTCCTCTGGCCGTGGGAGGTATCCTTGTCCTGCTAGGTGCTGTTCCTCACTAGTTTCAAGCTAGCGTGTCTCTTTAGGGAAATATTTTGTTTCTTTTTAAAAATAAAAAAAAATCAGAGCTTGATATTTTCAAATTACTGACGCTGTAAATGTTTATGCTTTCCAGCGTGCGGTTTAATGCCTCGATTTTATGGTTTTATTTCTCTTTTTCACGGTTCGTTTGTTTCAATCCCTTCCTGCCTTTGAAGGAAAAATGGAAAGCCAGCGGTTGTTTTGTTCACGCTTATTTTCTCGGGGTGGAAAACGTCTGACCGGCTGGTTCCTTGGGCCGTGATTCGGATTGGGGGGTGGGGGGGTCCTGTGCATTGGCGCCCTCTGCAGGTGGGGCCGGGGAAAACGTGGCTTGTGTACGATCTGCCTTGTAAGTATGTATGTGTGTCCTGACTGTAAAAATGGACACAAACCTGCTCTGCAAACATCTTGAATCCGTATCACGCTTCTGTCCAGTGGATGGGTGACGTTGTGGGGTGGAGGGGGGCTGTTCTGTGCATCATGGCTCAAAATGCGGTCCGATTCTTTTGGACGTCTCAGCTCAGACCGCCTCCACTGAAGGTTCCCAGAGGAGGGACTGCCTCAGGCAGTGTGAAGTGTCAGCTCGGGATTGAAGAGGAGGTTTTGGCACTGCAACTGGATGGAGCCCATTGAGAGTACAGACTGGGGTTTTATTTTGGGGGGGAATCAATATCGAATAATGGTGGGATTGGGCCCAGATTCAGATGAAACCAGTGGGTCAGAGGCAGGCCGGTTCAGAAGTAGATATCACTATGCGGCTGCTTGCAGTGAAATAGAAGGGTGGCAGAATGGGGGGGCTGTGGGAAATGTCACCTCATCACTCCTGTTGTTCATCCTTTCACGTTCCCTTACCTTCTGTACTGGAGGGTTCATGTGGCTGCAGTTTACTGTTTCATGTATTTTAATGTTTCATGTATTTAATGGTGCAAAAGAAATCAACCAGTATTTAAAACTTACAGGCCACTGACCTGCGTACATGTGCAGAGAAGTATAGAGAGGTCTAGGGAGGGGGTGGGCATGTGTGTATTGCAGGTTACCCAAGGATTTAAGGGGGGGGGGGGGGGGGGGGGGGGGGGGGGGGGGGGGGGGGGGGGGGGGGGGGGGGGGGGGGGGGGGGGGG
>JABFEA020000067.1:15523154-15534702 GCA_019775915.2 Cyphomyrus plagiostoma | reverse complement strand
ACCAATTGGGGGGGTGGTGGGGGCCGGGCCGGGCACGTGTGCCCCGGCCCCCCCCCATGCTGGCATCCCCCGGCTCTTAATTGGGCATTACCGGGGGGGCGCCACAACCCCCCCCCCCCCCCCCCCCCCCAATCAAATCTCTCCCACTGAACCGTATGTTATGTCTCTGAAGTCATAACAAAAAGCTGTGTGGGGGTCAGGGTCTGTGGGGGTGGGAGCACCATAATGAGTTAAGGTAAACAGTCCGTCTGGCGCCGGAAGCAAGGCACAGCGGAGAATGGTGTTTGCACCCGCCGGCGTGAGCAGCTCTGACAGCGGCTAACGGGACCGCCTTTTCCTGTAAGCGCGCTCCGTGTTTGGAGAGTCTTGCTTGCTCATACCTGCGGTCAGGCACAGCGTGACTCCCAAGGTGATGTACAGTGAGTAAAGCTTGTCCTGTCATCGTGTTGGTCATTTTTTCCTCTTCTAGTATCTGGTGAAAGCCGCAGTCTAAAACGCTGAACGTCACCTGGTTAATCGGTCTGCTGATGAAATAAACTCCCTTGATTACGGCACATGGCATTGGTTCCCTTTATTTTCCTTTATTTTTTATTTTCATCATTTAGTTTCTCACTGAGAGCTTGTATTGACAAGTGAGTTGAACCACTCCATAAATGCTCCTTCATCCCAAAGACCTTCAGTTTGGTTAAGGTCACATGATTCCTCATGCTCCCTGAACCACTCTTTGACAGTTTGAACCCAATGAATCTTGGCTTTCTTGTCCTGGAATATGCCCATGCCAACAGGGGAGAAAAAACCCATTGATGATGGATGGAGGTGTAACCTGGCCATTCAGTAGATTCAGGTACTCAGCTGACTTCACTTTATTGCCGCATAATGTTATTGGGCTGTAATAATGATACAGTCATTGGCTCAATTATTTGCTGATATAAATTGAAATGGTGACTTTCTTTTTGCCCGGGCATTGTATATGTATATGACACCCCCAGGAGTGTTGTATAGTGTATATAACAGACACCCCCAGGAGTGTAACTGCATGTTTAATGATGGATGTACTTGGTGCCGGTGGCAGTTAAACAGCTTCCCTCCTTTCAGAGAATAAGCAGCAATGTCCGTCCCCCCCCCCCCCGAGGATGGAACTGCTGCATGTACCTGTGTCTGCCCTACACTCTCCTTCACCTCTCCTTTTTCTCTCTCTCTCTCTCTCTCTCTCTCTCTCCATCTTTCTGCTGCATCCCTCCTCCTCTTTCTCTCTTTCCCCTCTCCTTTTTCTCATCTCAGGCTTTGTCTCTCCCTGACTCTTTCCTTCTCACTCCCCTCTCCCCTTTTATCTGCTCTTCCACTTCCTCCTTCCCTCTCTCCTCGCTCCATTTTCCCCTCTTTTTCCCTCTTTCTTTCTCCATTCCTCCTTCTTTCCTTCCCGCTCTCCCTCCTTCCCTCTCTCCTCACTCCAATTCTCTCTGTCTACTTCCCTCACCCTACCTCTTTCCTTCTTCCCTCTCCTCATTGCATTTCTCCCTCTCTTCTTCCCTCTCTCCTTACTCTATTTCTCTTTCCTTCAATCTTCCTTTCTCTTCCTCCTTCCCTCTCATCTCCTTTCCTTCCTCTCTCCTCCCTTCCTCCTGTCACCCTCTCCATCTCTCCCCACTCTCTGTCCATATCACCCTCTTCATTCATATGTATCCTCTCTTCCCTCCTTCTGTCCCTTTCCCTGTCCTCATCCCCCACTCCCTCTCGTCCTTCCCTCTCTCCATCTTTCCCACTCTGACCAATCTGCTCTTGCAGTGTTTTGCCAAAGCACTGGTCAGTCTTGGGGTCTTTGTTATAGCTCTGATATGAAGGTTTGCTGGCTGGCCCTTCCTGTGTATACAGGGTGGCCCCTTCACCTCGCTAGTTCCCACCCATCCTTACCTTTCCATGACTTTTCCTTGTGTACTTTGCTTTTTTTGTCTGATATTTCTTGGATGGTGACCTTTGTGTATATATGCGGTTGGCTTGGGCCAAACGCCGTTAGTATCCGGAGCGTGAAAGCCCATGTTTGCTTTCTAGGCCGGCCGCGTCCCGCCTTCCTGGCTGCCTCGCGTGCGCTGCTCCTCTCACCACACGTCACCGTGGCATCGGCGTGTCGAGTCCCTGCATCCTTCTGGGTTTGGGACCTGTCTGGCGGAGCCGCATAGCAAACAGGGGCGATATTCCGGAATATGAAATATGCGACTGTGTGCGTTTTGCAGAAGCAGTGAGCTTTGGGGGGGTTGGATCAGCTGGGAGTCGATCATTTCATGCAGGGTTAGTGGGAGTCACAAGTCAGCTTCCTTCATACTTCATTCTTTCTTCTGTCTCAGCGGTTGATGTTCTCCAGATGTGTCTGTAGTATGTTTGCAATTTATGCTTTTTATTAAAAAAAGAAACCTCCCGTACTTTACAGGCATTTTTGCAGTGAGTTTGCTAGATCTTAGGTGGCATTGATCTGACCGCAAACCGTGATGCGGAACATGGAGTGATACAGTCAGAGAGTCGCTAGTGACATAGCGACGCAGTTTGCTTGTGGCGCTCAGCCATGTTCGTAACGGCGTCCCTGGCATGGTGACGAGTCCGTCACGTTGGTTCTCTCGCCGGTGTGGTCTGATGCCTGGATGAGGTGCCAGTGTTCCGGACGCCCCCATCACCAGCGACCTTCATCTGATATGGAGTGCAGTGTCCTACAGGTGTTGAAAGCGGCCTGTGGTGGGGGGGGGCAGGGCATCATCCGGGGGCTGCAATCAGGCCCTCATTATGGTCTCCGGTGTTTCAGGTGGCGCATTCACACATGCCCCCCCCCCCTCCAGCTTCTCTAAGTCTTCATTAGGCAGATCAGTCAGCACCCCCGCTCCCCGCACACAGCGAGCACCCAGCTGCCCTGCATTCAGTCGACAGGATGTTTTAGGCTGATGTTAAAGCCCTTATTGTCCACACACATCATGGCCGACATAATAGTGTGTATGCCGGGGGTGGGAAGGGGGGGGGCATTCTGGAGATCACCTGCCCTTATCATTGTTGTGCTGTGATGAGGCTCTCTTGTCAGTAGAGCAGCACTTGTCAATGACAACCTCTCCCCCATACTGGGCAGGGCGCGGGGAGGGGGTGGAATTCCCTTAGCCTTCCCTTTTTTCCGCTTTCCTTTCCACACTGCAACACTTAGTTTTTCATTTATTTATTTATTTATTAATTTCTCTCGATTGGCATTTCCGGGGACAAACGGAACAGCCTTTGTAGATTTTGGCTCCACTCTGTGGCAGGACGCATAGGGACCAGGGCCCGTCCTCCAAAGCGCTGCTCGTTGGTCTCTTCTTACTTGTCGGTTGGTCACTTAGCTGGTGTTGTGCAGTCTGGCCATTGACCTCCTTAATGCTGTGCGCCTCCTTAGCTGTCGATCTATTGCTTGTTACATCAATGTTGTCTTACACCAGAAATTTGTTCAGTGCCGATTGTAGCCGCTTGCACTTCAATCCTGTGCCATAACATGACCTGTAATTGCGACATCTGGCTGTATGTGATGCTTCGCCATGCTATGACCGATGCCCCTGCCCAACCTGGTGTGTCCTCCATCGGCCAGGCTTCTAGCTCAGCGTTACAGAGGGAAAACGGCATCTATTAATCTACTCCTGCTTTAATTAAAAGTGCATTGCCCCCCCCCCCCCCGAGTTCTCCCATACATGGTCTCTCCCACTGGGGTTATCTGCATTCTTTTCCAAGCTTCTGTGCATCAGGTCCCATGTGACACTGCCCTCCCTTGGGCACAAATACTGCAGAATTACCCCCCCCACCCCCACCCAAAGCTGCACTGTGCTACATACAATCATTTAGTGTTAACAATGTAAAGAATTTAAGACAGTGAAACATCTTTGTACTCAGGGGTCTGAAGCCCCCCCACTGTTCATGGTGCATTGTACAGCCAGCAGGTGGGGGTGATCGATACCAGTACAGAAGGGTGCTCTTACCTGCTGGCTTATGAGTGAGAGGGCTCATCGGCGCCCCCAACAGGAATATTTTCTGTGACTCGTTACTGCTGATGTGCAGTCCATGGCACCCCTGCCAGGGGAACAGCAGGCCTTATCTGGGGCAATTAATCGGGCAGCTCATGCCACAGTACAATTACTCGTAGATGATTTGGGAGCGGCCCACTGCCCGCGGCTTCGAAAGTCGTGGGAACGTGGGTTCATTCGCAGTGGCGTGCAGAGTGTGCAGGCCATGACTAGGCCTGTCATGATAACAAATTTTGCTGGACAATAAATTGTCCCAGGAATTATTGCGATAAACAATAACATCGCAGTGACGTCATATCCGTAAACGTCATACGGCTCACTTGCTTCCGGTTTGAGTAACAGCACAAGAAAGGATAAACTTGTGTTTCAGAAGCTAAAAAAACAATAATAATAATGCACCACGTCCTCAAAATACAATACAATTTCCACCCAAACCTCTGGGATATTTGGCAAATCCAACATATTTATACTCACGTTTCATATAATTTATTGCCACATTTTACTTTACCGCTTTATACTGAATACGTCTGCCTGCCCGAAATTGATAATTATAATTGGATGATCATGATAACCAATTTTTTCTTCTATCATTTCTTTCTATCTCAGTCTAACTGACACGTGTATATTTCTTACATGAATAATAGGTAATAAAACGGACAGCGTCACTAATTTTGATTGCAAAATATAGTACAATCATTTCAATCGCTTTTCGCATTACCGTACTGTATATATATCAAACTATATTACTATATTAAATTACTGAACTGTGTAAATATGCTATATAATAGTATAATACTGTACCTAAATATTCAATTTTATTTATACAACGTATTTTCACATTTTGTGAAAGCGTTCGCTGCAGCATCTCCATGGCTCATTTTATGGTGGTTTATCGTAAGCTTTGAGTCTATACAACACAAATCTGAATACTGAACAGCTTTAATTAGAACTCTGACAAAGTACCAGTGCTGCCATACTTTTACACTACGCTGTTTGTCGTGCTTCTTCATGGATCTGAAGCTGCAACCTCTCCTGTTCCTGTGTTTCGGTTTGACACTAAGATTAGCAAACACAGATTAACGCAATGTGTACTTAAGCACATAAAGAACATACTAAGTTAAATATTCTCCCCTAGAATGACTAGGGATGTTCATAGTTATTTCCTTCCCACACGCATACACTATCACTGTCCGGGAGTAGCGTCTATTAGTGTGAGCTATAGCTAACGCCAGCCACAAAGTTGAACAAATAAGACTCCTCTTTGTATCCGTGGATGTAAGACAAGGTAAACATCTTAAAGCCCTTCTCTAATTTACTCGTTGGTACTTTGCAGTATTTACAAAAGCGATAACTTTGGGCAAGTCCTGTAAACAGCATGTATAAACCACGAGAGTTCACGCCTCATTACTAGTGATGTGTCGCTCGCGAACGAGCCGTCTCTTTTTAGTGAACAATGGGAACCGGCTCCCGTTCAAGAGCCATTTTATTAATGTTTATAGAATTGTCCGGGTTTTTGAGCTGCCTAAACATTAAGGACGACTGTGGCCGGAACACGCTGTCTTCAGAAAAAGCCCACCCACTGGACAGCGTCTTATTTTTAACAAGCTCAAATCAGGTCACGCCAATCAGCATCAGGTTAAAGGAAGAGACGGGCGGGTTATTAAAAAAGAGCCAGTCGGCTCTTCTTGGTGAGTTGAGACAAACGAGCCGGTTTGCTAAAAAGAGCCGATATTTCCATTTGGTAGAGAGAGACACAAGGAAAACAAACAAGCATGCAAATGAAAATTATCGTGGCCGGAAAAATTATGGTCCTCATTTCAATTATCGTGCAATTAATCGATTTATCGTTTATCGCGACAGGCCTAGGTATGACCGGTGGGCCTCTGTGATGTAGTTCATCAATTGCAACACCCCAGATCAGAGAGGGTATTTGCAGAGCTAAGGTGGTACTGGGTATTAAGGGGTCGTGAAGCAGTGCGCCGCCATCAACACAATTGTGCTCACTACCGAAGGTGGAGAGGGCATCTGGACCCACCAAAGATAGTCGATCTCCCCCTATGTAGACAGCGGTTCTTTAAACCAGTGTTCTACTCTGACTGTTTTGGTCCATATACCATCAAGATTGGATGTCGCAATGAAAAGAGGCGGGGCGTACTTTTTAAGTGTATGATGACTAGAGCTGTTTACATCGACCTCTTAGCAAGGATCGATACAGATTCGTTTTTGACGGCTCTGAGACAATTCATTGCCAGGCGGGGGAAACCCTTTTAATTATTGTGTGACCAGGGGACCAACTTCAAAAGGGGAGAATGTGAATTAGAGGAGTCATGTGCTTCTTTAGGGGTGAAATGCAGACTCTTCTAGCCCTGTTCAGGTCATACGTCTTACAAACGCACATTACCAGTCCTCGTATATGTCAACGCAAGTAAATTATAATAATTACCGGGTGTTTTGTGCCGTAGTCGTCTCATATCCCTGTGTTTTTCTGCTGGCTGCGGCCATGACCCGAGGCGTTCACGTCGCTCTGTGGCAATCTTCTGTGCCACATTGCAGAAAAGGAGGGAAAAACATTTCTACCTTCTTGTAATTCACATATAGAGGCAGCCCTGTTTCATGTGAGTTTTTCCTATTTCATTTCAAAAGTTGGTTGAACCTGGTTTGATTTGTTAAACTACATGTGTTTAGGGTTCGTGGGCCGTATTTGTTGGTTTCCAGATGGTGCAACGTAACTTCAGTGGTTTCACTTTGATTACTGAGAATGCAAATCTTATTATTTCAGCTCTCGATCCCATCTCACTGCAGCACCATTTGAGGTTATCAGTTTGATTTTTTTGTTCTTGTCTTGGGTTCAATAGCGTGGCTGTAGGGAAGACTGCTGTGTGTAGTTAAGGACTGGAGTGATCGGGAAAATGCATCCGCGTGATAGGATCCGTTTGATGAAAGGCAGCTGGAGAAGGCGTACCTGCATCCGCAAGTTCCAGCTTCCCGACTCTGTGCCGGCGGAGCCGCTGCTAGGGGGTGCGGAAGCGGGAAAGCGGCGTGGATCCATCACACAGCCATCACTGCACGCTTCTCCCTGTGCCCACGAACGGCACCCTTATCTCTCCATTTTAATTACCTTGGAATGTGTGCCTAAGCTAGCTTTGCTTTAAAGTCCCGCTTTGTTTTTCCTTTATCTAGTTCCGCTACCCCCCCCCCCCAACTTCTGTAATTGACACATTCAATTAGGGCTGGTAAGTGAATCTGAATCGTACCTCAGGAGCTCTCGCAAGGAGCGTTAAAAAAACGGAAGTAAGGAGGAGACGCCTGAGGTGTTTTTTTTTTTTTTTTTTTTTTACTGTTAACCTCCCCCCTTTCATTAGACGGAGTTTGACCCCCTCCGACTCACGCGGCATGGCCCCCGTTACTCGTATTGCCATCCTTTCTCTTGTTCTGCTGCCACGTCGCACACCCGAAAACACGATGTCACCTGCGCGATCAGCATGTGACAGACTGGGAGAGAGAGATCCCAGAGACGCCAGCTCCCCCGGACGGCTGCTTTCACAAATTAAATGTCAGGGGGGAAAAAAAATAACGTTGACAGTCTCATTTGCCTTTTGGGAGGCTTGACAAACCCATATTCTTAAATAAGATTCTTATTACGCCACGCGGTAATCATAACGGAACAAAGAGGCGTGATTAACGATAGCAATTTATTGTGTCTGGGTTGAAAAGGGAGAGAGAAGACAAGGACGAGACATCATAGTTATCATAATTCATATCATAAATAACACTAGAGAGCCAATCAGCATGCCCCGTTAATGTCAACCCAAATAACCTTTGATAACAATTTACCATAGAATGCAGTCTCAGACCCCTAAAGTCACAATGTTATCTTACCCCTATTCTACAGTTATAGAATACAACAGTATTACCATATAGATTAGACTATTTATAATAGGGAATGTCATTCTGGGTCCTACTAGCTTAAAGGAGCATTTTTAATGTTTCCATTGTGGAGAAAGGGAGAGTGAGGTTGTCTCCAGGAGGAGATTACAGCATGCCCTTAATGTTGTGGCTGAGTCATCGAGCATTATTGCAACAAGGTACGTTTCTAGGAAGATAGCTCGAGCCCGATTCTCGTAAGCGAATTGAAAAACGCAGATACGCGTAGAAGCGGTATCACCAGAAGTTTTTTATATGTCTCGTTACCAAGATCCATTTGTCATTTATCTCTTCATCGTGTTGTTTCCCTGTAATTAAGAAGGGGGCCTGGCCGGGTCATCTGCAGTCTCATTAGAAGCCCCGTTTTGTTGTTTTAGCGTAGCAGAACAGCCGCGTGTTACTCTGCTAGACGACAAACCTCAGAGTGTCAGATTTATCTTGGAATTCTGTAGACATCATCCCACTTGAGTGAGGAAGGTAGCTATAAACGTGGCAAGACAACACACTATAACAATATGAATAATTTCCCTGACATTAAATTATGTGGAACACGATACAAGCCATAGCATGACACACTGTTGACATAGTTGGCACCAACCTGATAGCCCATGTCAGGCTAATTGTATTCTCCAACAAGCAGGGGCTGTTAACATATAACCATGTGGTGCTGGAGTTCAAAACCCGGCTGCTAACTGAACTGGACATAACGCGGAGCCGTCACCTTGAATATATATCTCACTAAATCATAGTGCATCTAACCTATTCCTTGTCTTTCCTGCAGAGGAAGAGGAGGAGCAAAACCTCGCCGACTTGGGCACCTCGGCTGAAGCCATGCAGGTCCCGTTAGACGAGGAGCAAGAGGAGATGGAGGAAGACGAGGCCGTCAATGATGAGAACTACCTTGGCAAGAGGCTCCTGGACAGCCCCGACTCCATGGAGCTCATGCCTGCCACTAAGAGACCCCGTCTCCCTGGCATCAACCTGTCAGATAGTCCGGATTGGGGGACTGAGCCCCGGGAGCCTCTCAGCTCCCTGAACTCTCAGCAGCTACCCCAAGGCACCCTTCCAACTCACCATTCGCTCAACTTTTCCAGCTCTCTAAACCTGTACCACGAATCTCAGGGCCCTCCCCTCTCCTCCAGGCCACAAGCTGCTAACGCAAGGCCGTCTGATGCCAAACCCACCTCAGTCCCAAGCCGAAAGCCCAAGATAAACTCGCCCCGTAGGCAGAAGATGAAATCACCCAAAAGGACCAGTTTGGGTTCTGGGTCAGGTAGCCCTATACGGTCACCTAAAGCTACTCAAAAGGAGAAAAAGAAGTCACCGGGTCGAACCAAGGGCCCAAAAAGCCCTAAGAGTCCCAAATTAGTCCTATCAAAAGTGTCCCACCCCCCTGGAAAGGCCGAGGCACAGTTGAGGCCACCCCTGGCCGTTCTGAGTGACAAAATGGGAATCGAGAACATCCAAATGCGGATGAGTCCAACAGCTGTGCCAGAACCTGAGAAACCTCACCCGGAAATCCAACAAGGGAGCCTCGAGCCCCCTAACAACACCATAGACGATTCTATCACTGCTGTCATTGCCAGAGCATGTGCCAAGAAAGAGCCTGATGCGTTTGCATTCGCTTCAGGCTCTGAGTCCGACTTATCTTCCAGTCCAAGGAGACTAACTATCTCGGAACCGATGACCCCAAGGCAGGAGCTTAGCGTAAATAGCTTTGGTAGGGTCACGTCAACGCCTATTCCACCAAATGCCGGTGCTGCTTTGGGCACCATGCATTCTTGGACGATGGATGACTCCATTAATGAGGTTATACGGAAGGCAAACCAAGGGGGCTCCTCGGGTCCATCGGCAAATCCCACATATATGTCCTCAGCTTCTGCCTCTCCCCCAACTCCGGAGCCCCTGCTCAAGGTATATGAGGAGAAGACCAAGCAGACTGTTTTGACTGACATGAAGAAGAAGCTGAAAAAAGAACTTAGGATTAAGATGAAGAAAAGGGACAAGGAAAAACTGAAAGAGAAAGACAAAGAGCGTGACAAGGGGAAGAACAAAGAAAAGAGTAAGGACAAGAATAAGGATAAGGAGAGGGACTTTTTCAAGGAGCCCAAGCTGCCCTGGAATGACATCGCCAGCCCGGAACACGACCAAGGAGAACTGTTTAGGCCCCAGGATTTGAACGAGGTCATGATACCCAAGGTGAAGTCCAAAGATGGCAGCAAAAAGGATAAGGACAGACACAAGGACAAGAAGAAAGATAAAGAGAAGAGCAAGAGGGATAAAGAGAAGCGGGACAAGGCCAAGGAGAAGAACAAGGAGGAGCGACAGAAATCCTCAGCATCCCAACTGGGCCCGAAGGAGACGCCGCTGGCACTTTTCAGCCCCTCGTTGTGTCTGCACCTGCCCCCGATACTGCCTCATTTGGCCCCCATCCTCCCAGACAAGGCCTTCTTAGAGAAGGACAAGGCCAAGGTGAAAGACAGGAAGAAAGAGAAAAAAGAGAAGAAGAAAAAGAAGGACAAAGAGAAGATCAAGGAAAAAGAAAGGGAGAAAGAGGAAAAGAAGAAAGAGAAGGAGAAGAAGGAGAGGGACAAAGAAACGCCGAAGGAGAAACACAAGGAGGAAAAGGTGATTTTACCTTTAAGGCTTATTTTCTTTTAGGTACTAAATGTGGTTTCCTACGGTCAAAATGTGCGCATTAAAAATAACTCTTAGAAATCCTATCAAAGAAATTACACAAACATAAAGTGCAGCATCTTATGCTGTGAAAATGTTAAGGATTTTTTTTTTATTTTGTAAGTTTGCAGATTGTAATTATGGATTCATGGAAATGCAGCAGTCGGGCAGGCGTTTTACACACATGTAATTTATTTTTATTTATGTTGCTTTGACAGGAATATATTGAATTTTTGCACCGGGGGAGGAAAAAAAGTTTGCCTTTAGCTGATTTTATTTCCGAGGGGCAGCCGTTCTCTTGTACTTTTTAAAGTGGTCAAAGGAGCTTTTGGAATGCCATTCCGTCCCCCATCTTGGCATACATAGCGGACTTTAATTGGCTGTTTAAATTTCACGTTTTCCTGGGCGCTGGAGCTGGGAGCCTGCCTCCACCGACTCCACTCATGCGTGTCAGTAAGACACTCAGGAGAGCACTGGCTATCAGCCTGTGTAAATCAGACGCGCATTAATGCTATGAGCAGACCTCTCTGCGACATGTGTCAGTGCGCAGTGTTTGCGCCGTCTGCAGTGCATGTGTGTGGGTGTTGTGGATGAACTTACTTCCCTTGTATCGCCCGCATCTCCCCAATCTTCCGCACGCCATCGGACGATAAATCGCTCCGTTAAGCGCGCACCGTATGTAATACCGCCCAGAAACCACTTTTTAAACTGGGTAAGCTCAGGAAGTCTCCCATCTTTCTTTCCCACCACCTTTTTTCTTCTCCTCTACAGATGGAGTTGGCATTCTGAAATTGCCCAACCCCCCCCCAGCACCACCCTCTCCTCCGCCCCACCAAAACTAAATCTCTTGATCACTTTAATTTTTTGCAAGGCTGCTTCGGCGGTTTTCCCTGGCAGGGTGGGTGCGGGGGGGAGAGAAGTCGAGA
>JABFEA020000067.1:15500643-15523054 GCA_019775915.2 Cyphomyrus plagiostoma | reverse complement strand
CCCCCCCCCCCCCCCCCCCCCCCCCCCCCCCCCCCCCCCCCCCCCCCCCCCCCCCCCCCCCCCCCCCCCACTCAGGCTTTATCGGCGAGTGCCTAGAGGTATGTGGTGAAGGAGGTAAATCCTGAGAGATTAGCAGGCAGACGCAGCATGCCGCAGTAAGGGGCTTACCCCACCGCTTGTATTAGTTCAGGTGAAAAGAGTATTGCTTTTACATAAAACTGGACAAATCCCCCCGACAATGTATTTTCCGTCAGGGTACAATGGAATCTACTATCTCTGCATTTCACCCCCTGTCCTGTGGGTTCAGTGAGCTCGGGAATCTAAAATACAGTCCCCGACCGGGCCACGGTCTCGCAGGGAGCGACTGCGTGAAATTTCTTCAGATATTTCCGAAATGTATTTTTTTTTTTTTTTTTTAACTCCACCCCAATCCTGTTTTACCGTTAACCAGTAATTTTGGTTTTACTGTAACTTTAAAAGAATTGCGTGCGATGGTTAGCAGACTATGAGGAAATATAAATATAATCCCCTCAAATATAGGAATGATGTGATTCCTTGCAACTATGTGCTGGATAAACGGATGGATGTTGGATGAGTGGATTGGAATCGGGGTCCAGTTAGATGTTTCTGATTTCCTGCCAAAGGAACGGGGGATGTTCTCTGTTTTGGTTTTTTCAAAGTGAAAATTGCATAAGATTCTTCCCTTTCCTAGCCAGGATGGTACTAATGATATTATATTCGGGGTAGGGGTGGTTCGAGATGCCCCCCAGTCTTCTTAGTTACAAACAGTGATTCGAAGCTCTGCGTGAAACAAATTTGCGTCAAAGGTCAACAACGTATTTATTGTCGTGACGAGATCGACTGCCGATCGGGGAGCGGCGCTGCGTTTGGTTAGCATCCCTCGCTAACGCGCTGGAGTGCATCGAACAGGATTCTGCATGTTTGTAATGGGCGTGTAATTATTACGTTTTGTGCTGGGGTGTTAAACACGTGTCGGTGCCCCCTCAGAAGGATGCGTTGCTTGCCGCCCCCATCAGCGCTCCGCCATTTTGGACACGCTGTAGCGTTTAGCTGCATTCCTCAGGCTGACGGTGCCGTTAGCCCTAGTGAGTCTTTTTTTTTTCCCCCCCTCCTCCCCCGGAACTTTCTCCCAAATATCATTTTCAAACCCAGCACTTATTGAATGTGCCCCCCCACCCCCAAGCTCAGATTAGTTCCAGGTTTGAGACGTGTGTTTAAATTGCTTGCGTTCCCTCGCTACCGCATATCGTCGATCTGCTCAGGAATATCAGAGGCGCCGGTTAATTTCGGGCAGATGAAAAAGGACTTTTGGCCTTGGGCGAGGGCAACGTCTTTTTGTTCAAAGCCTTCCTTCCATTGTTGTACGTTTACCACGGTGGCGTAGGCAGGGAAGGCTGCGACACCAGGGACCCCCACTGCCTGTGAGCCAGGGAAAGAAAGGGCCAGAAAACCTTCCTAAATGTATTAGTTTCACTCCCCCCACCCAACGCCCCCCATTGCCTTCAAAACCTCAGTAGACTTAAAAGGCCAGATCTGGAGAAGTTCTGTACATCATTTCATTACTTAATTAATAAATGAATGTGAGCACGTCTGTAATATCAGCAATACATTTCCTTTTTGGGGGGAGAAAGCCCCTTTGAATGAGCGGAGTGTGCGTAGATACAAGCAGGTTAAGTAGATGGTAGGAATGTAGCGTGGCGGGGGCCGTTTCGCCGGGCCGAGTCATTTAAAGGCTAATCAGCATAAGCAGATAGCGCTATCTGCCGCTGCCATTGTCTTGACCCTGAGCTTCTCCCAGCTGAGCAGAGCCCTTATCGAGCCGTTACAGAGGCCCCTTCCCGCCTCCCCCAGCAGGAGGTGGGCCGAGCCAGCCTGGGGATTCGGGGTGGAGGTCACCCCAGGGTCTTTTCTTACTGAACTGCTGCAAGGAGTCTGAAGGTCAGGCTGTAACCCCCCCCCCACCCCAGCAGGTGCAGCATCCCTCAGTTTAAGCAACGCCTGCCCCTCATCACGCTCTCGTAAATGAAGGTGCTCTTTAGCTGTCCGCTGGTCATCAGCTCCAGGTCCCAGAGGCCATGCTGAACCCTGGCTGCCGTTTGGGTTTTGGCTCTTTGGTGGGCTTTATGTGCTGGATGAAATGCTTTGTGTGCTGCCCGGTGATGAGTTCGGGTTTGGTAGGACGGTATGACCCTTTGGAGGCCGGTTCCTGGGGGTCTTGGCCATGCAACACAGGTGTTTGGCCTTGTAGGGGGCGCTGTGGACCTGCTGTCTCTTTGCCCTGGCCATTATTCACGCTCTCCTGTCCCTCTGAGACCTCTCCCATGTGCTCATCCTCCCCAGGTGAAGGCAGAACCCCCAGCAGTTCCTATCCTGTCCCCGGTCATTCCCCGACTCACCCTGCGCGTCCGAGCTGGACAAGACAAGATGTAAGTCCCGCAAGCCTACATGTGTCTGTTGGAGACTTTCTGTGATCCTGGTTGTTTCTCTTTCTCTGTCTGTGATGTTGTCTGAGTCTGTGACGGTATGTTTGTGTGAGTCTCTCCGTGAGTCCCTCTTTCTGTCAGAGTCTTTGACTCTGTCTCTGTCTATGTCAGCGTCAGTGAGTCTGTCTATGATTTGGTGTCTATCTGTGTCTCTGTGCTAGTGTGCCTGATTCTGTCTGTCTCAGTGTTTGCCTCTGTGATTCAGTCTCGCCACCTGTGTCTGTCTATGTCAGTGTTCATCTGTCTGTCTCTCTGTCGCTGTCAGTGTCTGTCTCTCTACTCTCGCTCCCCCCACTTGAGTCTCCCTGGCCGCAGGTTTTGCGGTCGCATTTCTCTTGGGATGCCGGGGCTGTGGCAGCACCATTGACTGTGAGAGGTGTCGGGTGAGCCATGTTCCATGCTGTGTTCCCATCTGAGGGCGGCCGCCAGGAGAATTCGGAATCCTCAGTGTTTATAAACTCGCCCCTTTGTTCTTCCCCGATACCGCAGCTTCCGCCAGCATCCAGGGAAGGAAGCGACCCTGCTTGTCAAACGTCTCTGTGCAGACGCTGTTCACCCCCATCTCCTCTGCTGAGCTTTCATCACCGTGCCCCCACCCACCGGCCAGTATTATCTGTCAGGGACCAATTATGCACAGACACCTGTTCTGAGGAGCGTGTTAGGAACTTGCGGGGGGTTGGGGGATGGTGGTTCAGTGGCTGTTCTTTGACACCAAAGCAGCACCACCAGGTGATTCACAAGCTACCCAATGAGCACACGGCAAAGGTCCCTCTTGACCTCTGACCTCCGCAGGTTCCAGGGTCCCATCAGGAGGTGGATTTGCTGCTTATCTCTTCTGTGCACTAAGGCAGGAATGGCCCACTGTCAGGGGAAAGTTACCGTGATAAGATGCAAAAAAAATAAAAGAAAAAAAACCAGCTGCTTCCAGACCAGACCAGACTCTCATACCTGCCAATCTTTCTGTTGCTCTGCAACTGTGTTTTATTTTTCTGACCAAATATGTCAGCAGCATATTTCATGTTGCAAAGGGGAAATTGGTGTCAGTGATTCAACATTTGATGAAACTCTTTGTCCTTTCTTTAAGAACAAAGTGTTTTTAGAAAGGAAAAACCATTGAAGACCAGAGGCCTTGAATTTGTTTGACATCTCCTTTTCCTCCTGTCTGCCACCCCAGAGTCATCAGCAAGGTGGTCCCCACTGCCGAGGTAAAGACCCCTGTGGCAAAGACCCCAGCGCCGAAGGCCGCCGCTGCCAAATCCGGACCTAACAGCCGGGCACGCACGCCACCCCCTGCTCCAATCCTGTCCCCGGTCCCCCCACTACCTCCCGTGATTCTCCATCCACCCCCCACGGCCCCACCCTCCGCCTCCCCTACCCCAGGCCTGCCTCTACCACCCTCGTCCCTGCCACCCTCGTCCCTGCCGTCGGCCAGTTCCTCCAAGATGCCCGTGCGCAGCGTAATCACCGAGACCGTCAGCACCTATGTGGTGAGTCGTGGTGCCACTCTGCTCCTGATTGGTTGCCAGTACATCTGCCTGAGCAGGTACAGCTCAACCGGGATGGGCTCCAAGAAGGTCAGGTCTTCACCTGTCAGGATGCCCCCCATCCATGTGGTCTACAAGTGCTTCCCTGAATCCTGGTTGATAAAGGGCAAGTAGAGCAGTGGATTTTCTGTAGGTTCTGAGGTGTTCAGTAATGGGTTCTTCATAGACTCCTGTTTCCCACCCCTTCGTTCCCAGCGAAATTCAGGCGTCACACCTTGATTTTCCTCTCTAATCTTGTTTCCCATGTGATTCTCGCTTAAAGATCAGAGACGAATGTGGCAACCAGATCTGGATCTGCCCTGGGTGCAACAAACCAGATGACGGGAGCCCTATGATCGGGTGCGACGACTGCGACGACTGGTACCACTGGTAAGGGCTCTCGTTCCACTGATACACTTCAGAAGGTCTTCCCTCAGTAGACATGATGTTCAGTTAAACCAGTTTGCCCAACTGGGCAAATTCATATTCAATGAGTTGCTTTTCAGCGGGTAAGTAAATCAGTCTGGTTCTGTTTTAGTCCTGATGCTGTATAGCATGACTCCTGATTCTTACTGGGTTAATTATATACCATCCTTTGTAAGAACTTTGGTTTTAGTCTTCCAGTTGAAACTCCGTTTCCAGAATCCAGTTCAGCAGGAGCAATTAAATAAGTTCTACCCACTTGTAAATCTGTCATGTCCCAAGCTTTCATTTGTAAGAATAATTGGACCTTGACGGGTTTTATCTAAATGGTGATCGGAATGGAAAGACCGTAGTCATTACTGAAAATTGTGCGGCGTTTTTTTAAAGGTTTCCATCTGGTATTCACTTGAAATAATTGACCTTTTAATGGCTGAAACATATTTTCTTAAAGCTGCCTGTTTAATGGCGATGGTGTGTTGGAGGAGTGTGAGGAGGATGAGATGGATTGATTGGGGCTTGAAGTGAGGCCTGGCAGACGGTGGGCGTCAGCCTTTTAAAACAGGCCGACCCTTCGGGAAGCGAATGCAGGCCATGCTGAGGAGGATGCTCAGCGATGACTCCAGCAGTCCTGCCTTTAACAAAGCCAGAGCGCAGCCTCAGCCGTTTGGACTGAGGAGGCCTGATTATGGCCATCACATTCCCTCCCAATCACGGGATGCGGCGTGTAAACTAGAGCCGGTGTAGGCGGGGGTCAGTTACACCCCCCAGCTCATTCTGCCCCGAGACCCCTTAGCGGAGCAGATCTTCCTGGCTTTGTCCAAACAGGGACGTATCACTTGACTTTTAAGCCTGTCGCTTCTGTGACTGCAGCACACAGACGGTCACCAACACCAGAGTGACTTTCGTTTAAGCCACACCTCCCACAGAAAAGCAGAGGTAAACCTTCCTTAATGTGTTAGTTTCAGTCTCCCCCCAAAATGACTTAATAAAGGGTTTTAAATAAACATGTTGTGACCCAGTGCTTTGAGACCTCCCATAAATGGAGAACAAGCCAACAAAATCCATTGTCCTCCACTACAGAAAATGCCTGATCATCCAATACAGTCATCTTTCCTTATCTCAGTAGCTGTCTTTAGCTACGATGCTGCTAACTTTAAATATTGATGGAGTTTGAAGGTTAAATATCCATCCATCCACTTTCCAACCTGCTTATCCTATTGGGTCACGGGGAAGTTTAAATATTAGCCGGCAAAATCAACCCAGCCTGATGCTGGTACCTTGATTTTGAACCAGTTTGTTCAAAACCGATGTTTTGTGCATCTCTAAGTTCTTACTCTTGCTGCTATTAGTGGTAGTTATATTAGTGGTTGCTTAATGGAATGGGATGCGCACTTGTGATTGAAAGCTTGCTGGTTCGAATCCCTGATCAGCATGGTACCGCTGAGATAGTCTAAGCAAGGTCCTGCCCCCATGCACTGCTCCCCAGATGCTGAACAAATTGCCATGTCACGATGGCACATACGAGTTAAATGCAAGGCACACATTTCATTGTTGTGTGCTGCAGTGTGTCAAAAATGTCAATCACTTTCACTTAACTATTAGTACTATTATTACGGGTGTTTGCTATTGCTGTTACTCTGCTTAGGCTCTTACTATCGTTTAGAATCAAAAGTAGTTACATTAATAGTAATAGTATAAGCATCAACAGTAACAATACTATGGCTGTCACTATTACTATTGTTACAACTGCTATTACTACTGCAATTTTTCTTGCTTTTAATATGACTGTTAATTTGACTCCGCTCTTTACCACCGAGGTTTTCCAGCTTCTTCGGTGTAAAAAATAAAAACAGTGATGACAACGGGTAACATTTGTATTCCACCATACCTGAAACCATTACCTGAGAGATGTTTCATGTCATATATTGAGCTAGTAGTATTTTGCTAAATGTTTTTGAACATTTGTGTCGCAGAAATGTGTAGGGTCTCACACCTAGGGAGGGCCATAAGGTTTAAGGTGGAGCGTGCAGCTCATGCAAGGAGCAGGCTGAGCTGCTTGGATGCTGGTGTTACAGAGGGGCGGAGAAATATGTATTTTTTATTCCCTAGCTCAGGAGTGGGCAGTCTTATCCGCGAAGGGCCGGTGTGTGTGCAGGTTCTTGGGATAACCTTTTGGTCAGCTGTCCAATCCCAGGTATGAGAACACTTCTGCCAAGGAGTTGCAGCGAAAACCCGGATACACAATGGCCCTTTCTGGATAAGACTGGCCACCCCTGCCCTAGAGGGTATCCTGGCATATTCAGCAGTGAAATGAACCAAACCATGTCCATTGGCTTGGCAGAAACAGGACCTGAGTCCGAACCTACTAGAAGTTTAAGTTCAGGACAACTGTCTATAAAACTCTCCTAGTCTGTCCAATATTCTGCATGCAACTGAGCATGGTCTCTTCTCTTCCCTTCCCGTCTCTCTCCCCTAACCCCCCTGTTCCCCAGGCCCTGTGTCGGTCTCATTGCTGCCCCTCCTGAGGATGTCCAGTGGTTCTGTATCAAGTGTGACAGCAAGAAGAAAGACAAAAAACATAAAAAGCGGAAGCACAAAGTACGCTGACCAGCCACCCAATCGCATTCTGTGTTACTGAGAAGCCACTTCCTAACCTGTTACATGATTGGATATCCAGTCGCATTTTCCCACCAGTCTCCAGTTCCAATGAGCTCAAAGACCCTGAGGTAGCCATGTGCTTTCTGCAATATGCCATATAAGGTGTTTCATGTACATAGAAAAACTGACTGTGTATATAAATGTACATAGGACATCCTAATCAGATCTTTTCTTATAACCCTGACTACTTTTGTTACTCACTTATTCATTTTTAACTAATGATTCTTTGTAATTATTGTACATTTTTTAAAAAGAAGTTTGTATTTGTTGCTTTTTCTCAGTTATCACATTGCTTTTCTTTAGTCCTGCTTTTTGTAAAATATTTTATTTACTTGATATTGTTATTAAAGAATTTCTCCTTTAAGTATGCATTTGGAATCCATGCAAATCCTCAGTGTTGCTAAACAAAAAAAGCTTAAAAACCTTTTATGTGCCAGAATTTCTGCTTTTAATTTGTCCAGTTTAATTTGATTATGATTAATGAATTGTCTTTTTTCCATGAGTATATATATATATATATTTTGAGTTTATAAATACTGTATGTGCTGAATTCTGCTGTCGTGAACTCATAAGGCCTGTATGATATTGCTTTCTATAGTCAGAATGATTAAATTAATAAAAAGAGCAACATATTTTTAAACAAAATGCTTTGAAATGATTAACTTCTCACAGGTAACGTGACCACTGCCAGGTACTCATCTGTCTGTTTTTTTCTTTCTTTTCCCCCTTTGGCTTTTATTGTATTATGAAAATTAAGGAAATTAAATTGACAGTTTTGCCGTAAGCTGTGCTAAGTGGAAGTGTCCGAACTCCACGTCCAAATGACGGTGCTCCTTTGCCGTTTGCTGGTCACCAGCTCCAGGTGCCAGGGACCACACTGAATCCTGGCTGCCGTCCGGGTTATGGGTCTTTGGTGGGGTTTATGTGCTGGTAGGATGGTATGGCCTTTTGGAGGCCGTTTCCGGGTGGTCATGGCCACGCAAGCATAGGTGTTTGGCCACATTAAGTAATTCACAATTGCAGCTATCAGGAAAGTTCAGAAAGTCAATATCATGTAATGGTAGAAAACAATAGTGAAACTTTATTGATCCCCATGGGGAAAGCCTCTTTTCACCTACCCCATATGTGAAACACAGATACCTATACAGGTGACAGCAGGCCATGGGGGTTTCAGTGCAGGGCCGTCCAGTGTGCAGTGCTCCTGGAGCTGGGGGTTAGGGGCCTTACTCAGAGGCCTAACCACAGCAACATTCTGCCAGCCCCAGGATTCAAATGGGCAACCTGCCGATCACAGGCAAGACAGGCAAACATAAGCATTACTCTACACAAAATGATTCAAAGACACACGATGGACAAAATTATCATCCATGTTCATTTCCATCTGCAAATTTTTTGAAGCTGAATAAATTCTGGATGTGTTCTGTTACCTCCATTATCCCGGGTCTGGGGTCAGATCTTGGCCCTTTTCTGAGAGTGAGGAGCTACAGTGTTCTCCCACCACATCCTGTGTTTACTGTCTAAATGGCCTGTGTGTGTGTGTCTCCTGCAGTGCGTTGGCACCTCTCCAGGGTATACCCCTTCCTTATAACCTGTGCTTCCTGTAAATAGGGTCCACTATTTGCCTGTAATTCGCTGCACTCTGTGTCAATTGTATTGGTTCTTTTAAAGTATAACTTTCCAAAGTCCAGAAACAATTATATTTCATATTGAAATTCCCAACTCCCATTAATTGCTATGGAATGGAGTCACTGATTTCCTACAATTGCTTATATAAAAAATGTTGGGTTTCCTAGAGTCCAGATGATCCATTGCTGTTGGGAATTCCCTGTAGACACCCTCAGCTTTACACATCAAGAATATTCTGTAATATCTGCTACATCCTCCTGCAGAAACTTCACCTTACCGGTGTCTCTTTTCTGCAGTCATTCATGTTCCCATGTGAAAGGATGCCTGCAAAAATAAATCTAATTGGAAAAAGTTGTGGTACAAATTGTCTATACAGTCTTCAGTGACTCATAACCCTCACCTGAAAAAGTAGGTTTGAAAATGGAAGTGATTCATGGATGGATTCTCCATGGCAACAACTGTCTTACTATGTTTTGATTGCAGATTTCTTTCCTAAGCACTGTGTTTGTTATTCTGTGTATTTCTGTGTAACGGTGTGGCTCGCACTGGGAGGAATGTGCTCTGTGAAGAATAAAGTCATATCTGTTGGGCTTTGAGGCTGTTATGCATCTTCTAATCCCGGCGCCCTTATTAAACTGAAGGAGCGATGAATCTGTGCCGCCTTTTGGCAAAGACCTGTGTGCTAAGGTGCCATGAACTTGGCACTAAACAAACATTCCAGCATGATAATGATCCGAGGAGTGTATGAAAATGCACAAAGAGGTGTACTTGAGTATAAAATTGATATTCTGTTCAGCATCATCTCCGTGCCTCTGACAAAGTTTTCAGACCTCTCCAGGGATGTTCGAAAACAAGCTTGTAATCATGAAGGAGCCAGACAAACCATTTAAATGATGAGAGACCTCCACCAGTGACAGTCACAGCATTATGAAGCACCACAGGGAGTATCCTTTCAGGTACATCAATAGTATGTTTTGACTTGGTGTAAAATGTAGATTTTCAGCAATTGTATTGAATTATGTACGTGGATAGATTTTTCACCAATTTACGGCCAAATATTTTTTGAAAATAGTGTATTATATCAAAATTGCAAAGAGCATGAATCTTAGATAAGTGCACAATAAGAAGTGAATTGTTAATGCTCTTTCACAAACTTAAGCAGGTATTACTTGTGGCCCTCCTTTGTCAAGATTCCACTGAGGCCGTGCACCAGTGACACACCACACTGCAGTGTCACTGCTACCATCTGCAGTTTGCCTCAGTCACCACACTGCTTTTGGTCTCTGCCCCAAGAATGTGAACCCATGACTGCTGTTTCCCCAATCATGGATGCAGAGATCATCCTTCTTTTCCGTGAGCCTTCAACATGTGTGACCCTCTATCACGCAGGTGTCAAACTCCAGTCCTGCACATTTTTGGGTTTCCCCTCATTTAATACACCTGATTCAACTCCTTGTGCTAATTATAACACAATTCCTATGCTGAATCATCTGCGGTCAAACTAAGCAAAGACATACAGGACTCTGGCCCTCCAGGACTGAAGTTTGACCCCCCTGCTCTAGCATATTATCTGTCCAACCATTTTCCAACCACTTAACCTGCTCAAGACTGAGTTACAACCTGGACACAGGATGCTGGTCCATCACAGGGCATATGAGTAATTTAGACATTTATGTGAAGTACATGACTTTACTGTGGGAGGAAACTGGAGAACCTGAAGGTAACCCATCCAACAAGAAAAGAACACACAAAATGTACACACCCAGACTGAGGGCATCTAGCATCTTATGCATTTCATTAAACATGCCATGGACCACATGAACCACAGCTTGAAACAGTTTTCTCAGGTGTTCTATGTTGTGTGGTGTTCACCAGACCATATCTTACTTGGTATAGGTATTATGCAGATTTGCCAGCCACAGCTTTCGATTCCCTGCTGAAACCATAAAAAAAATAAAGTGAATAGATTCAGCAGCTCAGTGGAAGGCAAAGTAGAAGAGATAACCAAGTGAAATGAAAGACTGTCTTTGGTGGTTTGGATTTTGGCTCACACAGAAGGGTGCAATTTATTATGACATCAAACTAGCTCAGAAACAACAATTTGGTGCTTTTATCTTAAACAGTTACAACCATTATCTTTTATCTGGTAGCTTTTTATCCGCGTTTGTTTAGTTTGAATTGCAGCAGAATGACCTTCTACTTTTTCATGTACAAACACACCAGGTAGTAGCCTATTTTGAGAAAATACATTTAACTTAAAAAAGCAAATGAACAGATGCGGCACATATAAACATTGCTGTTGCCAAGCAATGTTACAAAGTTGTAAAGTGTAGTTTGTTGACATACACAAACCGCCGACACAGCCCTTAACCTTGAAAGCTGTGTACAAATATCTTTATATAAATTGTTTATATTGCATAAAAAATAAATGATAATATTCTTTCACCTGTATATTTCTTCGGGTGTATTTCTTACCATCATAAATGATATGAATGGTCTTCATATTGTAACTACTTGTGAGTGCCTAATACTTAATGTTTTCTAATATTCAATTATTAATTAATTCTGCATGAGGTATTTTCCAAGGTCTCCATCACCTATGGTCGCTATAGTTTAGTCAAACGATTAGTCGAAAGGGTCATCGTTTAACATTACCCAGACCTACACAAAGATGATATGGGTTAACAAGGCATAACAAATAATACGGTAATTTAATCATGACTTACTTCGAACAACACAAGACACCAAGGCAAATTAATGCAGCTTCACTTTCATCAATAAGTGATCGATAAGGGTGGATATTTCCAAAACACAATTCACCTACAGCAACGAAGAAATAATTTAAAATGTATAAGTAAATAAGAGTTTCTTAGTCAAATTTAGTTTCTGCATATGCATTTCAGGCATATTAATTAAACTGTTATCAACTCAGTTTAAAGTATAACTTTAAACATATAAAATACATTTGAAGTAACTGTGGAACTTGCAGCACTGGCAAATGACGCCCACTATACTGCAGATATGCAAGTCATGACATGATTTTATGTAGGCCTATTCACATCATAAAGTGTCTAATGATAGTCCATCGTTTAACGATCCCTTTCAATTAGAAATTAAAATTTGGTCAGATTGTTGTAATTGGAAATGGGGTCTGGTGTGCGAGTATTCCAATCATTATTTAATAAGTAAAATTGCTAGTTATGGCATTTTGGGTTGGATTGCGTGATATCTTTGGTTACATTAACTCCACGCTAAGACAAGAAAACAATCTAACCGTAAGTGAACTGCTATACTTACATAGTTGGTCGTTCTAGGTAGGCCTAATTTAGACAACCATATGTTTTATTTCCTTTCCTAGGTTCAACCACTGCATGTACTGATATTTCATCGTACCCTTTATTCGACCAGTTTAAACTTTTTTATTTTGAAACGTATATGTATATATTTCGTACAAATTGGATTCAACCCATATGGTTACGGATGTATATGTCGTGTCATTCCATTTGAAGTGAGAATTACCCCACCATTTATGTCTGTGCGTGTGTGTGTTTTGTAGGCTAAGCAATGTACGAAGATTTCATGTGTATTGTAGAGAATCGCAAATGCGGGTAATTTACATTACAAATTTAATACCTTAATGTACATGTTGGAAAATGACCTGCCACCTGCTGGCCGTTCTGAAAACAGCAGAAACTCCTGGAGGCTCGCGCGTTTTGCTGTAAATGAATGTTGGTGGAAACTTTAATCTACATGTTTCAATTTGACTTTTGGACTGTACCCATAGACAGATACTTAAAATATAATGTAAAATATAATAAAATGAAACTGTGCATCAAATAGGCTAGAGAAAAGAACCATTAAACAAAAATTTGATAGTGTGTGTGTGTGTGTGCGTGTGTGTGTATGTGTGTGTAGTACAAATATACGCTTAACGCCTGCAATTAGCAATGATAATAATAATAGGTTGAACTATATAAATAACAATTATAGACTTGTAAAGTTCCAGCCCAAACTCACTCACAAGCTCACAAAAACGATGTATTCCACAACCCAAGTAAAACACATTTATGTTACTCAAATTTAGATAGAGTTAAAAATATATTTAGGGTATTTTGCTTTCTGTAACCATCTTCAGAACAATTAACACCAATGTAATGAACGGATACATTGAACTATGCAGCAATACAGATTTCATCATACATGCCAAGTTCAGACCTTACTTTAAAGGTATTACGAATTTATTTTGTTTTGATAAAGTAGTGAAGTACAACATAACAAACCGATACAAGAAGTTCTAATTTGAGAACTTAAAAGAAATATGCTGTTATTTTTTTCCTGCAGCTATGAAAAGATGCTGTGCAGAGTATTAATTGTTCGGGTAGAACAAGAGGACATATCTAACTTCATATGAAAACACGCATATCTTGATTTCATTTTAAACGCAAAACATTGCAGAATGAATTATGATTATAGTTAACCTGAGAGTTGTATTTGTTGCATTAAAATTGCTTTTGCTATTAAATGTATTTTCACAGTTCACTCTGTGATTAATGCCAAATATATTTACAGATTTTTTCCCTTTATTTGTATTCTTATTCAGTACGTGCTGAGTAATTGTTTGGGCATGTAATGATTTAAATACCATTTTAAATGTTTATACAGTAAACAATAGTCTGTGGTTTGTGGGTATAAAAAGTCTCTTGGCGCCATGTAAAACTGCAAGAATATCAGGGATTAGTTTGATAATAACACTTGCACAAGACGTTGGTTTAATGCAGTCAGCCTGATAGGCATGTGTCCAAGTGCAAGATGTTCCAGAAAGATATTTAAAGAATTTGAGATTTGATCAGTTTTGACAAAGTGAATCATTCCACCAGTTACTGCTCGTCTTTGTATGTGAAACATAACGCATTGTGAACCAGACCTATTCCTTCGCCTATATTGCTACAGCCTTGACTTTCGTGGGTGACATTATTTTGCAGTAATCGTTTTAAATTATATTTCATTCTAGTTATGGCATTTTCGTGGTAAAGATCAAAATTGGGTTGTTTTAACTTGAGACATTTGAGTTTCCTGTTATCTGCAATTACGGTAAAGTAAGCCTTGTAAAGAGTAACCTGAGACGGGGAAAAGTGAAGGATGAACACTCTCAACCGGTGCAACAGTCAGGCGTTAAAGTGACTTTGTGCCCCAGTCTGCCGACTCCTAATGCAAACTAATATAAGCAAATAGATCAAGCTGATCCAGAATCAGATTAAAGTGTCACAATATAGTTGCAATTTGTGACGCTAGATCACATGCCCCTGGGACCTCTCTTGATCACACAATTAAATAATGTCAATTAATTTTGCAAGGTTACCCCCTAGGGTTCACAATTAGGGAAATTCTCTCTTGTATGGCCACTCAGTGTTGTTATAAATCATTTCATGTTATGACTACTCCAAGCATCATAGATTGTAGGCCCATTGTAGGGGCATCGTATCGCAGGAAAAAAAACGGAATATGTCTGAATGGTTAGTTTGCAGATTCTGTACAGTGTTTTCATGTAAAGTGGAAGATTTTTTGTCATTGCCAGCGGAAGTAGGTAGGGCCATTATGCATCCACACAAGGCCGAACCGTGGCCATAGTCGGTGTCTTGATCATACTTGGGCAGTTCATCTCCCCCTCAGAGGCGTCAGTGGATTTTTTTAAATAAAAGAAATGGATAAAAAAAAAAGTGCCGTCACATATATGTGCTATTTCGGGGATAACTTTGTGACGACCTCTGTTGCAAATGGGCTACGGGCGCAAAATGACGGCCTCTGAGCAGACATGGAAATGGCTTAACGCTATCGCCGTCTCCGTGGAAACCATCAGAGTCCCCATCTCGCGGAGGGAAATGAGTTATGAAAAGGCTGGAGTGAAGCAGGGATTAAAACATGATCCCGGGGACAGCGTGTCAATCAAAACCAACTCCTAAATCTTGCTGTTTTTTGTCCTGACAAAATTGTGTTTGAAAACACAGCACATATTTAAAGACTAAATGGACGGCAGGTACCACTGTCATAAGTAATTTTATATTCAAATTAGTTCTTTATCTCTAATAAGGGCAGGTAAAATTATAGAGGTCGGCGCTTTAAATTCTGTGAATGGTTTATAACACGTACTGTTCATATTTGTTTGCATTCGTAGGCCTATATCATTTAATACCACATTTGTCTCAGTCATATTATAATAATGCAATTTTGCAGTAATGCAAGAAAAGGGAAACAAGCGCGAATTTTGTCCATGAATGGCGGTTGAATACGTGGGCAAGCCAAATCAAATATTCTTATAACACCACAAACTACTGCTTTGGATAATACACATCTAAAATAACAAGTAATTATGACAGAGATGTAAAGACAATGCGTTGAAATACTGTCAATTTCATTTCTGACATCATATGAGTAAATCAATAGATAATCAGTATATTACGTAACCCAACTGTACATAATAGATGCAAAATAAATCAGAAATTGTCATAATTAGCGTATTTTCCAAAAGGCAAACGCGTGAATTGAGCAAGACTCGGTTCATATTTGTTGATCTAACTAAATCAATCATCTGAAGTCTCGGACTGGTCAGTGGATCTGAAGGTAGAAAGATACGTAGAAAAACGACCAAATTGGCTTGACCTCTGTGCTATTTGATATTTGCCTCTTTGACACTCATTTAGAAGAGACGGCGGACAAGTTGGGCTTGAAATGGAAGCCCCGTGTGGGGGGATACGGCGAACATGATAGCCGCAGCCTTGCATTCTCCAAAGGCTCTCTGGACATTTTAGCCCAACTCGGTCGTCCTTGGAGCGCCAGAACGTCGCCAAGGAGGGTGTAAACGTTAAATGTTACCTATTTGTTCTAAAGGCTGTGATGAAAATGGTCCGTCTTTTCATAATTACTTTTCCACTTAGTCTTCCTAGATTCTTGCAAATTGCCGGCCGTTCAGTTTTCTTTAAGACCATAATTCGAATACTTTGATGAATTCCGGAATAAATAAAGATTTGAGAAGAAAAAAAAAGACAAAGACTCCACTCACACAGAGCAACACCAATATCATAATACTTATCGTATAGAAAATAAACATAACTCAAACGGGGAGATGAAACCATATAGGCTATTGTTTGGGTGATTTTGACGTTCGTTTGATCCGTATCAACCTTATTTTATCGGCGCCCACTGTCGGCTGCCTTATGAATATGTGGTTGGATCGATGTGGGAGGTCGAGTGGACGGAAATGAAATATTTCACTGGAGGTTAAATGCCCGCTCTTTTTATTCACACCTCATTGCAGATTAAACAAAATTTATAAAACCAGTGAAGTTTCACGGGCTGTTTTATACAGCCCTTCTGCAAGTTAATTTGTAGATTATCCACATGAGCTCTCAACATTTGCCGTTTAAAAAACAAAACATTACGCTAAAGAGCATCTTACATTAATATCACAGTAATTACACTTAGTCAAACTTCAGTTTACTTTAACTAAGTAACCTAAATGAAAGATGCCCAGCTTGACGTAATATGCCAGTGAGATGCAGAGCGGCTCCTGCGCTGTACGGTTTGAGGTGTTGAGTTTGTTTTAAGTGGCAGAGGGTTTGAATTAAAACTGATAACATCTGAGCGGCGTTGCCAAGACATTGGAAAATGACGGATCCCGAGATACATTTACTGAGCATTTACATTTACTGGTAAATAAGAGACACGTAATGAGAATATGAAAGAAAAAACAGAACATTGCACACCAACTAATTACAACTGCAGTAAAAAGGAATATGCAGGGAATACGCGGGAAAAACACGTCATACACAACTAACGGTCAGTTTATACTAATTTCACACATCGCGGGCTTCTAGTGTTTTTTTGCATATATGGATGATGATGATGATGATGATGATGATGATGATGATGATGATGATGATGATGATGATTATGGTGACGACGATGATGACAAGTTGTTGTTGCTGGTGATGTTTTAGACATCCCACTGTCCATTAAATGGTAATCTTTTATTTATGATCATAAAAGCACCTGTGTAATTGTGCCTTCATTCCACATATTTATGTTGTAAAGCCTGTTAGGAGAAGTAGGTACACAGAATAAGCAATTTTGAAAAGATTCTTCACGGCGAAAAAATTGAGCATTTTAGGCCTACTTAATAAGTCGCGTATTATAACAATGTCATAATACCACCACTGAGCTACGTCATGCTGGGGTCATCTTAAGTCACAATGTTTTAGTATTCCTTAGGAATCCACTAGTGCAATTACGGTTTATGTCCTCAAAACTACAATATTTATACACGCTAAACAACATGCTCCGGTTTTTCTTTGAGATTAATGATATTTTCCAAAAGAGTAATCATTAGAAAATTAAAAATCTTGGCGGTTTTCATCATCAGGAGGGGTGGGAAATGCAGACAACGGGGTTCAAAATAAATTGGCTTCATCGGATCTTTTTAGATGCAAATATTTTGTTATCTTCGTTTTACTGTTCTGTTTCCCTGTTTATTATTAATTATCTCTTCTTGGTGGAAAATAAATCATTCGAAATTAGGATCTCACGGCTTCCAACATAGGCAGGGAAGCCAGGTCAATCTTGTTAATTTCAGCTTGAAATTGACGCCGTAATTATAGTGCGACATGATTGTGGGACACTAAAAAGCAAAATTACACCTAGCTTGCGTGCTTATTTGTCCATCCATCCATAGATTTATGTTTATTTATTTATGCGTCTATTTATGCATCTATTTATTTATTTATTTATTTATTTATTTTCATTAATTTTTTTATTTATCCACCCATCGATTTATGTTTATTTATTTATTCATCTATCTATCTATCTATCTATCTATCTATCTATCTATCTATCTATCTATCTATCTATCTGTTTGTTTGTTTGTCTATCAGATAAGCCTTATATTTTAACAGTTAAAATTGTAAAGATATTTGCCCGCTCTAGGATAAAAAAAAACAGCTTCTCTCACAAAATTGGCCATCACTTTCTACCATCAGATTCATTGTGATGTATTAGATGCAATAAATTATCCCATGTAACAAAACATCGTGAGCTGAAAGGCTGATAATCTGGCGCGCGGAGATAAGGACTCATTATTCCAAATCATTATGAATCCAACGTTGGCTGTGACTTCTTTCTTAATCAGCTTCTGTGATCCTGGATATGTGAACGGAGGAGATAAGCGAAGAGTCATTTATAATTCTCCCCACCTCGGCCTAATATTTTAAAATCGAGTCAGAGGAAGAGAAAAGCAGCAAAAACACAGAGGTGCGGTGCGCGCATACGGCACGGCATCAGAATAACAAACGAGGTAAACAAACAAACAAATAAATAAATAGACTGGATTACGGTAGTCATGGAAGATTTAATTACCTTTTTATGACTCGTTAGGGTATGATGCGGCCGTCTGTCCTGCGTTTGAACACATGCAGAAGAAGTATCTTTCTAAAAATCATCTGAATGTGAAAAATGTCTTAAATGAAGACATTTAGTTTTAACTCATCCTCGACTGAACTGTTGAAGGAAAATGGTGTAATTGTTCGTAAATGAGCCAGATGATAAAGATAAGGGGATATAACCAGTTTCATATGAGTCTTTTGGGGTCAGTAATGATGACAATAAAAATCGATTAATCTAGATAACATCGGTGCATGTCAATTCATTATATTTGCAGAGTAGAAATAAAATCGAACATAAATATATCAAAGCATGGCATTTTTCTTCTAATTCGTCTGGATAAGTACATTTTCTGATATTTTTCCTTTTTAATAAGAAAAACAGCCGATCGATTATCTAAATGTTTCTGTCAGAGGATTAGATTCCCAATGATAAATGTAACGAAAGATACAGATACAAAAACGAGGTAGTCACCACCGTGTGACATAAACTGAGTGCACTTAGCGCCTGTAGAGGTATACACTGACACAGGGGGGCTCACGTCAATTCCGACTATAACCAGTCTCTTTAGTAGACAATGCGAATTAGTAAGGACATGTCTTCAGCTGGGCGAAGTGTCTTTTTCCCAAAAACCGTTCAACCAAAACAACACGATAGTTAACGGTCATATATGAATTTATATTATGCCTAGATTACTGCTGCATTACAACGTAGTCTGATTGAGAACGTACGATACATTTATATACTATTTAAATAAAATGCATTTAAAAGCTGTCGCATTTAATCATATCAAAAAAATAATTAAACGAATTAATTTAGAGACCAAACCCTTGCCCATGTTTTTGTAGCACTAATAATATGTCAAAATCAGCTGTGGAATTTACAACGATTTGGTTGAAACGATTTGACCTTTATATTTCATTATATCGAAAGCATCAATATGCGTATCACTGATGCGCATTAACAACACCTTTATATAAAAAATGATGAATGTAATTATTTTTTAATAAGCAGTTTATTTACGTCTAAGGCAGATTATTAAATCATTATCATAAGGATGTGGTGTCGACTAATTCTATTAAAATTCTGAAATACTAATTCTATAACGAATGCTGTTGCCCTAGAAGCATTGAATTTTTTTTTTCAAATATCTGTTGGCTCGTTGTATGTGTTTATATATGTCTGTTGCCACCAGTCATCTTTACTTTATCGCGTTAATTGAATTTTCTTTTCAAAGACAGCTATATGATCAGTGTTATTTTGATCCTCAACAACAACACTCCAAAGATTATCGTCAACAATGGAAATGCAATATTATTTTACTGAGGGATGAACGACGTATATCATTGCGGTCGTTTTCGCTCTGATATCAAGTCACGTAAAAATACCCGAAATGGCTACGGAGACCGACGTTTTGTCATTTTATACACCGATACCGTTAAAATAATTATCCCATGTATTGATAATCTTCTTCTCAGTGTTGTGTTGTATTGTTCTTATTCGTGTTAGTATTTCATGTGAACATTTCGGTTTCTGATTTCGTTAATTAACCGATTGGCCTTATCATTTATAGCTGTGGTATATGCTGAAAGGTAACAGGTTAAGACTCTTTACATTACAAGGGTTACCAGGCTGCATTATTCATACAAAGAACTCAGTTGTTACAATATAGCCTATATTCGATTGCTAGGCTGCTACTGCTATATTTATGCTGGATGCAAAACGATACAGAATTAGCTGCACCTCCTCCGTTTACATCAGTGTTTCTTTCTTTGACCTCGATTTGTCTAATGCATCATAGCGGCCTGGTCTTGTTTGATACAGCTTGGTTAATATGTTTTTTCCTCATCGCCCCACACCGACCCGGAAGAGCTCTGATCAAATGTACAGTAAGTACCGTAAGTGACTGCGTTGGCTGCATGGTTTGAGTGCGCGTCTCCGAGCTGGCGGAGGAGTGCGCGCCTCTAGGTTTTCCCTCACCGCTCTTGCTCCAAATGCCGCCAGTGGTTCGGCGGGTGTCACTTCTGTCGGAGATCAGAAAAAGCACTATCCACGCTTAGTTCCACAGGTCAGTAAATATTTAGTTTTTTTTTTTGTCTGAACTCGGTCAGCGTATACTTTCACGAAGTATACCTCTAATGATACAGGAGTCTCGAGCACGTCTCTTTTATTGCCGACTTAAAATTTTCATGTATTGATTAAACAGCGTATTTTCACTAAATATATAACATGCAATAATAAAAATCTAATACATAAATGAATAAAATTATGTGGTGCGTGCGTTTTGTTAACCGCGAAAGAGACATGCAATCACAATGTACTCAATTCACGTGTGTCTGCTTTCATTCGCATTCAGTCAGAAACTGTATGAAATATTTACCCGATTCCTTAATGCTAAAATCGAAATGCTTTATAAATAATTGTGGCGTTTTGTGTTTGCAAAAAAAAAAAACAAAAAAAAACTATGTCGATCGAATAAAGTACCCATTTTCCTTATTTTACGCCTCGTTTATAGCTCATCTCCTTTCTGCAGATTCCTTTCAAAAACGCTATTGGATATAATGGCACAGACTTATAACCGCGGTTTAAGAGTAATTTACCTACTTCACTCTCCCAGAAATAGCGAATATCAAGGTTATTAATGATCTATTACCACCTCGGCTGGTGGTAGGCTGAGTCGTATAACCCGTGAAATTGATCAGATTACCCCGCAATGGGTCATAAAAAGGAGCTGGGTTTGCTGAAGCTGCATTTCCCGTTTGAAAATGCCAGTGTCGTCTATTTGAGTAGATTTTAAGGGGCTCTCGCGTAAGGGGGAGGATACGAAATTAAAGACATCAAAAAAAGCTCTAATGTGAGGAATGGGGTTTGTTTGCATGCGGAGAAAACAGAAGGGATGAAATCGCACGGCGTATTATTGATTTATCCAGAATGTATTTTCGGACAGCTGTGTCTCTAGATAGCAATGCCATGGTGTGAATTGATAGTTAATTAATCAGCGGATGTAATGCTTTCAAATAAGTATGAAATATCCACGCTATCTTCAAATAATGACACGACAGAAATATAAATAACGGATCATTTCAGTATGAACGGTATGACACATTGTCTTAATTGCATACTTACTCGTTATTGACAGAATGTTACTGCTCCTGTGATTTGCTGTGAAAAAAAATCCATATTTGCTACAAACTGTCGTAGGTATCGTTTGATTTTGCCGACAAATAGCAATGCAGTTACGCGTGAATGTTGATTCTCATTTTAATAATACCCTTTCAATTTTTTTCGTATAATTCCAGCAACGGAAACCTAATCAAGATGTTGGCCTACTTGATAATGTCGAAGCACGGACGCTCAATAGGCATCGCTTTCTTTTTGTGGACAAGTGACAGACTGCTAATGTACCTGGTCTGCTGTTTATCGTGGGTCTGAAACCGCAACCTAATAGTGCATAGGAAGGCAGAAGCATGTTTACGTTTTTCATTGATCATTCTAAGAACGCCTCACACGGAGTTTCGGCGCATTTACGCCTCCTCCAAAGTTCTAAGAATTAGTCTCGTTTAGAATTGGCGATCTTTTGTGAGAAAAGCATAACTTATTGTTCTTGAAAAATTAGGCAACAAAGCCGCATCCATTACTCAGAAAATACCTTGCTGTGAAGTTTCATGTTATAACGGTTTTAAATCATAATACCGAGAATCATTCTTCTGTGTACCCTTAGATCAACCTATAATTAGTAAATAATTAGGTAAATTATTTCTTCTGTAAATCTTTTTTTAAATATATATTTTGCTGATATCAGTATATAGCGAAACACGGTATAAAATGAAATTGTAGGAAGCTGCACAGGTCTGTTAGAAGAGTACGCCGTGTTAGCACTATACACTCGGAAGTCGTACATAACCGCCTATAGTGTTGCGGCCCATGCAGTTCTTATTTAGTTCTGTTTACACATCACGAAAATGTTGCAAAAAGGAATCGTTTAGGTTTTTTTGTCTATATGTACATAATAACTGGTTTCGTATATACTCATAAAACTCTATCCTTAGTTTAACACAGGTTTACGTTGTTAGTATAATTCTGACAAAATGAAATAAAAAGAAACTGTTTCATGCTCAAATTTATAGAAAACACACATCGTCTAATCCAGATATCCGCCCCCCCCCGCCAGGTGATAGTCATAAGGTTTCTAGCAAATAAGAGAAAAATGGGGATTTTTAAGGGATGGGAGTGGAGGGGGTGTGCCGG
>JABFEA020000067.1:15478161-15489545 GCA_019775915.2 Cyphomyrus plagiostoma | reverse complement strand
TAACCTTATTCTGTATATACCCGGTCCCCCCCCCCCCCCCTTATTCTTTTCTGGAGAGAATGATGGCCGTTCCAGGCATATGGTTGCAAACCAGGTTTCAAATATTAAGAGGATAGCTTGGTTGTTTCAGCCCCTGCGGTCACCTTGTCCACGGTTTACCCGACTCAGAGCTGAGGCAGGTCGGTCTGACTGTGGCCCAGCTAGAGAGGAGCTGGGCCTGTGGGTGTCCTTCACATCCAAGGCAGGTTACATAAGATATTTTAAAACCCCGAGATTTGCTGACCATGCAGCAGTATTACTTAAAGTTTAAAAATATGCAGCATAAAAACTATTAAATATATTTCAGATGTTTCCCATTGATTAGAGAACCTAATATTTTTGAACACCCCCATTTTTAATATATACATACATTTAAACACAGATGTATTTTGATAGTTTGGCCATACACTGGATAAGCAGTATGGGCGGTGGCTGTATGGACATGAGGATGTGTATTTTTGTATCTTTTCTTTGCCTAAACTTTGCTTGTTTTCCAGTAGGGCTGTATATTGATTTTGTAGTGCCACTGATGGGTGAAATTAGGTTTTGTAACCCATGTTAGGTGGATTACTGACCACCATCAATCACTGCTCTGCTTTCACCCAGTGGGACCAAGAAAGTAACCAATGGAAAGCGAGTCAAACCAGCAGGTGACTGACAGCATATTAGAATCCCCTGAGTGTGGGTTTTGAAACTTCATCTCACTGCATGTGTGTTTTTTCACCACTGGCTTCCATGGCTAGAGCTCAGTGACACAGTAAAAGGGCTTGGGGGTGTACGCTTTGGTAAAAGTCCAAGAGATCGTGTGGGCAGGACTGGAGGGGACAGCAGACCTATAAATCCCGGTTCAAACCTGATGATGCAAACTCTCTGACCGGAGTGTGAATAATGAGGCCAAACCTTCGGTGTGATTCGCCGGCTGGCTAGTGTCCCCCGTCCTGCCTCAAATTCAGACGCAATTCTAGAACCTGACACCACTCTCACTTGTCACCAAAGAAACTGGAGGCATGTGTGTAAGAGCTCAAGGTTCTGAATCTGGCTAGGCTAAGGGTGCCCTTTACCCTCTCAGGTGTTCTAGCCGGTCGGAGGTGTGACCTGGAGCTCAGTTGCTGACCCATCGTGCCCCAAAATCCAGTTCTAATGTTAAAGCATCCTCACACAAAGAGCAGCGCCTTTCTGCGGGTCCAAATCTGGGTCGGTGCTATAATCAGCCAGTGTTTCATACCATTGTTGCCCCTAATGAAATTAGAAAAAGCTTTCTGGGACTGTTTCTCCTTTGTGTCTGTTTATTTGACATTATTGACTTCTACATTGTTATTTCATTCCCACTCCTGCAATGCTGAAGTGATTATAGGCAAAAATGTTGCCGAGACGACGGAGCCCTTGATGAGCTGCACTCTGCTCTTACTTCTGGGATCTCTCAGTATTTTGATTATTTCAAAGTTCCGCCATTATGGCTCATATTCATTACTCTTTATTATACAAAGATCTATGACATCCAGGGTGTGCTATTACAAAACTGAAATGTGAATTGTGTCCAAAAGGAATATATAAATCCTTTAAAGATTCAAATTTTTTCAAAACTGAAACCAGGGTTACTCAGCTGGTTTTCCTGACAGATCAGACCCTTGACCCACAATTCCACTATCTTTTCTTTGCAGATTAACCGACCTCTGACCATGAAGAAGGAAGGCATCCAGACCCGCAACCGTAAGATGTCCAGCAAGTCGAAGAAAAGCAAAAAGTCCCAGGACAGCATGGACGAGTTCTCCAAAAGTCTGGTGGAGAAAGGCAGCTCCTTCAGCCCCTCGGCCCTCTCCAGACACATGAGCACCTTCCCGGCCTTCTCTCACTCGGGTCACATGCTCAGCACCCCCACGCCCATGCACCCCTCCTCCAGCCTGCCCTTCGCTCCCCATCACCCATCCAGTATGGTCACGGCCATGGGGTAGACCTGCCCGCCTCATGTGCCGCCTCCTTCCCCGCCCACCATCTCACCAACCCCGCCCTCCACCCAACTTTGGAAAAAAAGACATGCTTTCTGTTTGGTTTAAAGTCAAGTGTACCTCTCTAGGACTGAAAGCCCCCAAGACTGGAACGATGGCCCCCTCTCCCTCGGGGAAGGCGAGGTCTCTCCGAGGGGGAATGGCGACAGCTGGGACCCGCCCGACCCCCCCCCTTTTCAAAGTCGACGTGTCTCCATTCTGGCCCGACTGTTGCACGGGGACCCCATTTACTGTACAAAAGCCATTTTTTCACTGAGAAGCAACGAAAGGAGAAAAAAAATGAAAAGAAAAAAGAATGACCATATGTAGACTAATCGCCATGTGACACGGGGGGAGGGTCGTCCCTGTACTGTGAAAAAAAAAAGATACGAGGAGTACTTTGAATATATTTGTACAAATTGTATGAAATACATTACATTTAATGAAGACTTTTTAATAATAATAATTAAAAAAAACATGTCTGTGAGCAGCTATGATGAGAAGGGTACGAGTCGGAGAGTCAGTGATTGTTCGGGAGGCTCCCTTTGCCCGGCCCCAGGTTCGAGAGTGAAACTGTCGATGCAGAAATACCTGCCAAGGCCTCCACACACACATGCATGCATACACCCACACTAAGCGGACAACATTCAAAGCAGCAAAACCCATAGACGAGTCACTCATGCAGACAGCAGGCATCTCCATAGAATATCCAATAGATGTTGCTATAATGTCTGCACACACACACGTACACACACACACGTATACACACACACACACACGTACACACACACACGTACACACACACACACGTATACACACACACACAGAAGCACCTGCACGCACTGCCATGGTGGACTACCTGAACGACGATTTCCCGGCCCACAGATTATATGCATTGTGAACAAGTTCTTGTATTTGTTATTTGTATGTATATTTCAGAGTACCAAAAATATGAAACAAAACAAAGATGTAGAATTATTTCTTTATGTAATGCAGACTGAATGGTTGTATAAATTTAATAATTGCTAGTGTAAAAAAAATGACTGCTCTTTTGTTTCGTATTTTTTTTCTTTCTTTGAAAAAAAAATAAACTACTTAAAACTCAATATGTCAAGCCTGTGACAGAAAGAACATTGAATCTGGCATGTGTGATGTTTAAATCATATTCCCAGCATGCACCACAGTAGCCCTGCCACCACACAAACAGGAAGTACTAAAATAAACAGATATACTGGGAGGTTTCATATCCTGAGCAACCACAGAGATGAATGCTGTGCGCTGGTATAATAAATTTACTTCAATAATTTCTCCCAAAAACAATCTGGAAGAGAATTCTCCTCCATGTATACAAAGTCATTATATCACTCCCCGCGTTCTGGCTTGTGGTTCATTCAGGAAAACCACCCGAGGGTGTCTCTGCATTTGGGGTTGGGATATCCCCGCTGTGATCCAGACAGGGATCCTGACCATTCAACTTCGGGAAAGAAAAAAGAGCGAGGAATCAGCTTTTCTCTGAGCATTGTTGCTAGCAGGATCAGCAGCTGAGTGATCACTTTTTCGAGTTAAATTCCGTTCATGGACCAGTAGACGAAGGCTGGCTCAAGATTTCTTAATTAAAGGCTGCTGGAGTTAACTCTTGGCTGCTGGAGCGTCTTCAGCGAACCACAGTGGAAACTCAGCTGTAGAAAAAGGGAATTGACCTCACAGAGATATTAAGGCTTGACACCTAGACAGGGTATAAAAGGGGGGAGAGGGGCGGACAAAACTGAAAAAATGAACTAACCAGCTTTTAAATCGCTTCTCGGACCCCTGACAGTATTGCTTGGCTAAATCAAGCTGAAGTGATGTCTTAACAACATTTGCCGAGACCCAATAACCACGAACAGAATCCCTTCCCAGGGCGCCAAGTCCGAGCAGGATGGCGTCTCAGGTCGGCAAGGAGCTGCGAGAGAGAGATGGAGGTTTCAGTTTACACGCAACATCAGGCCGGGACGCCCAGCCTTGAAGTGGGCACTTCTATGCCACTCTGCGCCCATGGGTTTGGTCATGTGCGGCTCAGTCATCTGACTCCCCATGATACTCAGACTGGGAGCACCGTGACAGCAATAAGCACCCTGCAATCCGAGTAGAGCCCACATGAATATAAAGATCTCCTGCTCTGACTTTTATATTGTACATTTCAATCGCGTGTCATAAACCTGGAAATCAGCTAGTCATCTAACGTTTCGTCAGCCTGACGCTGGCTGAAAACTCGCATTCCCACTCGCTCGTGTCATTCTGGACGTCGACTTCCTGTTTTGTAAGGGCGGCTCGCGTTCCAGACAGGCCGCAGCATTGTAGTCGCCATCCCTGGCTTCCTGTGCTTCTCATGCCCCCATGTTTGACTTTACAGGATGCCCAACGCGTAAACACCCCCGTCGGGACCTCTGTTAGAGGCATTTCTTCACTGCAAATGCTCTCATGAATTCCATACTTTAGAAAGAAGGGCTTTGCGTTATTAGAGTCGTCATAATCGCCAAAGTGGGCAAAGTTACAGATTTTCAGACAAAAAAACGCAACAAAATGCTCTTCAGACAATTGTTCATTTTTAAATCAGTCGCCTATAGTACTGCTGTATGAAGGCATAGGCTACAGTGAAAGACTGCGGGTTTCTTGTGTGTCTGGAGCTAAGAACACTTATGGCGGGAGATAGAGCCACCTTGGTCCGAGCAGACAGAAAACCGTTTCATACATTCACTCGGTCGTGAATGAGCTGTGAGTGCTTCACAGTTCCTCTCAGATCCAGCCAAAGCCCCACAGAGATATAAATAAGTCTCCTAGCGGTAAAGGAGGTGTTTCACCACGGTGTCTAAAATGCCCTTCAGCAGTATACCTCAAAGTCATTTGTAGTCATACAGAGTGGAAGTCTCTCATACATTTCAAATAGCCGTACCCTGAAAGGAGATCATATTAAAATTTACCGGACGTATGAAAATGACTGTGAGGAAAAAAAATAACTAAATGTTTAGGATAAGCAAGGACACATATGCTTCCCAAGAGTAATTTAGTAGTAGCATTATACGAAACTTTATTCTCATATGGTATATTTTAGGCACAGAAAAACCTATTATGTTATTCCTGTCATAAGAAACGTATTGGGTTGGATCTGAAGTTCAGGGTAATTCAAAGACCGAGCCATCTGTTATGTGTTTGGATTCCTAAAAGGGGTAATATCACCTTTCAGCTGACTTCTCCCTATATTACATTCAAGCAGGCTTGCGCAGCCCACTCCCAGCTAATATATAACATGCTCTCGATGTTGATGTAATATTGCAGCCTGTGTTATTAGAACATTATGTGTTAGTTGGGCCGGAGAAGAAGAGAGAAGTGGCCTGGACCTTCCTTTCAAATCTTCATTTGGCTCATTTATAATGTGCCTCACATTTCTCATATGTAAAAAAAACAAACAAAAAACAATAACTGTTGTTCTCGAACCCGGATTGAAGGCCCTATGTGTTACTCAATAAATGAACGCTGACCGAATCACTAACGAAACCCGCACTTATAATCACTTATGATATTGCCTGGTTGGGAAGAGGGGCCGAAATGAGAGGGGCAGTCTTCCAGAAATGTGGCTTGCATGTACTCGGACGGGATTGGGGAGTGTAGCCTGGCTTGACATTGTGGGTTTCCCCAAAACGTGGTGGGTGCCAAGAGCACTCAAGCAGACGGCCCTCACGCAGCATTCCCCACTTTGCAATACGCAGATGTGCCTGCCAACTCCCGGCCAATGGGGACGGGCCTCGCTTGCATATTCCTGGTACCCTCTCTTCACTGATTGGGGATTAGCAGGGGGGCGGGAGGGGCTTTCCCTAACCACAATCTCCTGATCCCTGACTTACTGAGTAGAGGGCCCTGTCAAGGTCACCAAGCCTGGATCAGAAGGGAAACTGAATAAATTCTTATTGTATGGGGGGAAACCATGTCTCTACAAAGCAGTGTGTCCATTCAGGAGATCTGCTGGCTAATTTGAACACCGGGGAGGTGGGCTGTCCTGTAACACTGTCCCCCAGAGGACCCCTGGCCTCCTGGTGAACTCCCTAGCATGGAAGGAAAAACAAGAGTCATTAAAAACAACATTTTTGGAAACATTGTGATGTATATTCCTCAGCACTGAGCTTTCTGCTTTATGTTCTCCCATAAGACAAGCCTGCGATGGTCTATAGCGTCCATCAGACCCATGGCATTGCTTTCAGCTGCATACCTCTAAAATCCCTAACTTCCAGCTGAATGCCGTTTTGCTCAGCTACATTCAGCAATCTGTAACTATGACCAGCTGCAATTAGCTACAATCAGCTACCCATCACCATAACAAGCTACAATCAGCTACAGTTAGCTACAATCAGCAATATATCACTATAAACAGATAGAATGAGCTACAAGTAGCTACAATCAGATACAATTAGCTATATGGCACTATAACCAGGTACAATGAGCTACAAATAGTTACAATCAGATACAATCAGCTATATGTCAGTATAACCCAAGTACAATCAGCTACAATCAAAAATTAGCAATATCTTACTATAGCATGATGTTATGTATCTGCTGTACGGAGCACTCAAGTACAGCTAGGGATGCAAACAGGAAGTTACAGCCCGGCTTTGAGATGATTGTGGTCAGCCTGAAGAATTTTATGGTTGTATTTATATCGTTCTTGTCTTGAAAAATATTTTTAAATATTAGGAATGAAAGATGGTTTCATTTTACGTTCTGTATATGCCTTTAGTAATTCATACAAAATATACATGTACATGTATATGAATATTTACATGTGTATGTATGTGTGTATGTGTGTATGTATGTGTACACGTGCACGTGTGTGTCTGTGAGTGTGTATGTATGTGTACACGCGTGCGTGTGTGTGTGTGTGTGTGTGTATGCACAAGCGGGTATAAATTACCTTATGGGCACACAATATCCCTACAATGTGATGAATACCTGTTTAATGAAAATCTGTTACTGCAATGAAAAAACTAAAAACTCTTGTATTGTATCTTGTAAACTCTTATGGATAAGGTTAGGGTGGGTTAGGATTAAGGTTGCCATAGTAAGTGTTAGAATTTTTCCCATAGAAATGAATGAGCACGCCCCATAAAGATATGTTTACCCGACATGTGCGCATGTGTGTGTGTCTGTGTGTGTATGTGGCGTGCATGTGTGTGTGTGTGCATATCCGTGTGTTCTCTAATACCGTGTAATGCATTGTCATATGTATGGACTATGGACCCTTTTCTCTTCCAGGCCTCTGCCTTCTGATCAATCTGCATATATAATTTTGACATAAATCTGCATACATCACAGTCCAGGTCGGCCTGGTTTAACTGCAAAGCCACTAATGTCACCTATCCAGGCGTTAGCATTCAACACAACCGCATGACTCAACATCAGTGGCATGTCATTCTGACAGGACGGCTTTTTGTCTCACATTCCTGCTCATTCTTATTAGCATGGTGTAGTGGAAATAACACACATACCTCTGAATAGGTGAAGCGAGCCTTCTGGGGGGGAGGTAAGGCAGCGAAAAGAGAGTCGTCAGAACAGGAGAAGCGGGAAGAGCGGAGTAACCGGTCCCACCACCAGCAGCTTCATGCTTAGCCATTAGCCATCGGACCAGGCTTCATTTAGGGGGAAGTTCTGCTTACTGATATGGGTGTGTGTGTGTGGGGCGGGGGGGGGCTTGGAGTCAGTGCCAAGTAGCATGACGGTCGATTCAGATCTGCACCTGCAAATGCTACCACCACAAGTCGAGCTAATCAGAGCGACGGAGGACTGTGGCTGGAGAAAGTTCTCTAAATGCGTAGAGGACAAACTGATGACTGTAAGGTTACTATGAAACTATGGCTGGTGAGGCCATTGATCATCCTATTCCCTGCTTATTCCCTGCATTTGTTTTCATCGTGAAGGAAGAAACAAATAGTAACTGCAGCTGATAAAAAGACTGGGGTTAGCCAAGTGATTTATCACTTTGCTGTACTTGGTATAGAATAGCAACACAGCCGAGAAATACAATTCGAGAGTGTCTATGTTTCTGTATTTGTAAGATGATGAGAGACATGTCGTTAATAGCGATGCAGAGGTTGGTGGTGAAGCTGTCCTGTGCATCTGGGATGGTGGAGGATGTCTAAGGACACACATGAGATGAAGTATGAGGAGATTTTTGTCATGGGAAGAGACAGGTTATGAAACTCACAATGGATACACTGTCAATTACTCTTCATTTGTTGGACATAATTGTAATACTCCCAACACTTTAGAGAACAAACCTCTAGTACTGTTTGTCTGGGAAATTTCGTCTTCAGTGGGGGTATGCGATTCTGATTCCACAACGCTAAGGCAGCTGGACAGCCATGCCCCTACATAATTTATTTTCCAACCCTGGCAAACATTATTGCTGGCAGACAGCGAGACCACATGATCTGCGGGCTTGCCGCGAGGGCTGCCACTCCTGACAGTGAAGAGCGGGGCCTGGGCACGGCAGATACTGAACCAGAATCCCAATTGATTGATATTGTTGCCTACATACTTCACATACTGTAGCTGCTAGTTCAGGAGATTTGCCCTGTAAAAACAGTCAATACAACACAATAACAAGTAAACAAAATGATTAAAGATGATTGATTGATTCTTGATAATTGATTAACTGAAGCCTTAAATGAGGCCTTGTTTTTTTTTTTGGGGGGGGGGGGGTTCTCTACCCATATAAGCTTCTCAAAATGAGGTCATAGATGTCCCTCAGTAATATTGTTTTTTTCCTTGTCTTACACCCTGTGTTTTTTTCCCAGATAGCTGTAACCCTGCCCAGATGAGCTCTTATTGAACAACTTAAACATGTAATAACTGTTGATTTAAAAAATAATAATAATCTAAAAACAGATTACTTTTCTTTGTGGTGTGTTGTGGATCTCTTCAGATCATCCACGTTTTAAGAACAATGAACTTACTGAAAACTGTTTCTTCTTTCTTTTCATCGCTACCCTTATCTCCCGCATCTCTTTCAAACACGAAATGAATAGGTATTCATAGGTACTTCTCCTTGAAATACCAGTTTAAATAATTCCCATTAAAATGGACAGTCCTCTATAAGAAGGAACACTACTGCAAACATCGTTTCTTGAACCCTGTTTGGCGTCCAGTGACCACATTTGGAACAGTTGATGTATTTTACTTGGTTGCTCCCAGAAATCGAATTAAATTGAATAAGCGTGCTTGACGATACATGCAAGATCTTTACTGAGGACTAAATCATAGTAATAAAGAGTGATGTGTCACCCACGTCTTAAATTAATATATTGCTATGAGTAATTAGCTTGCTGAGCTGCTTTTATTTGATCATTACGTTGGAGCGGGGAGTTCTTTAGATTTGAAGAGATTGCACAAGACCTGACACTGCTCGCATCTATATGGCACACTGTTTTTGTATCCCTAACAATTGTAAATTTGAACTGTAATCTCTAGTTGCAACATGAAAGATAAAAGATAAACATCTCCTCTGTGTGGTGGCCTGAGGCCCGAGCCAGCCTTACAGACAACATGCCCAAAACCACTAAGCACACGGAGTCAGTCATTTAGATTTAGCACTGATTTGCTAGAGATTACGAGAAGTGGCTCAGCTGCTCCTTACAGTCAGCAAGCGCTCACATTGGTGTTTACATCTTTGGGCTCAACATGGCCGACAGAGGATTCCAGATTCCGGCTAAAATAATTTGGGACTAGACAGACGTCATTGACTGTCGAGGAATGAGTTTGGTGCTTTTCCAAAAGACGAAAGGTGCAGAGGGTGGTCCAGGGTTCATGTATCCCTGCTGTTGGTGCCTGTCTGCCTGGATGTGGTTCGCTTTGGGCCAGGATTTGTTACATATATTGGGGGAAGCAGCTATAGACTCTGGCTTGTGAAGGGTGAGATCCTACTTTGAACAGCAGGACATGTATACCTGTAGTCCTGTGACCTGATGAACTAATGAAAGCTACATGAAGGGAAGCATATGGTAGAAGCTTCTGGAGCCTGGCTTGGTTTCAGCATCAGCCCAGTACCTGTAATTCCTCTCTGGGCATTTTCTAACGTAGACGGGGATATAGGGGTGGTTTGGGGGGGCGGGGTTGGGTCCGACTTGGTGTATTTGCTGATCGAAATCATGTACGGGAAGAGTAACCTGCCCTGGGATGACTGCCCTTAGACGACTGCCCCACTGGGACTATTTCCCAAGTTCTCAACGGCCAGTCGGCGCCTGCAGGGATGTGAAACAAGAGTGTACTGAGCTTTGTGAACCGTGCAGAGCGCATCTGGAGGATGCCTGGGGTACGATATGCAGGAAAGTCGTGGAATTTTAACCTGAAGGTTGTTGGTTATAGGCCAGAGCCCTCGGGTAATGTCCTTATCAGGGATCTCTCTGGTTAAATATCTGCTCCGTCGAATAAATGCTTTGGGTGAAACGTGTCATCCGAAAGACTTAACCTAAATGACTGCGGTGACAATTATGTGTTCATTTGTAAGCTGTCTGGTTGGAGAACGTTGCTCCGATGGTGCTGCAGTGGTTTCATAGCGTGTTGGCGTGGATTCCAGTCTTAGATAACAGACATTCATTCTTAATGGGGATCAAAACCCGCTTCTCAGATAAACTCCTGTCATCTCTGTTATTAGCCCGATGAGGTGAACATAGAAAGGCCAAGTGACTCAAAACCGAGCATGTCTGTACCTTCCATTAGAAGCAGCAGGTAGTGATGAAAGCCCAGTGTGGGTTTATTTTTGGTAAGAGGAACAAGAAGCCTGCAGCCACGTATATTCCAGCTACTGTTTTTGAGCTTAAACTTTCTGCTTAATAGAAAGTATTACTTGCAACGCTAAGGCCATTTTTAAAGAATGTGACGTGTAAAAACATCTGAAAGGATATTGCACAATGAGTTTGGAAACAGCTGCAAAGGTGTGGGTGTTGAAGATGTACTGTAGCAAGGATATGATGGACAAGCTGTCCTGGTGACTAAGGACTTTCGTGTGTGTGTGTGCATGTCACCCCCCCTCTTAGCCTGTGGTTACAGTTGTATTTTAAGGCTGCCCCACCCTCGCTTCAGGCCCCCTCCGTCACACGGCCACCCTATTTGCATGCCCCTCACATTAGCGAGCACTCACTGGGAGGAGCCCACGCCCACATTCTGAGGACGCTGTGTCATAACCTGTCAGTGGGCTGGGGGGAGAATGGACGCCGGCCTGGGTGTGGACGGCAGACGGCTATGTGGGGATGGGGGCATAGAGCTTCGACGTGTCGTTACCTGACATAATTGTGACCTAATTAACACTTCAACAAAGAAAATGAAGAATGTTGG
>JABFEA020000067.1:15458625-15472755 GCA_019775915.2 Cyphomyrus plagiostoma | reverse complement strand
CCCCCCCCCCCCCCCCCCCCCCCCCCCCCCCCCCCCCCCCCCCCCCCCCCCCCCCCCCCCCCCCCCCCGCAGTGATGTTGCGACATCTCCTACTTTCTCACAGGAAGGCCTGTGATTGCACCTCCAGACTGTTCAACGGAAAAATTTACTCAATTCATGTTACAATGGAAGCTACTGACCTCACGCAGGGCCTTGTGTTTTGATGATATCCTTGTTCACGGAGGAGAACATCTCAAGCAACACAACATAAGTGTTCAAATGACCGAACGTTTGCCTGATCGAACAGCAAACAAACCCTCAAGATGTGTGCTCAGTACACAACACCCAGGTAGCACTCAGTAGTAGTAATTAGGTAATGTAAATTAATTAGACTAATAATGATTAATAATCAGGACGTTTAAAATTGCAGCATGAGACTGGAAGCTAATAGTAGAATTTCTGCCACAAAATGCCAAGGTTTGCGTGGTTATTTAAATACACATCAAGGCATGGATTAATTAAACCTTCCATTAAATTCAGGCTGCCAGAAGATCTCATAGGCTAACGGATGGTTGGAAGGAGAGTGTTAACGAGATGTTCAGCAATGTAGCCTGAGAGAGACTGGTTTCCAGCCAGCGACAGCAGATGGAGGATCAGATGTTGTCAGAGAGCTGGGGTGTTCATTCCACTACCGGAGAATAGCGGGTGGAGAAGGGTCTCATTCAGGAAAATGCTGTAAAGGAAGGAGGCTAAAGGAGAAGCACTAGGTTACTTAATCCTTCACGGAGTCTTCATGGTGTGGCTGACTGGTGTTTCTCTGGTTTCCTTCTTTGCCTTGGAAAAGTTGAGGCCTTGTTCACTAGGGATAGTCTAGGCCTTCTTGAACTCATCCAGCCACAAACACTCATGTACACACTTCGCTGAGCATTAATGTGTGTATCTGTGGTGGCCTGTAGTTGTTCCAGGGGCCGGGGAGTTACTGAACAGTGAATAGGCTCCCTTGGGTGTCCTTGAGGAGCTTGTTGTTTCTATTAGCGTTGCCACAATGAGGCTTTGGCTGAGTGGGTGGGATTATTGAATGGGCGCCTTGGGACCTTTTGGTTTTCTGCTGAGAGCGATTGCGGGGGCTTGCCAGAATGGGCCAGGAGCTGCTGTTCAAGCACCGAAATAGAACAGACACTCCCTCATGTCCTATTACTTGTTTGGGTCAGCAGGAAGTGCGTTTTCTAAATGGACAGCTTGCCGAGACAGGGAGCCGTGTTGAAGAGACGACCCGTGCAATCGTGACGACAGCAGGATGTAGTGAACCCAAAACATACAAAGGTTTATCCGTGCCAGTTCAAAGGGGGTCTCTGTGATGGCATGTAGGTTGGCAGGTGGCTTGACAAGGTACACCGATGTTTGAAATTTGCTTTGAGATGACTGTTGTTTGGATGGGGAATTCCAGTGTAAGGAGGGCAGGGGTTGGGTCGGGAGGGTATGGAGGTTATACTGCAGGGGTGGAGCCTATTGAGTCTGCCAGACAGACTGGAGACAGAGGAAGACAGGTGGCAGTTAGACCCTCTGCTGTACACACCTGGCCACATGGGGGTACGTGGGGGAAACCGTACTCAATAGAGGCCTTTTTGTCCACTGCACAAGGATGGTGGCAGGTGGTAAACTCTGGCAACATAGCAGCCACGACTTCTTTTTTAGAGCATTTGCCCCAAAAAACAAGACTACGAAGACAACCCGCCTGAGCGTAGTGCCAAAGTCTCATTTCCGATTGGCCAGGTAAACCCATGGAGGGGTTGTGGGAGGGGTTTCAGATTCAGGTAATGTGGATTCTGACTTTTAATCTTTGTGTATACATGCACCAAACCTAGCCGGACACAAGACCATTTCCAGCATTCTTTATATTATAGCTTATGCCAGGGTTGCCAGACTAGATAAAGATTTTAAGCATGAGCAGAGAATAAATTAATTACTGGTAGAACATAGGACTTTCGTGACAGAATTGGAATATAGCATGTCTTTCATCTAAGATCAGCTACCCTAATTCTGTACTCTGATGGTGGTCTGTGTCATCACAAAAAGCTGGACTCGTTTCCTTATCTGAGCGCGGTCCATGTGTGGCAACTGTGTATAGCACGTAGTGACTTCAGCAGCATAGCTCCAACAAAATGGTGTGAGGCTGAAGGGTTAAGGTTTGGGGGCTTCCAGTGCTGAGATCATATCATGTCAGTTCAATAAAACTGTCTTGATCTCATCAACACTGACTTGGGCTGTCCGTTCATATCACTGCTGATGAGCAGTCTGGTATTTATATTATGGAGAGTCAGCAGCTAATGGAGGATGTCTGTCACTCAAACCCCAAGAGATAAAGTAAAGGGTGTGGAGGTAATGTGTGGTGCAATGGGTTTGGGTTCTGTGCCCAGACTCAGAAGGTCATGGGCTGAAATCTCAGGCGTGGAAGAGTGATTTTACCTTCAAGCAAGGCCCTTAACTCCCAATTCCTCCAGCGGCTGCCTGACCCATTGCGTTTGTGTATTGCTTTGGATAAAAGCATGTGCTAAACCAGGGATGGGGAACCTGATCCATGGAGGGCTGGTGTGCGTGCGGGTTTTTGGGACGGCCTCTCAATCAGCCAATAACAGTGGGTGCCCAGGACTGGACCACTGTTTTATTATTGGCTGATTGAGAGGCCATCCCAAAAACCTGCATCCACACTGGCCCTCCATGGAACAGGTTCCCCACCCCTGTGCTAAACAAATGAAATGCAATGGAAAGAGCTTCTGAACACCAAAGGAAATGATTAACCAGAAAAGCTTCTGTAACAATGATCTTGTTTGAAAAATTACTGAAAGTCAAACTTCTCTCAATAAAAGGTTTCAATGTACTCAAATGTATAATTAACACTGTACATAGGGCTGTATCCCAGGCAGACATGGTGAAGAGTCTGGTGTTTGTCAGTGACTATTTCTTTTTTTGCACAGAGTGGGTGTTCATAAATTTGCCCGCGTGTAATTTTCAGTGATAGGACTTCTCTAGCTCCTCAAGTAAATCTACAGGTGCTTGGCCGAAAGGAATCATCGTTTCAGTTCTAACAAATCTGTCTGAATCTGTCTAAGATTGTTGTCATTTGTAATTTTGGTAACACTTTACTTGAGGGGGCACAGATACTTAGTAGTAACTCAATTACTACTGAAGTACCAACCATAGACAAATACAGTAGCTACATAAGATAAAAGATGCATCATGATTCATTAACCATGAACAAACATGACATCGGTAATTCACTTGTGTTATTCATTACTTGCTCTTTCTTAGTTCCTTTAGTAGTTCACAAAGGTTTAGCAAATTAGATATAGTAACAAATATAGTAACTGCTTGCCATGAAAGATGCACTGTAACTCATTAATGATGAACAAACATGAGATCAGTATTTAACTTGTGTTATTCAATACTTGTTCCTCCAGTATATCTTTCAGTAGTTCATAAAGGCTTACAGAATTAAATATTTTATCAAACATAGTATGTGTGTGCTTGAGATAAAGGACATCAAAATTTATTAATGATGAACGAACATGAGATGAGAATGTAACTGACATAGTTCATGATTGATTAAGCAAAGTGTTGTCGTAATTTTACGCGTACTTGTTTGCATTCTGTTTCTTAATACAACTGCCTACTATCCTAAATAGCTTCTATTAGAATTTATCTATGTATATGGTTTATAATGCAATATCTAACCCCATCTTGCAGTTAGACACTAAAACAATACAAATAGTAGCACAGGTGTTTATGATAGCGATTAATGTTATACAGTCTAGGATTTCACTTTAGAAAAGTTGTGGCTGAGAGCTTCACCCAGGTTTAGCTTTAATATCACGCTTTCTGTGCAAGTAGCTACGCTGCTGCTATTTTTTTGGCCTTGTTTTTCTCTTCAAACTAAGAAACAGGAACAAGACACATTCAGGCTGGTAGGTCTGGGGTTCATTTAACTCCAAGCTTTCCCACTTCCCTCTCAACTTAGAGGTGTAAAGTTTGATTTGAAAGGTGAGAAGAGGATATTGCGCTAGCAGGCCGATGCAAGTCATGATGAGATGGCAAAAAGGAGGAATCTATATATCATTGTCTTTACACTTTTTGGTGTAAAAACTTGAGCAATAAAGATGTAAATTAAGAAGTCGGGGCTGAAAATCTCCAGCTTTTAGTATCTTCTAGGCATTAAATAATCCAAATTAAATAGGGAATCTGTACTAGTGTACTAAACAGTTTTCATTCTCCATTTAGTGAAAATGGGGTTGAGTCTGAAGCACATGCAATCAAAGTAACAGCTGATTGGGTTAAGGACAAAGCACCCAATGAAACTGTTACCCATTGGCTTATAGTCAAAGACATTGCCCTGTGGCCTAACAATAATTTCCTCTGGAGCTGCATCTGTTCAGTGTCCATAAGGCCGATGTAATTGGTAGACTATAAGGCTTATGCACAAAGAAAACCGATTTTCACGCAGTTTATGGCCAGGCTTTATTTAGAAGACCTCAGTTTATCGGTCTGCATCCTCATTTCACCTAACCTTGATCTGAGCTTCCGCGTGTTGATCTTGGGCTAATATTATCTTCTAGGCTAGTGTCTCATAAGTGAGTATGTGTCTGGTATGTTCTTTTCTTGAATTCATCGCTGTAGGTGGGGATGATGGGGTCCACCGGTGGTCTTCACAGACAGGGTCTTTGTTGCTACTGTGTTCCCGAGGGCTTGCTGTAGTCTCAGCCTCTCTGTTGACATTTGATTTCAGAACAGGCAAAATATTAGGTGTCTGATAGCTGTCTCTTCTCACTGTTTAGGATTAATTTTCTTTCTCTTTTTTATTTTGTTTTTGAGGTGCATGCATGTTCCCCAGCAGTGGGATTAACCCTCGTGCCTTCTCTCCAAATGGACTCCTGTGCCTTCCTCTTCGCTGACTCCTGAAAGTCGGCCTGGTTTTACCCCGTGAGCCGAGCTGTTTGCTGGGTGGCACGCTCGCAGCAGCGCAGCTCAAATGAAGTGACGCTGGATGCCAGGCGCAAAAACCACACCGCCAGTGTCACATGACGGCCCTCTGTTTACGTCTGGCGGCCAGGGAGCTGTCAGACGTGTCCCAGAGCGCCTTCTGGCTGATGTTCCCAGGTGTGCGGTCGCTCTTACGCCTTGTCTCATGTCCTTGTAGCTAATCCCGGCCTCAGCTTTTACCCCTGGAAAAATACAGCACCTTTCATTTTTGTTCTTGCGTTATCAGAGCTAATTAAGAATGCTGGTCATTAGCAGAGCCTTCTCTCCCAAATCTCACTCAGTTCATGTGTTCCATAAGGATGCCTACCTTCCACTGACTGATGAAATATGACTCTAAAAATAAAGGCAGGTTATACATGGAGGGCTATGGGAAAAAAGAAAAAAATGATGTTCAGTGATCCTTTTAAGTGACAAAGTAGTTGTACTAGACACTCCTTGTGTTGCAGGTACACACAGACTCTTTATTGTATGTTACAGTGCTGGAAACACAAAGATGTGAAATACAGTAAGGTATCATTTAGGGTTTTAGTAAGGGTCATAGGGTGAAGCATGACTATATGCCATTTTGGCTTCTCATGCTGCTTGAAAACCCCCCCCCCCTCCTAAGATGGGACATGACCGTACATGATCAGCACAGCCATCGACAAAGTACACTCACAAGCAAATACTTTAATGATGCACTAAATGCACTCAGTGGTGCAAAAAACTATGCATAAGCTGAGTATTCTTCAGCAGGAGATTTGTGTAAAAAAACACTAGTGAAAAGGCATAAAAATAAGGCGAGGATTTTTGCATGACCTGTACGGATGGACTTGAGCTCAGCCCACCCTCTGAAGTGCTGTGAGGGATGTCACTCTTAGAGAGTTGCTCTTCAAGACATCCCAGCCACATTAGTGACTCCTTTGACTTATCATCTCTTGACATTTTCTACAGTAGCCCATGCTTCCTTTTCGACATTTAATTACTCAAGATACACATACACTCCTACTTCTATTCAAAGGTCATCTCTTCAGGCGCCCCCGGACAACGGCACTTTCTGTGAACGCGGACGCCATTCCTCTCGCGCCTTTCAGATTGCAACGTTTTGCTTGACTGAATTTCAAACGAGTCTGAGCGGTGGCTTTTGCCACTGAAGTCGTGACGCGTTGACGGGGAGTGCTCTCTGACGGATCGCCCACAAATGGACAAAACATGTGCTTAAAACAGGTGAAACTTTTCTTATTGCGTTTTTTGAAGTGAAGAATGATCCACTAATATTGAAAGTGGATAATTGTGTATGTGCCCTGTAATAGACTTCAGGGTGCTCCCCTGCCTCATGCTGTATACTGCCAAGCCACAGACACCCCCAACCCCCCGGTAACCCTACTCAGCATAAATAGTTGGATGCTGGATGGATGCATGGATGTATATGTGCATTAATTAACGGTGACTTCGTTGGGTGACTTATGGAATTTTGTGAGTGTGTGTGCATGGGCCACTGGTGAGAATGTGCGTGTACGTGTGTCGACAGGACTCTCAACATGCCATGAGGGCGGATGGGCAGGCTGGGATATCGCAACAAAAGAGAAATTAGTCCTTTATTACGGCTGTGTGTGGAAGCTGTCTAGCCTCTCTTTGGGCCGTCGCATCGTTGCCGTGGGGATCATGTGTCCCTGCCCGCAAAGGGACATTGTTCCAGGGCTTGCCATTGTTTTATAGGACGGCCCATTGTGGAGTCAGACAGCCTGGAGATGGCGCTATGCCAGCTGGGCGGCCCAGCTTTCCTAGACGGGGAAATGGGAGCTCGTTCCCTGGGGGGTTACAGGGTGGGGGAGAGGCTGTGTTACAGGGCTTCCACCTCTCCCTGGGGAGAGGGGAGCCGAGCGAGAATCCGGCGTGTCAGAAGCCCCGCCCACCCTGCTATAGGCTATATACTCATCCTGCTATAGGCTCCGCCCACTCCATGCACAGCACCAGGTTCAATTTTCACACTCCCTAAAAAATTGTCACCCATCTGCTTCCGAGGCTGGCCTGTTTCCAGAGGTCAGAGGACAGTGAGAAAATTCACTTTAAAACCATTAAAAGACCTATTGTACCAATGTGGCATCCATGAGACGGTAACGTTAAAAAATCTTCCTCCATAAGAATACAGGAGGAGATGTTTCACCCAATTACTCAGGATACGTGGCAGTTAAAGAGAACTATCATCAAAGGGCAGCGATGATAGGGTTATCTTCTACATTTAATTTATTCAGTATGTGCTTTTATCTGCAGTGACACACTTTTTGAAAAAGTAAAGTCAGTCGTTGGAGTAAATGGGGTTCAGGGCCCTGCTCAAGAGCCTAACAGTGAGACCACTCAGCCCATACTGGGATTTAAACCTATAACCTTCGGATCATAAGCATGCATCCTAACCCAACAAGCCACACACCATTTCTATTCAAGAGAAGTTAATGTTGATTTTCGTTTTAATCTCTGCCTGTGATGGATTCACTTCTGAAGGTCTTGAACTTCTTCATAACTATTCAGTATTTTTTTAGTCCTATTGTCACTAGGGGATAAGGATTAACCTAATCTGACTTTTAGATGTTTCCAGACAATTCGGACAATTTCATGGATGACAGCACATGGTGGGGGGGGGGGGGGTGCTCAGGGACCCCCAGACGGTTCACTTTTTTTCCTCCCTCTCGGCTCCTGGTAGCTGTAGCAAAACTTGTACAGTCTGGGGCTCCTTGAAGACCGGGGGTGTGTCAGTATACGTACATCATATATCACATAGAAGATAACAGGTGGAAGAAACGGAGAAGGAGAGGCGCGAGGGCTGTGCTGAAGGGCAGTCGCAGGAGGAAGACGCCTGCGGGGCTTTACACCTCCAGATAAAACCGGTTTATCGCACATTGGTTAATTGCATAGAGGTTGTATGAGAACACGCCCTCCAATCATTTGATTCTTTTTTTTCTTTCTTTTTTTTGCAGTGTGTGAACTTCTGTTCACGGGTTTAACACTTTAAAAGGGGATGTTCCTGTTTAGGGTGCCTCATGACTTTCAAAAAAGAAACCTAGCCATGTCCGTCTTACTGTGGTCTCAAACTATGCCTGCATGTCAGCTTCCCCAGCCTGAGTGCTGGCCAGCATTTACTGCAAAGAGGCCCCCCTGGGTTTGCCGTGTTCCATCTCGAAGGAGGTCGCGATACAGAACGACCGTTAAGTGACCTCACGCTGGTCAAGTACTCTGGCTGGCTGTTGGGCACATCTGTGTGGCTGTGGGACTTACAGAGAACGTCTACACACCATTGCAAGAGCAATTAGATGCCTTTGGTCCTTGCTGTTGTTGCATCCCTGCAATTTGACAGTAGCACGGGTGAAGGATTCAGAAAGCAAGGCCCCATTGTTATTAAGGTAGATGGGTGTATTTGTAGGGAGAGATAATTGTCCCCTGCCTGTTGTGTGGGCTGGCTAAGATGGAGGGGGGTGACTCAGACTACATGGTGACCTTGTTCTGACAGGCAGGACATTTGAAGGACAGGAAGATGCTTTCACTGGGTACCCCCTGTCCCTGCTTGCACCCCCACCGCTGTCAAATGCTTCTGACAGTTTTTAAACAGCTTCACTGCTTAATTGCACAGCTTTATTTAGGGCAGTGTCCTACTGGGCAGGATTTTTTTCATGCTGAGAGTGTGCGTGCCGAACATTACAGTAGTCTTATGATGGGTGACAAGACCATAGGCCACCACTGATGAAGGTGTGGTCAGCTGGAAACACGTTTTTGAGCTGCCTGCTGTCCTGACTGTGTCAGTTCTTGTAGAAAAAAGGGATGAAGATGAAGCCAAAAAATATACAGAAGCTCAAAGTCCACCCCCCCCCCCCCAGGAAGCAGATCCAATCCCTTATAAATATGTGAAAAACTCTGATCTGCAGCCCCTGGCTTCACAACACACCCACTATGAGCATTACTTTCCAAACACTCTGACGCAAATTTACCCCTGATGTTGATTACGGAGGAAAACGCATTAACCACTGAAATGGCTCAGCGCCTATGAAATGAGTCATGGGCGTGCTTGCCAGAGAGTTATTTGCTGTGGGTGTTTGCTGCCGGTTCTGAATGTGACCCTGAGCCAGCTACCTGGATCGGTGTTACTTGCCGCTTGAACCCGAGCCTCAGCTGGCACAAAAGGAAGAAGAGTGTGTTTTTCAGCCATAGGAACAGGTGAAGGTTAGAAGCTCCCAAGTTTGTATCTGGCCTTGATTTGATATAGACCTTCTGTTGGATCATGGGGCGCATTTGTTTTGGCCTGGGCTCATTTCTTAGTCCAGAAGTCTTGTGGCAGTATGTGGCTCAGTGGCTTATGATGCTGTGCCTATGATTGGAAGGTCACCTGCTGAAATCCTTGGTTTGACTGAGAGGTTTCACTCTTGGACCCTTGAGCAAGACCCTTAACCCCTAATTGCTGACCTTGCTTTCCGCAAAATATACTTAAAGTACTTCACTCTGGATTAAAGTCTCTGCTACATGAGTGTAATGTGATAGGGAGATCCTGTGTGGGATAAAACTTCTAAATGTGGTTAGAGTAGTCCGGTCCTCAGAGAGCCACAGATGCTCCACATTTTGGCCCCTTCCCAGCTCCCTCCCAGGACTGTGGACTGTCTGTGGGTCCCAGAGGAGCAGATTTGGAAATACTAGGTTAAAAGAAAAATGTAACGGAAATTTAAGAAAAATCTGTGTTACTGGGCCCAGGCCAAGTGAAAGTGCTGAACATCATACCCAACATGGATTGTTTGGATGCTTTTGTTGTGAATCTGCTTATGTGTATATGGGAGTGAATTCCTTTCTGTTTCACTCTCATTACATGCATCATAGTGCTCCAATGAAAGGCCTTTTCAAACCTAACATATAACCCAACATAAACACATGAATGCGAAGAACTTCCTAGCTAACTATAGTTTTTCAGGTTAGTTTCTTAGTTACATTACTTGGGTCCTTATACCTATTTAACTTAGATGCAGTTGAACATGACAGGAATGTGGTAAATAATAATTTCAGTCTTTTAAATAAAATATAGTAAAGTAACAGTTAAGTAATTGTGTTTCATTTACATCTTTTTAATCCTTTCCAAATGATTAGTTATCATTGTATTTTAATTTGTCTACTTGTTAATGTGTATTTTTGTGTTTATTTCTGACTTTGCTAATCTGTTTACCAGGCACTTCAGTACACCTCCACCAAATCATCTCTGCCACTAAGAGGTGTGGCCTGGTATTTCCTTGCTGTTAAACTGAATCGATTCTGCTCTTTTACTGAGACACAGTCTGACCGCATTCAGCTGGGTGCTTGCCGAGTTATCTTTCTGTCCGAATGCCATGCCAAGGCATTGTCAACAAGGGAACCCCAATGAGGCAGAAAGGTGTTTTATTACTTGCAATATAAATAAAGACAAGCAGAACTGAACATTAGCCAGATGCTATTTGGAGTTAGTTGTTTTTTTTGGTCTTTTCTCTTAGAGAGCTGTTTGTCCACAAACACCAAGAAGGTGCAGGGACATTTGCATTGCAAAGTAACTGTAGATGCAGACAGAAACCTTTTAAAGAAAAAGTTGGGGAAAATACACTAGTAGCTAGTATATAGCTTGTTGCAAAGTCACATGGCTTGCTGCATATTGAAATCCTTTAGAATGACTCATATCTATAAATTATCTTGAAAGTCTTGTTAAGTGAATGTCTGTGTTTTATGTTGACACATGTTTTTCTGCATGTGTGTGGATTTCAGGTAGGGATTAGTGGTGTATCATTAGTTTGCCTTTGGTGTGTGTGCATGCATGCTCCCTGTCAGAAATTGAGATCATATCTTCCAGTTTTTCTCCTGGAAATGGTATTAAACAAATGTCTCACCTAAATATCTTGCTTTCTGTCAATGACTAGATGGCGGCTTTAACAATAGAAGCTACTTGTAGTCTGACTTGGTGTTAGTCATGGATAGGTGAGGTTAGGAGGAACACCATTAAAATGGAATTACATGTATGAATGACTACAAGATTATATTTAATCAGCTGTTCCTTTAGAAAACAACATTTAGGAAAACTTTAAAGCTTTGAAATACATCAGATTTTTTTTTCTGTTAAATCTCTCCCTAAAATACTTTGATTTTCTAATCTAAAATGAGTTTTATAAGAGAGCTGTGAGGAGTTGCGTTTGAGGGTCTTTAATCTTCACGTTGGGTTTAGCTCTGGTGTGAAGGCGTGGACATGCTTCGTGACTTTTGCCTATGAAAATAATAATAAAAATTTTCCGTGCTGCAACTGAAACTAGAAGTCTGTCCGGACAGAAGTGCTGCGGAACGGGGTATTTTTAGCGTCCGCTGCCTTGCTCTCACAATTATCTGGAAATAAAAGCGCAAATGCTGTAAAAATGCCGTTATTTTCTCATTGCGCACCCAGAAATTTTCCTGAACCATTTAAGCATTATTTACTTCTAAACTCATCGCTAATCAGTTTTATGATGAATGCTATTAGGAGGCAGAAGAAACAATCCCCTTCCTCTAGGCAGGGCTAATGTAGCCAAGGGGGACCTCATTAAAATGCTTCCTTAATTGCTATCTCTGGTCTGCAGTTGTTTTTTTTCTAGAAACATAATAAACAATAAAGTTCAAATTTTCAAATGGTGTCCCTTACGCTTTTCTCCCTTTCCCTCGCTTATTTTCCTACTGAAAGGGCTGCTTTAAGGGCACCCAGCTTCAGTGGAGGTCAGGAGGAGGACTCACTTGAATTCTATGGTTTTCCGTTTCTGTGGTACTCTGCCCTCGTCGACAAATTTGACCTCAGACATTCCACCTGAGGAAGGGTGTGGCCGACATCAGAGCCCAGGGGCTCGGCGTATTTTTTCCAGGGTGTAGGTGGGTTGGGTGAATCAGGAGCCTCTCGACGAGCTTTCAGACCCAGAGCTGTGGAAGCAAATTCATCTCGAGCCTGTTGGACACAATGGCAGGGCCTGGAGGGGCGGGGGGGGGGCGTTTGATATTTATGAGGCCCGTTGTCGTGCTGGGAGGGGGCTCGTTTTCCCCAGTGTAAACACCGTTATCATAGCAGATCAATTGAACTCTTACAATTGGGTGGAGGAGCATGGGTGGCGGGGGTGGTGGTCAGTGCCAGGCTTTTTGTAGCTCCTGTGGTGATCTGGGAGGAGGCAATTTTCTCTAATTAAGAGGAGACAGACTGGATTAGTGTGCTTGGGACAGATAGAGGAGGGGGATAAACGGGGGGAGGGCGTTGATTGGTGTGTGTGGTGGGCTATTGGTTCAGGGCAAGAGCTGAACCACAAAAAGAAAGAGCGAAACTGCCTTTTTTCAGCCAGATAGCCTGTACTTGCTAAAAGCCTGTGGCTCTGGTGGCTGGGAAATGCTCTCTGTAGAGTCACATCACCGCACCCAGTGATGACACCATTGCCAAAGGACAGATGCCACAGGAGGAACCTATTCAGCTATGCTTTGGACACAGACCTGACGATCTGGAGATCGTCTTCAGATCCTGACCTTGAGCTACCAGGGACACCAGGCAGAATTTTGTGCACCTGCAATATACATCACAATCTGAACCATGATTCTGAGGTGTGAACACATCATGAATGGCTTTAGTACTTCAATGGTCCATCATGGAGGCAATGGTCACATATTAGCATCTGTGGGACTCTGGTTATTGGCATAATGTGGGATTTTAGGAGCTTTTCATTGACCCATTTAATTGCATTCGACTTTACACCCCCAACACTTCTGTCTGACAAAAAGTGAAGTCAAAGCTATGTTCTTGGCAGGGCTTGTGGTCTGGTCATATCCCCATGCTCGAACACTATGGCTCTCCAGGGACCTAGGTTAAGTGACTTTATTTAAGGGGCTTCTTTGGAATAACATATCAAGAATTCCCATGCTGTTAGTTCAGTCTCCCCCATCAATAAAACTCAGAAGTGGATCTCACACGAGGCAAGGTGGCTATCACGGAGGAACGCCATCTCCCAAACATCTAATTAGTGTGCTGTTAAGCACAAAGAACCCCCCCTCCCAAGCAGGCCTTCTCCAGTCCCATTATGGCTTCCCAATAAATCCCCCCCCCCCCATGGTCACCAGCAGGGCGACCCTGGCGTCATTTCTCGTCTCCAGAGACCCCCGCTCCCAGCTTCAGTTCCCAGGGCCCTGGGCCTCCCCGGAGGGCTGTAAGGCTGATGGCGCTGGGTGTTGTGATGGAGCGGTTGGATGGAGCAGCCATCATTAGCAGGGCCATCCCAGAGAGGGAGGGGAATACACCAAAGGTTAATGTTCCCCTCTGTGAAAAAAAACTTGACTCCCCGCTAAGCGTCTGTAAACTTGCCTTCAGACCTGGTCCCAGTCGTATTAGAAAGATCAATATGTGGCAGTGGGGGTGTGTATATTGCCCCTTCTATGACTATGAGGGTCCTTGTAACACAGAGCTCAGCTAACTTGCTGTTACCTTCAAGCAGACAGACACACTCACATTCCCACACAGCAATTAAAGAGTTAATGCACGGGTGTATAAACAAGTATAAAGAAAAATTCAATAGCAGAACACATATGCAGTACACTGGGCAGTAGAGACAAAAATGAAAATTGCGTTTTTAAAGAACTGTTGCGGTCTGTTGATGACGATGATGATGATGATGTTGATGTTGTTGATGTTGTTGATGCTGTTGATGATGATGATGATGATGATGATGATGTTGATGATGGTGATGATGTTGATGATGGTGATGATGTTGATGATGATGATGATGGTGATGATGATGATGATGATGATGGTGATGATGTTGATGATGATGATGATAATGATGTTGATGATGATGATGTTGATGATGATGATGATGGTGATGATGATGATGATGGTGATGATGTTGATGATGATGATGATGATGATGATGTTGATGATGATGCTTGTGACCACAAAGACCCCCAGGCAAATATCCACAGATGCTGAACTGTGACACACTACAAAAACATGCAGAGAGTGACTTAAGCACACACAGCACCTGACGCCCAGCATCACTCTACATGCCAGCCTGGGCCTCTGTGAATTAGTGGGGGCCATCTGTCGCCCCACACCCCCATCTGTAGAATGCTGGGAACATCCCCAAACCCCCCCCT